>CM049807.1:19468824-19620043 GCA_027422405.1 Ptychobarbus kaznakovi
GTCCCCGTGCCTCAGCTTCCTCCCTGCACTTCCCCTCATCCTCCATCATCCAGCAGTCCAGCCCGTACTTCACCCATCCCACCATCCGATACCACCACCACCCGGGACAGGACCCGCTCAAGGAGTTTCGTGCAGTTCGTGTGTGCCGACGGATCGGGACAGGCTAGTGGTCAGGTAAGAGGAAGTGACCTCATACTGGAAGTGATTATGTGACACTGGGGTCAGTTGATTCCTGCAGAACATGTAATTTGTTCTGTTGTTTGTATTGCAAAAATGCTTGATGTTTAATGCAGATATTCTCAGACTGGTTTATAGTGAATACTGGGAATGGCATCCTATCATACTAGTTTTGTAGTATGTACACTTTAAAATGTATGCATATTTTCAGTATGAATAGAATAATCCAGTATGCAACAGAGAACACTGCATGGAATACTGGATCCCACAATGCAGTCCTCTCGGAGGCTTCACACAGTAGAATGTTGAAGACATTGTCACATTCTACTGTATTAAACATTATCATTGCTTACTGCTTACTGTTTTACTAATTTAGAAATACGGAGTATATACTTTTCAGTATACAACTGTTTAGAGATTATGTTAATCATATGATAGGATTAAGTTAAAAAAATAAGAAATTATGAATTAAAAAAATGTTTCATGTTGATGAAACAGAACTTAGCAGTCAAAGCCTCAGTCAAGCAATAAAAAACTTTATATTGGGGGAAAAAAAATATTTTTATTGTGAAACTGTCATCAAGCAATTTATAGAGAAGTTGAATTGAGCTTACCGATGTGAAGACATTTAACCAAGAAGCCAAGATTGAAGTGGAAAATGAAAATATCCAAAACCATGTTAAATAATGCACAAATGTTTTCTTTTAGGGCTTGGGTTACTCTGTGGTCATTGTAATTAACTTTATATAAAATCATATGTATGTATGTATGTATATTAGTGAGGTCATGTCATATTTAGCACACATTTACAGTACTAACATTCAATTCACGTTTATTGTTTTTAAATTATTTATCTATAATTACTAAAGACCTGAGCCCAAATCCTAAGCACTGGAAGAAGAAAAAAATCTGAATTTTTGGGATTTTAAAATTAGATTATTTAATGATTCCTAAATAACTTTTTTTTTTCTTCAATGCGCAACTTAACATTATCAGCTGTATTACTTTTGTTTGCATTTCTTAAAACACGAAACAAGCTCCTCCTGTCTTTTCCGATGCAAACAAATGTGTGTTCCTTGTCTTCGAGGCCGACTGATCGGTCACTGTTATGTATCTTGTTCTTGTCTAGCCGATCTTGAGTTAATCTCTCCTTCTCTGTCCACTTCCACGATAAACCCATCTGTGCAACAGCTGACTTCCTCAGCGCATTTCAGCCTCCTCAGTTCTGCTTGTGCCATTTTTTAGCGTCGTGAACGTGGCTTGTTTTTTGTCTGCGCCCTGGTTTTGATTTGACATCATTCCATGGACCAAAACTCACTTCACATTCGTGCGTCCCATTTCTTCTTCTTCACCTTCTGCCTAAAGTCCTTCATTGTATTTTTCCAGCTCCTCCACTGCTCCTGTCTGTGCCTGTGGTGAAGTCAACACACAAACAAACACGAACACCCCCCTTCATAAACAAAAGCAACACAGACATTCATCCTTTTGATTGTTTCCCTCTCAACACTCTCCACTACCAGCCACCCCCCATTCCTTTTTTTTCGGAGCTATCCTGCGTTGTTTTTTTCCATTTACTGGGTGTCAGGCCTGTCCGTACTCCTCACCCTGTTTGTGTCGTCTGCAGCCGAACGGGAGCGGCCAGAGCAAAATGCCGGGCTCCTTCTTGCTGCCTCCACCCCCCCCTGTGGCGCGTCCAGTGCCCCTCCCAATGCCAGACTCTAAATCCAGCCCCGATGGCGGACTCACCTCACCCACATCTCCGTGTAAGTGACCCGACCCCCCCATTCCACCAAACCCCACGAAGATCCCCAGTCGTCTAGACACAGCTGGACCACGTTTTGCCATTTAGTATGTGTTCCTTAAGTTAACATGAAATGCCCATTATTCATAATGTGCGCCAACTGGTGGGTCATAACTAGTCCTTACTACTATTTTATTTTTATCCTTTTCTTATGTATCCTAGTTATGAGGCAGCAGTGGTTTAACAGCCATCAAAATGTCACTAAAGTATGGAGCCCATAAAGGGACGTGAAGATGAGAGGAAAATACATTTTTCAGTGTTTTTGCATTAACTGGAAAAACATTTTTGTTCCTCTGAAAAACTTTGCATTTGTTCACAAAACGTTTTGAGTCCCCCGAGAAAGTTTGCATTCTCTTGGAAAACATTTGTGGTCCCCTGAGAAACATTGTGTTCTCTTGCAAACATTTTGCGAGAAAATGCAAAAGTTTAAGTGAACACAACATTTCTCAGGGGAACGCAAAAGTTTCGTAAGTGAATGCAAAGTTTCTCTGGAGAACAATACTTTGGCGAGTGAACGCAGACATTCTCAGGGGAACAGAATACTTCTGTAAGAGAACGCAATACTTTTTCAAGCTAATGCAAATGTTTTTCGAGTGAACGCAAAGTTTCTCGGGGGAACGCGATACTATCAACAATATGATACTTTTGCAAGAGAATGCAACATTTCTGCGGGGTGCGCAATACTGTACCTTTGCAAGGGAACGCAGACGTTTTTCAAGCGAACACAGTTTCGTAGGGGGTTTTGCGAGTAAACAGATTTTCTTGGGGTAAAAAAATATCTTTTGCGAGCAATTTTTGGGGGAACTGTACATTTGCGAGCGAACACAAAATGTATCGGGAGAATGCAATACTTTTGCAAGCGAATACAAAGTTTCTCGGGGGAATGCAATGCAGGAGAATGCAAAGTTTTTGCAAATGCAAAATGCTTGAAAAATATTTTTTCCTCCCATCTCATATTTTTTTCCCATGACCATGTCCTCTTGGGGGCTCTGTAATCAAGGGTGCAAATTTAGGGCAGTTAAAGTGGACTCCAAAAAAATTTTTTTATGCATTTTAGTTGAAACATTTTTCATAATGCAGCTATTATTGTACAATTCGCTTGACCTCATTATTGTGTGGCAGTTCTGGCACTAAAATCAAAACAAGATGGAAGAATCAAGACCAGCTTTGACCCTCTTGAATTTATATTCTGGTCCAGGTTGGTTGGTGCTGGTCAAATTGCATCGCAGCCCTGATGTGAAAGGGCCTGTACACTCCTGAATGCAACATCCAGAAACCCATGCTTTGTAATTTTACCTTGGTTTCTTTTGAGTTTGTTTTGGTTACGTTCACATTGCTGGTTAGCTTTTGGCCTGTGGGAATGTGATCGTTGAGCTCCAGTGCTGGTCTAAAGGTCAGTTCGTCCAGTACATGAACCAAATTTGGGCCGTTCAGAAATTAGGTGGCGTATCGGGTGGATAATCAGACATACTGTAAAATATTCACTCACCACAGACGGGGCACTGGACGGAGCACTTGCATTTCTTTTCCTCCTTTCTGTCATGTTTCTTATTTTTGTTTTTCGTTCCTTTTCATTGTGTTTTCTTTCATTGTTTCAATAGTTTTTTATGTTGTTTGTGTGTCTTTTTATGTGTTTATATATGTTGCTGATTCTCCAGATCGCTCTTAACAAACTTGATCACAAATAGAGAGGTGTTTTTGTTACAGCATTACACCTATAGAGGTCATGTATGAGTTTACCACGGTTAATGGGGTTGTTCGGGGTAAAGATACAAATCAAATGGCCTGAAACCCCTTAGCCATTAAAAACATGCACATGGCCTCTTGTAACTCATTGTTTTTTATATAATGGCCATAACAACAAACAGTCAGCAAATAATGAATAACAATGAACAGATTTATTCTGCCAGATAATTTAGTTCATTTAACTGTAGGTGTTTTATGGTTTCAAACCACAGTCAAAGGTTTATAGAAACTCAGTCCTGTAGTATAGAATTGAAATTATGTTAATATAGAGTTTATTGCATTAATGTAGAATTCAGCTGTGCAATTACAGCCTATTATATATTATATATTTATAATATAGAATTCGATTCTATATTAATATAGAATTTGTTTGCAATAACGTAGAATTAATTTCTGCAATCACAGGAGTTCATATATTGAATTCATATATTTTATATAATTAAATGCTATATTATTGTAAAATTCAATTCTGGGATCATAGGAGTTTTTATGTTAGCATTTATAATATAGAATTCTGTATTAAAATAAAATTGATTTGTATTAATGTAGAATTTAATTCTGCAATCACATCAGGTTTAAATGTTGCCATTAATATTTTACATAATATAGAATTGAATTCTATATTAATTAAGAAGTTATCAGCATTAATGTAGAATATCCCGAACAAAGCAGCTTCTCTTTGCCTTTTTGAATGTTTGCTGAAAGCGCTAACAGCAAACTGCAGAACAAATCTGGCTCTGTGTTTGATTTCTCCATGTTTTTACACACGTACTCATTTATAATACACCATGGAGTCCATCAAATAAACCTGAAACCAAACAAAAACTGCCCTAAATTTGATTTGATAATGACTTCAAACCGCTTTGCAGATTCAAACACCTTTTTAATGTATTGATCTTCAACCGTGAGAACCAAGAACAATCAAACATAGTGTCTCTTTAACGATAAATTCTTACATTAATTTAGTTTGTTTGCCAACAATCATTTCAGCACAGAAAAGTCTGTTTCCACTATATTTGATGCAATTTGCACAAAATATCTGGTTTGCCTTTGCAGAATCAATTGATCTTTTCAAATAAATCACATTTACTAAAATTAGTTTTAAACGATTTTGCAAACATTGTACAGGGTGATAAAAAACAAACATTTCTATTTTGTTTCTCTCCCTCAGCATACTCCTCGCCAGGCTCAACAGCTCCCAACAGGTTTGTCAGCATCGGATCACGGGACAACTTTCTGAACATACCCCAGCAGACGCAGGTGATTCTTACTCTGTTTAAAATCATGCATCCTAACACATCAGCCTGCTCCTCCGCTCCTGTCTTTCCCATGATGCTCTCTGCTCTGCGGTGTCGAGCCCATCTGGAGCGGTTCTGCGATAACTGGAGCTGATCGGCGTGATGTAGTTGATTTGAGCGTAGCGAATGTGTGGCCTTCTCCATCACCCAGTACACTTTAGTCATTAATGTGTAAAGCACACCCGCCCTGGGCCGGCTCCCTGCTCCTCAACACATGGTGACCATGTGAAGCCGCTAACTCACCTCCTCCCTCTGCTGGTCGGCCTCCCTGGATTTGACCGTTTATGTTCCTCTTTCTGCGTAACCATTCCTCATTTCCACCTTCTTTAACTGATTTCTCGACTCGCTATCACCCTCTGCTGGTGACCCTCTGCGTTTGTTTTTCTTCTCTTCCGTTGTGACTTCGCTTTGTCTGATTTCGCTCATTTTCCAGTGTGTTCACCCCGAATGTTAGAAGGCAGAGGAATAACTTTTTTTAAGAGATAAACTGCTTGGGTGTGCAAATTAGCAGCGAGTTATAAGTAAATGTTATGCAAAGATTCGTTATTTATTAATTTGTTTTATTTTTAAATGTGCATTGAGAAATGCATTAGTTGCAATTCATTGTAATACACGCATTGATAAAAGATAGGGTTAAATGCAAGAGGCAGTAGTTGAAATAAATTGTTACTGTTTTTTATAATTATTGCACAACAACAGTGAAATATTTATATTATTAGTATTGTTTATTTGTTATTGTTCGGAAAATGTGCACTGAGAAAATGCATTAATAATTGTAATTCAATAGAATACAAACATTTTAAAAATAATAAATTATAGTTAATTTGATTACTTTTTTTTATTTAATTTGATCTCCTTCAGGGTAATCCATTGATAAAAGAAAAATAATGTAAGTTTAAGAAAATGTGCATTGAGTAAGTGCCTTATTAATTGTAATTCAGTGTGATTTAATTTAAAGACATGTTTCATCTTCCACTTGAGCCGTCATGTGTCCCCAAAACATATTTGGACACTTCAGTTATTATATTAGATAACAGCAAGTGACATGTATTCTGAAGGGAAAAATACTTTTCAAACAAAAATGATTTTATTAGGTTTTCAGTCATAAATCAACACATTTATTTGATTAAGAAAATGCGCAATGAGAAGGTGAACTAATAATTGTTAAAAAAAAAAAGCCAAAACATCCGTTTGGTCAGACGACACCAAGTAAAAATGATGTTAATGAAGAGAAAAGATCCTGTAAATACTTTTTATATTATACGAAAATTTGCATTGAGAAAGGACATTAATAATTGTAAAAATCACCAAAAGACACTGAACAAAAATGAAGAGTGGGGTTAGTGAAGAGAAAAGATCCTGCAGCATGTGATACACACAGATACACTTCCTCTAATGTAGTGACATTCAAACATTTTATGTGACTAACAATAATCGAAATAAGTATTAAAACACTTGTTATTTTTAAGAAAATGTGCTATGAGAAAATGCATTAATTGTAAAAATCACCAAACCACCACCAGTTTTTTTTTTTCAAAAGACACTGTAAAAATGTCGGTGAAGAGAACATGTTCGTTTTAATATGAAAAAAGTGCATTAATAATTGTAAAAATCACCCAAACACCAGATGACACTGAACAAAAATGACATTGGTGAAGATTAAAGATCCTGCAGTGTTTGAGATACAGACTCATCTAATGTAGTGACATTCAAACATGTTATGTGACCAAGTGTTTGAACACTGTCTGTACGGGTGCCGTTCCCAGTCAGAAACACGAGAAAAGAACTGCGGAAACATGAGGCAAAGTTGAAGCACGGCCCCGAAACTGAAAAGTCACGTCCCAACTGTCTGGTTGCCCACAGTAACGAGACATGATGTCACATGCAGTTGAAGTTGAACTTGAGGGTGGGGGGGGCAGAGCTGGTCACTGCCAAGGATTACGGGGGGAAGATGGGATTGCGAGAGGGAGGAGTACAGCTTACAGGGGAAGAGTTACTTGGCCCGAGTGGCTGTTGGGCTGGAGCCCGGGACGTGCCGGGGTGTTTGCGTGACCTGCAAGAGTCAACCAGAACAAAAGTTACCCGCCACCCCTCCTAACAGAGCCTCTTAGCCAAAGTGTTTCCAGGATTTGACTCCGAGAGAGTTTAGTAAAACCAATCAGGAGTAACAGTCCCGCTCTCGTTTGAATGAGGAGCGCTCAAGCACTTTTTCACTTTACCATCCCAACAACAGCTCTCGGCCATGTCTCACAAGGCAAGGTGTGCGAGCGGACTGGATAAAAGCATTAGGTTTATAGCAAATGTAAATGAAATATGTAAGTGTTATACTTAAAATATCATCAATCTATACAAACTATTAAGAATATTATGTAAAATAATATTAATTATACAAGTAATTCTGATAATTGTGAATGTAGTTAAGATACATTATTCTGCACAATACAATAATTAAACTTTTTATAAATTTTGAATGTGATAAATGTTTGTAATTATTATTTTATATATAAAATCACTATAATTATAATCTATTTGTAATATTATTTTATATATCATGCATAACTTGTATACATTTTTTCAGTTTACACTTATATAACAAAGCATTTTGACAATATATGAAAACTAGAATATATAAATGTATTTTACGGATATTTATAAGTGCACATAATTAGAAATTATCATTAATAGCATTAATTAAATCATTATTTAAATATAATAGGGATATTAAGAGTAATAAATGTGCATGAAAATACAGAGCACAGCATTAGAGTAATAAATAATCCTAATATGTCAGGTAAGATTAATTGTGATATTGCTGTTGCGTCGTGGTTTATAGTGTGTTATTGGCTGTTCAGCAGTTGGGCTGCTATACTGACAACAAGAATCTGTTTATAATAAACAATCAAATGTGTAGAGATGGATATCCAACTCAACTCATTTCAAACTGCTGACACAGCGGTTAAATGAGTTTCCTATTTAAAACCACCAGTTTGACAAAGACGTTTAATTCCAGCATGACGTGAACGCACTATAAACGGTGAGATATCTGATCTTTACGAGCCGAGCTCCTGAGATGCATTAACAGAGCGTCTGCGGATGTTGATAGTCAGTGTGATGTATGTGGAGACGCGGCAGAGCTTCACTGAGAAGGGAGGTTTGCTGGTTTAGTTCAGGTCAGGCTCGTATGGTAAGCAGGTCAGCTTCAGAAGCTCTGAGAGATGTGTGAGAGTCTGACCTCTAGTGTTCACATCAATAACAGCAGCATCTCTTCACATTCACAATCTACAGCCATCTTCAACTTTACATACTTTTCAATTCAAGCACCAGGAATATCCATCAAAAATAATATCATATCAAGAATAGTGATTATACTGAAAATGCTTAAGCTTGTAATAGCAGTACATACTGAAACGTGCAGTTACTTTACGTTAAAATATCAAATGTAATTATACATTTAAAATAAAACAATTCAAGAACTTAAATAGTATACTTATTACATTGATGAAAAAGTAAAAAAATCTTAAATTATAATAGCTTTGTGACAGTACATGTAATTTTATAAATGTAATAAATTATTTTTTATTTATTTAAAGTTTATGAAACTATGAAAATAAAAAAGTAATTAATAATTATTATAGGTCTGTGACAATAAAATACATTTCACGTAATACATTTAATAACTTACATTTAGAAGCTATTTATATATTTTAAAATGTATACAAATTAACAATTTAGTAAATTATAGGTTTATGTGACAATACTTTTCACTTAAGTTTAATACATTTAAATGTTATTTATGTATGTTATTAAATGCATACAAACATACAACACATTATTCAACTATGGGTTTATATAATACATTTAATAACTTATATGATCATTTAATTTATAATACATTTAATAAAATATGAATATTTTATAAGCTTGTGACATTTATTTGAACGTAAAAGTTTGTTCTGTAATTGTTGTTAATGAGTGATATTTAATCATTTTAGTTTAGCACTATGTTGTTTATTTTTAAATGTTAATTTAAAATTCTTTTTTTTTTACTATACATTGATGAGTAGCAGCGGTATAATGTAAAATACCTATAATTGTATTTTCTCCATCCTCAGGCATTGTAAAAATAAAAATGGAGATGTTTTCACTGTGCTGATGTATTTTCAGATTAAGCTAACAGTGTCTTATCCCGTTGTGTTTTTACAGTCATGGTTCCTTTGACGAGGTCCGGACTGCAACCTGTCGACACAATTTGGAAGTTTTATGACAAAAAAAAAAATCCTGTTTGAAAATCCCCTCCGACCCGAAACGTAAACGCTCTTAGAGTAACTAAGATACGCGAGCAGCGTATGATTGGGAAACGTTCGACCCTGTATTTGCCAACCGTCAGTCGCCCTTCAAGCCCGCTCCTCCACCTCCGACAAAGACTTTCAGATCCCAGCAGGAGGTGAAGGACCGACAAGAACCGCCACCAAACCAACGGCAAGAACCCCAAGAACACAGACAGAAAATCTCATGTACAATGGCTGGGATTATCGACAGTTTCAGTGGTGAGGATTCAGACACAACAAAAACGCAAGATTTTGACCAATTAAACGGCAGTTTTTTGTTTTCAAAACACAAACATGCTGACGTTCAGCATACTGGCAACACTAAATAATGAGAGCCCCGGACGTTTTGCAACTTTAGCTAATTAGCATGCAGTAAAAACGTCTTTTTTCCCTTTTGCGGTCAATTACTAAACTAACTACGAACAGCAGAAGTATTGCACTACAGTAATGCGAAGAACACTAGTTTGACGTGCACTATTGAAAATGGGATCGACGGCGGACATTATTTGCACATTTTACTGCGGAGAAAAATTAACCTGGCACAGTAAAGCTACCCAGAGACACGTTCTCGTTTTCAGGCCCCAAACTGAATTTTTAAATAAAACTAAAGTCCATTTCAGGCACTTAGTGCCAACTAGACAGCACCAGATTTGAGTTAGTACTCCTGTAGGATGAATAAAGCCAACCAGCACACACTTAAGGTGCGGTCACATTCTCCAAATTAGTCTTGATGTCTTGAACTTGATGAGAAATCTGCTTGAGGGAAATGTTTTTTATTAAAGGAACGGTTCACCCAAAAATGAAAGTTTGCTCACCCTCAAGTTGTTCCCAACCTGTATGAGGTTCTCTTCTTTTGAACACAGAGGATATTTTGATAAAGGTGATAACCAAACAGTTGATGGTAGCATTGACTTTTTCCATACTAAGAAAGTCAGTGGCTGCGGTCATTTTCAGTTTTTGGTGAATTTGGTGTCTTATTAAATTGACTAGATCAGCAGTAAATGTGAAAATATTTACAGTCATGCGAGTAAGCTACAACATCTAAATCATTTGTTCGGCAATTTTTTATTTTTTTTTAAACCATGTGTCTGAAATGTTTTTACAACAAAAATAAAAAATCCACAAAACACAGAATTCACTGGTCAGCACAACTAATTTGTGTGACAATATTGAATCTGATTTAAAATCGGTTATAGTGATTTTTTCTAAATTCGCATTCAAGTGGAATCCTATCAAAATTACTAATTTCCCTAAAAATTACTGTGACCGCACCTTTGCAGCCATGTGACGGAGCTCCAATATTTAAATTGTTAGTTTAAAAAAAAAATCCCATTTAATCATTGCATTCAATATTTCAAACTCATTTCCCCCCGTTTTAAAATTAAAGCCATATGTCTAAACTTTGTTTTAAATAGTAAACATTTTAATTAGATAACTTTAATGTAATTACAAATATTTTCTAGTGATTTTTTTTACTAGCCCGTTAGTCATTCTGTTATTTATAATGGCTTTGAATTAATTTCATCATTGTAGCGAGGCATAATAAAAGTCCCTTATTCATCATCACTAATAAAGACGGCTCTAGAGACACGCCCACCTCTGTGTTTTGTTTACGTACCTGTTTACACTCCCAGAAGTCTGTGTTCCAAGAACGCGTGACCTCGCTGCGGAGCAAAAGAATGTGTGACATATCATAGCCGTGCTCAGAGGGAGGTGGGCCGCTCGGACCGCTTTTATTAGACGCCGCATTTCACCACTGGCTTCAGTAGATTTACTCTAAATTTGGTAATGTTTCGGCATGGCTGTCTGCACACACACACACCCTCCTCCGCAGATTGACTACAAAGGGAAGCCTTTACAGTAGGGCGATCTTCATCCGCGGAGAAAGTATTGTATTTCGACGCGGCTTTAATCGGTAACCTCACAAAATAACTGGACTGCCTGACCATGTATCTCACTGCAGGGAAGCATTGTTGCCGGATGGCGGCCGTGTCATCGCTTTGGTAGAAAACTAACACGTGAATCATGAAGGCAATGGTCTTTTCTTTTCTAATCAAAGGAAGTGCCTCTGTATTCCCATTATGCAATTTGTTAAACATGAATTCAGGTTATTTTCTTGCATATAAGCTATAGAGGAGCGTGAAATTTTTATGAGAAAAAAAAAACAAGCATCAGCTCACTAGTTACAAACATCTTTATATACACAGGATATATCCATATATATTTATATAAACATTTTTTTTTCTTATTTGCCTAATAAGCTCAGCGGCAGTCTAGTTATTTTTTGAAGTATGACATGATCATAAATCAGATATCCGTTTAGAAGTACCAGTCCCGAAAACCCAGTTCTGCACTTATTAGAGCGAGAGAAAAATAAACTGGCGGAAATCTGATTTCCACAGAAAACGTATCGATAGCGTAGTAAAAAAATAAATGCACGGCTTTTGATTTCTTTTGTGTTTGGACAGGAAGTACTTGTTATTGCAAAATAAAGTGTGTTGATTGAGCCATGTGCAATGCCTTGGGTAGAAACTGTGTTTGTCTCATTGTTAGGGTGTACAGGAAAGCGTAGAGGTGATCCTTCTATTATAGTGAAGTCCACGCTGTCCGGGACTCTAAACTACAGGGCAGAGAGCGAGAGAACACGGTCTTTGTACGTTTTGGGAATTCGTTTTGTAATCTTTCCTTTTTTTAATGTTCATTTGTAATAATTTGTTCTCAAAACTTAGGAGAGCTGAATAAGCTGTTTTTTTTGGCGACACGTCAGAATAAATCACTAAATAAAACAGGTGCTTTTTATGGATCAAAGTACGCTCGATCTCTATTATACATAAGACGACGAAAAATAAGTGTTAAAGACAAATTTTAGAAGAAAAAAAAACGTTCATTATCTTTCCTTTTTGTATTTACTGAAGGGGGGGGGGGTTCATTGTGGTCAAGGTTGTGACAAAAGGCATTTTTCCTCCAACCTTTTCTCCGAAGCGATCAAAGAATGTCGACTGATGATGTCCTAAGAGGTTTTACGACTTAACTAGCTAAAATGCAGGATTTTCCCAGTATTTTGACTTCATGCTATGCATTCCAGTTTTCTAGGACTCCATGCTTTGGATCGCCCGAACCGCCCGTAGCCCTTAAACTTCCCGTCTGAACGTCGCTGGCTTTTTGTACATAGAAAACTTTGAATTTGTACGAAAGGTATGACAAGATCTTCCCTGTTTATGGGAGAGGCTTTAACACAGCTCGAATAAACTAAAATGCCCATTGTAAGCTAGAAATTTTGGAATATGAAGAGAGAGATGGGAGGTGTGATGTGAATTTGCCATCTTTTAAACTTGTGAATCTGACAAATATTTCACTACATTTTTCTACAGAGCCACGCACATGACACTAAGACAACAGTATATTGATCATAGCCTTGAATTAAGAATTTGTTCCTATGTATTATTCATTTATTCCCTCGCTTTAGTTAAATTGGGGTTATGAATTAACGTATAAAATTCAATCCCTTGTTTTCATAATCAAGAATTTACAAACACAGAGGCAGCGAATTAGCACAACATGGCCAAAATTGACAAAAAAAAAACAAGGGAACAATTTTGTACAAAGAAGCCGCAATTGATAAGAATGAGGGAACGAATATGTATGTGACTACGATTTACAAAATTATGAAATATTAGTACACTGTGGCCATGATTTATGAAAACAAAATTAGTGAATTATTACAAAATGACTACAATTCACGTAAACGACAGAAAAAAGTTATACAACATGGTTATGATTTATGAAAACAATGAAACTTATTAATAGGTCATAGAAACAAATTCTTAATTCATGGAAACAATATTGTTTTCTACGTCTTATGTGGAGCTTTGTATATTTCATTCAGGAATCATAAGAAAAAAATTGTATTGTAATGTCATTTATTTTTGACAAAATATAAAAATACAAAAAATATCATTTTGGGGTGAAATGTGATTATTTTTGTAAAGCGATTCACCCAAACAGATTCCAAAACAAAGTCAGCGACCAATCAGAAAGAGAGTTGAAATTGAACCCCTCCCCCTGAATCTGCAGCGCCCTCTACTGGCCCCCGTGTAAATGACTATAAATATTTGTTTTGTGATCTAGTGTTAGACTCAGAGCATCATAAAGGTTGTCCCTAAAAAGTGCCTTTTGTTCACAGACACCATCTTGTAATCCTGAGTGCCCATCTAAAAAAAATCCCCTCGTTCAAACTTCTGTATTTCTCCTTCCGCGACTTCTTCAAAGCAGTATATATAGTACTAAAGGAAATTGGTGTGACTTAGCTCCTCTTTTTATTGTTGAATAATTAATAAAACTGTAAAAAATAGAAAATGTAAAAAAAAAAAAAAAAAACTTTGTCTTGCTTTTCCTTCCTCTGTACTCTTGTCTTCTGCCTCTTTTGGACACTGGAGTAGTCTATAGTTGCATAACCGTCGCCCTTTTCTCTGAACGGAGGGGTTTTTAAAAAAAAAAAAAAAAAAAAAAAAAATGTTGTCCGAGCAGAATGCAGTTAGCTCACATGTTATTCTTGTCTGTACGCTTCACGTTGTATTCATACCGATCTCTTCAGCTTCTCCATTGAACAGTTAATGTACGTGAACAAGTTACGCCGGTGAGCTCTGGTGGGCCGTCCGACAGACGGGGGTTTGAGAAAACAATAGAGGCCGACCGCTGAGGTAGAATAGGCGAGTTTGAGCTATTTATTTCTTTTTTGTTACCAAATTCATTTGATTTGCTATAATCTGTTTGTATTGATATTGCATTGAGAATCTGTATTGATGATGCACCTTTGAATGGTTGTACGTGACCAGATATTTAATTCAAAATAAAAAAGTTCCTGTCTAGACGAAGCACCTTAAAAACGGAGTGGTTTCAGCCCAGGGAACGAGACAGCGAGCCCAGCGTTACGAGCCAAACTCAGACCAAAGTGACGCACGCCACAAAAACCTGAGCGAAACTAAAATTAACTTGAAAACTCACCAGCAAAAGCCGATGTCGTGGGCTTAACGACAACTTGCTTCCTCCCACAAACAAAATATGCAATCGTTTCTTTCCCCGAGTCCGTGAAGCCGGCGTCCGCGTTGGCTGTGATTTATTAATAACTGTAATAAGTGAAAGCCATAGCGACGGACACGTGCTTGACGCTCTCGTTGTCCCTCCCTGGTACTGACCGTCCATTTTCTTTTTCGTATTTACTTTTGTTGAGCGGGGCATTCGGATGCGTTTAGAGTAGCATGAACCCTCGGCGGCTCCGGTCTCGTTTGAACTCCTCGAGCGGCGCCCTTCTCAGTCCACACGCCTTCCAGAGCTCATGGTGAAATGCATGTGTTGATTACAATTTCTTTTCCATAATAAGAAAAACAAGTAAGAGCAGCACCTTTAACTGATTGAATAAAAGGATGTTCTTGACTGTAACGTTGAGTCTGTGTGGTTATTTTGATCTTCAGCTCCAATTTAGCCCCCAGAAGCCCTCAAGGTGACTTAAAACCAATGTTAAAGGAATGGATCACCCAAAAATTAAGATGTATTCACCCTTAGGCCATCCAAGATGTAGATGGGTTGGTGTTGAGTTGAAATTATTTGGAGAAATTTAGCATGACACAAATGGATCCTCTGCAGTGAATGGGTGCCGTCAGAATGAGAGTCCAAACAGCTGATTAAAAACATCACGATAATCCACACCACAGTCCAGTCCAATCAATTAATAACTGTCTGAATCAGGAGAGAAATATGCATAAATAAAACACAGTTAACAAATGAAAATGGTCCAAAACAGTTCCAGACAAACATGGTGGATTTTGATGAGAGCGTTTTTATGGATTATGGACTCATACATAAAACCCCTTAATGATGGATTTGTTTCTTACAAACACAGCTTTTTACTTCACAAGATTACATTAATTGATGGACTGGAGTGGTGAGGATTATTGTGATGCGTTTATCAGCTGTTCTGACGGCACCCATTCACTGAAGAGGATCCATTATTGATGAATGCTACATTTCTCCAAATCTGTTCTGATGAAACAAACTTATCTACATCTTGGATGGCCTGTCATGGATGGCAAATACATTTTCAGCTAATTTTTATTTTTGGGTGAACTGTTCCTTTAAAATCAGCTAAAACAACAAAAAACTAAAATTTTATTACCATACAAAATGGTGGTGTGCCATGTTGATATGTGATGTGAAGTAAATATATTCACTATTTTTGTGTTACAGCAAGTATTTATTTGATTTACCTTTGTCACATTAAATTAACAGTCTATAAATAATTATTTACTGCACTTTTAATGCACCCCCCCTCCGAGTAAAGGGATTAGATGACAAGCATCCGCTAAAATTAAAGTATTTTTTTATTCCTTTATTAAAAGACATTAAAGTACATTGTTTACAAAAGTTAGTTATATTGATCATCAGCACCGTAAAATAGACCCCAAAAAAATTGCTTATAACAATTAGGTAAGCTAAATTAAGTCTATTCAAGATATTCAAGAGCACCTTTTGTAAACATTTCCTTCAAAAGGTTTGTAAATTTCTTTTTAAATATTTTCAATATAACATTTCAATCTATTTACATTGGATCATTTTAAAATGATAACATCATTTGCAGGCCAAAAACGGCATATAATCAGCATTTTGTGCTATTAAGGAAATAAAGCAGAAATCAACTCCACTGAGGGTGATAAGAGTTAATTGAACACACATAGACATCATAAACTGACCCTCATATGTGATAAATGTTTTTATGATCGCATCCCTCCCAGTCGATGAGCTCGGAGCGTTGAAACCACAGTGAAATCTCCCGCTCCGCTCCCTCCACCGAATCCGATGCATGGATGACATTTCTGAAGGAATTCAACAGTGAGGAAGTCATTTCACCACGCGACTCATATACATGCCAAAGATCTAGTGCTTCATTTACATGCAGCTTCAAACGGAGAATCTGAGATCATGTTTAACTGTGTGTGGGGCTGCGTTGGGAATAATAGTGGCCACTATACAGTGTGCAGTACACTAGTATCGCACTCAGAATAATGAGTGTATGTAAATACCTGCTGATGTGAACACTGAAATCTCCTCGAATAGTTCCCGGTGCGGCTTCAGCGGGGTCTGTGTCTCCCACCAGCTTACGTGATGACCTCACTACATTATGCCCCTCCCACACCTGAAAACAAACCAATGAGGAAAGTGAATATCAGCTGGTCAATCTTCATGACAGTGTGTGATGTGTGTGCAATGATATTAATAATGTAGTATCTGATGCGAAACATGCAACCTTTTTCTTCTTTACTGTATCGCATGTTTAAAAACATTATGCATTTTTAATAACATTGTGTAAAACTTACTTTTGGTTGTTAATTTATCACAGTGTAAACCAAAGTGTACTGCATTGTGGTACACAGTATTCTACCGAGTCGAATGCAGTAGGTCATCTACTCTTATGGATAATTTTCATGCATAAGTATTTTAGTAGTATGATATTCATAACATATGCCATTACGCAGAAGCGCAGCTGTTTGATTGGTCCTCACCATGGCGACTATGGGGCCAGAGGTCATGTAGTAAAGCAGGCTGGAGTAGAAGGGCTTCCTCTGCAGCGAGACGTAGTGCTGAGCTAAAAGCTTGTCAGAAGCCTGAGAAATACACAGACAGATCATGTAGAAACACGTCACATACAGTCACGAGTGCTATCTGAGCGGATCACTCACCTGCAGCATCTTCAGACCAACCAATCGGAATCCTCGCTGCTCAAAGCGCTTGATGATCTCGCCAATCAGACGCCTCTGAACGCCATCGGGCTTCACAGCTACCAAAGTCCGTTCTTTAACGCCAGAAAAATCTAAAGAGGGTCAAAAACAGATCAATATGAGAGTTCTCATGCAACTACAAACTTTGGGGGGGGGGGGGGGTAATGATAAATTTGTTGGAAAGCAAACAGTGCCATCTACTGCCAAAGTGTGAAACAAAAACATTAATATTAAAATAATGCACTTCTGTTGGAATTTTAGGTCATTTTTATAAGTGTAAAAAATATAAAATAATTATGTATATATACACATATATAAAATAAAAAATTTGGATCAAGTCAAATTTTAAATTATGTCTTTGTATTAAGTTTATAATAAAGCATTTCATTTATTTTGAACCACTTTTATAGAAATGTTTTGCTTCAAGTGTCAGCATTTTTAAATCAGAACATCAGCATTTTTAATACTCTTTGCAGCCACTGTAATCATTTAATATCCACAGATTTACATATTTTTAAAGTAGCGCTTTTTTAAGCTTAGATTTGTACAGTATAAAATATATACAATAAATAGTAGAAAACACAAATTATATAAATTGTAGAAAGAAACAGAAGACCAGTAAAGGTTTATTTAAACATTTCATTTTCATAAAATTGTAGGGAAAAAATAAAGTTTATAAAAAAAGAGATGTGTGTCAGTATTTATACATGTCTGAACGCATATGTACTGTATGTGTAAATGCATACATGCATCCATGTATTAAAAATATGTGCAGTATGCATGTGAGCATATATCAAGGGGTTCAAGGTTTAGAAAATCACCAGCATATTTCCAATGTATTTATTTTTTCTTGTTTAAAGGACGTGAGATTAATTGGATACCTGGTAAATGTGAAAACATGCTCTTCTGAAAGTAGTTTCCTGTGTAAGTAAAGAAGCCTAGAGAATCTTCAGCACAGAAAGTGAAGAAACGTATACACTAAAAGCTTGTCATTACATCATTGTCTCCCAATATTGGTCATTTAGCAGAGTTTTTGAATATGAATTGCAGAACGAGTGTGATATTTCATCTAGGTGAATGCAGATCAATGGTGTGTCCCATGACCATCTCTTCGAACAGTCTGAATTTCAAAGAAAAGTTCCTTCAATCGTGACAGACGCGGTCGCTTCCTTGAAGCTTGATCAAATTAAAGTCGTTACACACTCATGTGCTCTGGATTTGACCTCCACACTGCCAATATGCATTCAGTGCAGCACTACGACTGGCCTTCAGACGGACCAATCACACACTCTGAACTGGAGGGAGTCTGAGGTCCTAGAGTTAAGTGTCTAAAACATGATAAAATAACTGACCCATACAAAAATGTACTGTAAGAGTATTATGTATACAATGGCAATACTATGATACTTTATGTACTAATTAAAAGCAAAAAATGTGGCACATCACTGCAGAATTCTGGTCCGTTTTGGTATATCAGAGTTGAGATGAGAGTATTTTTATGCTCATTTTGGTGAACATGCTTGTGTCTTTCATTTGTGTTTTGGCGCATGTCACTTTAATTTTTCCCCATGCAACTAAATCATTAATAAAGACAATAACCTGCACAAGCTCCTGTCTAACCTGATGCAGTCAGCACGCCAGTCGCCCACGTGAACATAATTAACCAAACACTGATCACGCCAGGACGGAGCACAGCTCGTGTAATATCACAGCATGTGCACTTTATACAGCAAACGTAAAAATATCCTCTAAATTAAAAAAAATATAATTATATATGCATGGTACATATTTTTATACACAACATGATTACCATATATTTATATGTCTTGGTATTTCAACAGATACATGATATTGCCATGAAATACATAAAAAAACGGTATGTCTAGATTGTCATGGTATCGTAATTTAAAGCAATGGTACTACAATTAATTTAGCATTGTATTTACATGTGTCTCTAAAAGTGACAGTAGTCCCTCAACTTTTAATTGTGTAGTGTAGCATTACTATTGCAGCTAAACAAACGGTTTTAATAACATTATGAAAACGTTATTTCAGAAAGCTCTCGGAGCGTTCAAAACATTGATTTATTCTTGGTTATGTGAACGTTAAAGTAATGTTGCATGTTATATTTTGCAAACATTATGCGAGTGTTATTTTTTAATGTTCTCTGAACATTCTGACAGTAGTAACCTTTTGTTGTTTTTTTAAGTCTTAAACTTAAACTTAAGAAATCAAAAAAACATTCCATGATCGATGTATAAATAATGTTTCTTTGCTAACATTGTGACAGCAATATTAAAAACATAAAAAATATTCTATAAACGTAACAGAACATTTGTTTAGAACTTTGAGAGCACCTTGTCAGAACATATATTTGTTATGTGCGTGTTAGAGACAGTGTTAGGCTACAGACAACAATGATCGATAGTTTTGAAAGCATGAGTATGTTAACCAGGGCCGTACCTACATTGAGGTCCGGACCTCTGTATTTTTCCAATAACAGAAGTTGTAAAATAATGACCTTTGGCTATATTAATTCTGATTTGGTGCTGCAAGGATTAAAAGCCAAGATAACAGATCTTCTCATCCGAGATGCCTCAGCGGTAGGGGTGTGTGATATATCGTAATTGTTGTTTTAACTATGTGCGATTTGACATTATCCATAATTTGCAAAAAGCATTTAAAACACCCCTATATCAGTGTGCGAACATCACTTTTGTTATTTTTCCTCGAGAAAAAAACATGATTTCAAATGTGATATTGATTTTTTTTTTTACAACAGTTCTATAAATGTAAAGTTAATTAAGAGGCTTACATTTTAGACAGCATATTGCCTGTTTTTGCTCTATTTCGTCAACAAAAAAATCATACCAAAAAACCACAGCACTGTTTTGCATCTCTGAGCAACATGACGGTGATTCGTTGATGAATGATTCAATCGTTAAATGACTCGGTTCAATCGCAGTGACTCACTTGTTAACAGTGACTGCCACCTGTTGGTGGTTTTAATTCCACATTTAGACATTTCACCCCGATTTTTTATGTTTTAAATAATTGCAAATATCAGTTTTCAACGTTTTATGTTTAATAGATAAAAACATTATTTATGCAATTGTAACGGTGTGTAAATACATCTAAACAGCTCTTCAGATGCAGCTTCTGTGATGATTTCATTCGCTTGGTAACAGCCCAAATGTCTTATTCTTCACTGATTAAATGTAAGAATTTGAATTTAAAAAAGGTAAAAAGGATCATAAAATATATTAAAAAAACATTAAACTTATTGGAAAAGATTAGTTTCTATCAGTGTGAATAAAAAAAATAATCATGTTTAATCTTTTTGGACACGTGATTTTACTGAAGGCTACCAGTATAATTATAACGGAGTTTATTAAATTCATTAACAAACTATATCTTCTCTTTTTCCAGTTTGTAGCGTGGATCATTCATTGCCACATTTAATCTGATTCTCATGTTTAAGAATCAGTTATCTTGAAAATTAATTGATTCTACTGCCCACTGAATTGGTTTTAAACGTATATTATTATACAATTTATGAGCCTTAAATTAAAAAGCATATATGTAAGTCGGGGAAAATCTAAACTTTCTCGGGGGAGCATGCCCCAGAACCCCCCACCAATATCCATTTTGGGACCTCGGTATTTATAAAAGCCTGCGTACGGCCCTGTGTGTTACTTGTGAACACTTGAATGTTTTACTAACGCCCAGAAAGTTGGCCAAAGATCTGAAAGCGTTCCCTGTTAGCTGGGATCCATAAATACCCCCGCTAACTAAAATATGTTCCAAGAACGTTTTGCTAACGTTCCCACCAAGCTATGAAAATGTTGAGTCTTTTCTGAATGTTTAAAACAAAATACTTTAATCATACATCTTTGTTATGTGTAGAGACCACAGGTTATTTATTTTGAAGCATTGAATATTTTCGATTTCTCTGAACCACGTGAAACTAACTTAATTAGTAGGCTAACGTTAACACTTGAAAAACGCTGTTCGAACGCCCAAAAAAAATCAGAAAACGATCCATAATGACGTTTCGAGAGCGATACAGACCAAATAGCATTGAACGAACGTTCCATTAACGTTACTGGAAGAAAGTTTGGTCATATCTTTGAGGGAACCTTGATGTTAGCCAAAGTTCTAGCTGGGACGGTGTTTTCAATGGCAAGCGTCGAAGAACATGCATTATCCCGGACACAAACCTTCTCCGCAACGAGAACGTGTTGTATTCAAATGTATTTCTCCACCAGTTATGTCCTGATCTGGGATTAAAACACAGAGAGATGGATGTGAGCAAACCTGAGTCAGTGCTGAGGCTGCGCGCGAGTCCTTGCCCCAAGACGCGCGTGGAGCTCCGTGTGGCCGCTCGCACGGCGTGGACACAGAGAGCAAACCCTGCGGCCATCATTTTCATTTCCAGGTCAAATTCGTCTCAAAACTTCGCCGAGTAGCGCTTTTACAACTTCAAAACTTCTGAGCGGTCCGATGCTTTTAACCCCGGACCGTTACGCGCGCAGGCGCGCGGTCATTCACCTGACAGGTCAAAGTCACGCGTCCAATCATAGTGTGTTCAGACGAGGCGTGCGTACGTGTATCACGGGGAAAAAGACCCCGCAAATTATAGCGTGATTACCGGTCATCACGTGCACAAACACAACCTCTTAATTAACACCATTTCCTGTTTGGAGAACCATGAAAGGTACAAACAAACAGAAAAGACCAGCTAAAGAAAAACGGAGCGTTTATGGAACTGAGTGAACGCTTTGTTCTATTAATTAACTTTTTTGTTATGTATTAAAAAAAACTATATACAGATTTTATCTGAACTTTTCCTCTATTTGCCCTAAAAGTGAAGTTAGTCTGAAGGACAAACACTTAAATCGATGGCTGGCAGACAGACAAAACAATAAATGTTAATCTTTGCAGGAGAACAAACACAAACAGAACAGAGTAGCCTACTTTTGATCATTTCAAACCGGTGATTCCAGTCACATTAACTGTTAACAGAAAACTGTGTATAACTCGAGCCCTGATCTCTGATACTGTGAGACAAACAACATAGAAAGGGTATCATAATGAGTGAGATGGTATTATGAAGAGAATTTAACATGAAATTCAACCCAGCTGACAAATTTCAGTAAACTTAAACGCCCCATCAGTGATATGATGGCATGTAAGTATCCCTCATCCACCACTAGAGGTCCCAGTGTGCATCATTCACAAGCGGCACAACGTTTACAGTACAGCTGTCTAATGCACTTTAATTGTCAGTCAATTAATCTAGCTGATCGAACTTGAACGACTTACAGTTTTGATTCGGGGGTTTTATGATAGAGGTTGCAGTTTAAACCGTGTCAAGGTTTGTTTTAGTGTACATTCCAGAAACAAGAAAAGTCTCAGAAAGAACAGGCCTCAGCTTGCCTCCACAAGAAGCTGATGTAAACAAAACCCCAGAGACGTGACACTGGAATGACACGTTGAATAGAAGGTTTGCCGAGAACGCTTTACATTAAGTGTGTGTGTGTGTGTGTGTGTGTGTGTGTGTGTGTGTGTGTGTGTGCGTGCGTGCGTGCGTGCGTGTAATGTTTTTTGCTTCGTCAATTTGGTGTATGAAGAATAGATTGGTGTGAAAAAAAGTAATTTCAAGCAATTTAACATAAGGCAGCAACATAAAATGTCAAAATAAAATAAAGAATATTTTATTTAGGTAATTTTTATTATGCATTCTTGTGGGTGCACATTTTAACCACAGATCATTGTTCAGGAAAGAATTGCAGAAATACTGTAAATGCTGTGGATAAAGTACAGGATAGCCTTCTGTTTGTTTTCTCTAAATGTTTAAGCTGTGTGGGTAAATTTACAGAAAGAACCGTCAGTGTTGTTCCACTCAATACTGATGACTTCAGACAGTTCGTGTAAACCCTAATGTTCAAAATAGTGATTTGATTTGAGCTGGGCAAACTTAAATTAGTTCAATTAAATGAACTTTATTAGGCCTATTTAGAACTTTCTTTTGAGTTCATGAAACTGACTCATTTTAAGTAATCTGATTTTTTTCCCCATTGTTTTGATATTCATTAACTTTTATTTTAAATTGAACCAAAATTGGGCTGGGATTTGTGTTTCCCAGCATGCTTTGCCACGACACCTTTTCACGGTGATCCATGGAAACAATGTAGAACTTTCCAGAACCTGTGCACTCATTCCACACGTTCACCTGGCCTACCATAGAGGCATTTGGCCCTATCATATGACTACATACACCTCAACAAGAAAGGAGTACAACTTTCCGCAAGAGCGTTGAAAAGCACAGCACTTGGTAGAACAGGAAACAGCAGATATCTACAAGATTGCAAGAGCAGCTCCCAGTTCACCCTCCTCCTCCAAAAACCAGACAGGACTCGACCCTGGAGCGCCATCACAGAGCTACACACCGCAGCAGTCCAACTCAGTCAGATAAGACATCTTCTCAACATCATCTGCTCCAAACCTGTCAAATAATGTACAAGAATAATATATACACTAACTTTACTGTATCTATGAAATGGTTTAGAGTTAGCTGTTGGAATATACAGGGTTGGCATTCTTCAACTCCTGGAAACACGACCACAGAGACAGACCAAGACTTAATTAGTAATATAAAAGACAGACATTGTTATATTTCATGAAACATGGTGTAGGAGTAATGAGCCCTTGCGCTGTCCAAGAGGATACAGAGAAATCACCGTCGTGATTCAGGTAGCATACTTATATGGCACAAAGATCATCTAAAACACCTGATTAAAATGCATTTTGCGTCCAGGGGATAATCTCCAAAATAGTTCTACGCTGACGCAGAGGAGACGTGACGGTGCCTAATTGTTGAATAAAGTCGTTATGTTTGTTTTATTTTGCATACAAAAAGTATTCTCCTCGCTTCATAACAGTCAGATTGAACCACTGATGGCAGATGGAGTATCTGGCGATGCTTTTCATACTTTTCTGGACCTTGACAGTGTAATTTACTTGGCAGTCAATGGGACAGTCATAAGCCTTTCATCTAAAATATCTTAAATTGTGTTCCGAAGACGAACAAAGCTTTTATGGGTTCAGAACGACATGGGGGTAAGTGAAAATTACAACATTTTCATTTTGGGGTGGAGCAACCCTTTAAGCTGAAAAATACAAAGAAGACACGAGCAGCTCTGTTGTACTGAAAATGCTGGACGACTCCACAGATTTCACTTCAGATACAACATCCAATCTTAATTATATACTTCAAACTTTGGCCACTATAACATTAACATTACAGTTTGGTTGTTTATTAACATTAAACAACCAAACAAACAAAAAATAAAAAAGAATATGTGGTTTGATAATGAATGCAACTGTCTCAGAAAAGTACCTTCGACAACTTAACAAAAAGCATAAAGAACCGGCCAATCAGACGCTACGTCTCGCCTACTCTACTGTTTGGAAAATTATAAAAAGCTAATTTGCAACAAAAGAGATCGATATTATGAAATCGATGAATCAATAGACCAAAACAGTTTCTAGAATCTCTCAAATCCGACACATTTCTCCAGTGCAGCACACTCCGGAGGTCTTACTTTAAACCTCTGTACCAAACACTCGAACCAGACCTCAACCAGCCCCAAACACTAACCAAGGGGAAACAGAAAACAATACAAACATTAAAGAAAACAATAACAAATATCAAAACCCATTGGATGCATTTATAACTACATCAGAAATAGCCAAATTAACAATCTAAAATTAAAGAAGGCCTGTGGACAAGACAACATCAGTAATGAAATGCTCAACTCGGCAGCCCTTACATAATTCAAGCTCTAGCAAAATGATTCAATCTGATTTATCCTCAGATTGAATATCAGAAGGACTGATCACACCTATTTATAAAAAAGGAGATAAATTTGATCCCAGTAATTACCGTGGTATTTGTGTGGGCAGTAACCTATCAAAGCTTTTCTGCAATATAATAAATAGCCGCACAGTGGCATTCCTTACTATACACAACATCCTAAATAAATCACTAATTGTCTTTTTACTGAAACAACGTACATCCGACCACATCTATTCTCTCCACACTCTAATTAACAAAAATGTAAAGGGCAAACAAAGAAAATTATTTACATGTTTTGTTGATTTAAAAATCTTTCGACTCTATATGGCATGATGGTTTACCATTGGCATTGGTGGAAAAACATTCGATGTGATACAATCCATGTATAAAAACAGTAAATGTGCAGGGAATCTCAGAACTGCATTCTTCCAGCAGGGTCGTGGAGTGAGACAGGGATGCAGTCTGAGCCCAACCCTGTTTAACATCTACATCAACGAGCTGGCAGAAGCTCTGGACCGCTCCGGCAGCATCCCGGGCCTCGCTCTGCACGACTCTGCTGTATGCGGATGACCTGGTTCTGTTGTTCCCCACAGCTGAGGGCCTGGCCCTGCTGGAACAGTACTGTGAAGAATGAGCACTGACGGTCAACCTGGACAGAACCAGAGTCATGGTGTTCCAGAGGAAACACTTACGGAGGAGAAGTCCTCGAGCACAGCACCAGCTACACTTGGGCATCGAGATCCCTGCGTCAGGGGGCTTTAGTCTGGCTGTGAAAGCCTTGAATGAGAGGGCATTTTATTCCAAAAAAATCATGGTTTGGCCAATAAAATTACCAATCAAAGCATGGATCAAATTATATCACGCAATTATTAAACCAATTCTACTGTACGGGAGTTCAATTTGGGGACCAACATTAAAGTTTGAAAATTGGGATAAAACTTTAACAGAAAGAACACAATTGGAATTTGTAAAAAAAAACATTCTAAGGGTAAACAGAGGCACTTCTAACAATGCCTGCAGGGCTGAACTGGGCTTATACCCCTTACACATTGAAACTAATATAAGAGCTGTTCAATTCTGGCATCATCTGAGTCAACCTGACACTGAATCTATAAATATAAAGCCCTTCTGGCCAATGAATCCCCTTCAACTAATGAATGAAACTCAAGCTGATTCTAACTCAACCACCCCAACATTCATAAAGAAATTGACATTTTTTAAATTAAAAAAACGAATTTGACCTCCACACAAAATGTAGGGCCCTAAACAGAACCACACAATTGGCAAAAAAAAAAAAAAATCCTTTAAAAATATCGACTCTGCGACCATGACTAAGAAATAGAGAAAGGAAGACATCAAAAATCCTGGATCCTTGTTCCTCTTTTGATACATTTTCAGAGCAAGCCATTCTGCAATATACTCTTCCACTCAAAAAAAACATCCATTGACTTTTCACAGTGAAGCAGCTCGAAAGACTCCTCACAACACTTCTCTCCTCTCACACATCTTCCTCCGTGCTCTTTACTGTGGTAGAGATGCATTCATTATTGCGTTTCTAATCACCATGCAATTCATGTTTTATCAAGATTCATCTCTCCACACTGTAAGATTGATGCCGTTTGTCTGGACCACAGCCTGAAAACACAAGAACTCAACGAGAATCAACACCTGAACTCTGTCTCACAAGACTGAGAGAGACTAAAGTCTCACACCTTACATCCAGATCCAGTCCCTCTCCCCTCATTTCCATCCGAACACAGGACACTACAGAGATCACCGAAACCACTTTTCTTAATCAGAGATTATAACAATGCAACTGTTCATGTTTGAAAGGTCTCTGTGTGTCTGGTAAAAAGGACTCATTCTCTTAACAATAGGACAGCCAGCCATGAATATTGAAAACAGACAACTCCCAGGTCTTTCACACAAAGTACCTCCTCCTGTAGCCTGTGTAAATTAAATACAGCCTCCCACAGAAATCAAATCACAATCCCCAAAAGTGATAATGCTAAATCCCCTGCATTAAACAGACAAACCCATTTGGTAACTTTAGGGTTCCTCTGGATATTTAAGGAAGAGTGACTGAGCTCAAGGAATCTGTCAGATCTCCCGCACAATTGACGTGTACAGTTTGTGCTAGAACATTTCTAAATTCTGCATGCTAAATTCTTTTTTGTCTGGCAGTGGCAGCGGGTAAGCGATCAAATTTCTAACTGGAGCCTGTACGACGTCAATTCTGGCACCCATCATCACAAGATATTTTAAACTCCTTATGTTGCCAAACCTGGTGGGAAAACAAGACCAGTAACAAAATGAACAAGACAAAGAACGCATTTCATTATAAAACTTTATTGAAGGTGTGTTTGTCCTGGATCAGGATGGAATGATATGAAAAAGATGCGAGTCCATCTCCGTGGAAATAAGAAGGCAATAAAACCAGACAATTTAAGAGAAAGAAAAATACAGTGCTCTGCGTCGCACCAGTTCGCTTTAAAACCATTCAGAACTCAAGCAACGCTTCGCTCACTGAAACCGTCTTGAGAGGAGTTCGTTCAACTCCACATCACAGCATTTCAAACGGCATCTGTTCACATCCACAGAAGTAAGTGTGCTTTCAGTTACACCAGTCCTTTTAAAACAACAAGCAATGGGGAAAGCACTGCTCCGATTCCCACGAACCGCAGCGCTCTGAATCGCATCAGCTGATTTGGGACGAGTTTCTCGACAGCAGCTTTGGCCTCTTGATCATTGGCAAACGTGTAAAATCTAGCGGAAATAAACAAACGAAGCTGAGGGACGAAGCCCTGCGGCTCTCAGAGCACGCCACCGCTGCTGAGATCTCAGGCCGGCCCCTGGCGAAAGGACGAGACATGACCACCGAAGCAGTGATCGGCGTCCTTGAGAAGGATGGGCCGTGGTTTGGCTGCGCGGCAGGGGTGAGGCGCTGCTATAATTTCAAGGTTCCCGGCGGAAGGCTTCCATTGCACAGTCTGTAGAAGCGCAGGTCGTTCACGATACGATACACTCCCGGAGAAAACGATGGCAGGTCCTGCGAGGAATAGAGACAGACACAAGACGTGACTCGCATGTTAAAACAAGGTTCAGGCTGCGTGACTGAACCCATGACATCATCCAAACTGAGTGAATGGGACAAGTCTGTGTACAGGTGGATCTGACAACACCTGGCGAGAAAACGTCCTGCTCATGTTTCAATCCATAAAAAAATTAAATATAATAATTCATAAAAAATTGACTATTCAGAAGTTTTGGCTCAGGTAAATATAAAATAAATAAAACAAATGTGTATCACGTAAAGTATGAGAGGGTGTATATTTATACATATATTATACACACAAAATAATTGTATATATTTTATAGTAGTAGTAGTATATATTTATTTAATGCCATGTCAGCATCATAGGCTATTTTCATGGTAAAAACAAATAAAACTATTTAAATAAACAAACACAAGTTATATTTGCATATTTTATATATAAATACTAACATTGAGTATATATAGTATTGGTCTAGGCTAATTTTAATCAAATAAAACGGTCAAAAGAAAGTTTCCAATTAATGCAATCTCTGTGCAAATTACAATCAGATTTATCCCAAACTGTGTAATTAACAAAATGTACAATTCAGTTCATTAAATCGGCACAGCGTGTAATTAAAATAAAATGTAAATAGCTAGACAGCTAATATAAATAAATAAACACACACAAAATTACTAACAAATTCAGTATGTCTTTAATTTATGCTAATTTTAAATAAAAAAGGTTAAAACAAGGTTTGCTAAACTGATGATGCAAATTATCATTTATTTTTTCCCCTTTTAATTTTTGCATTAAATATATATATATATATATATCTGAGGTAAATAACTGACATATTTATATGCATGTGAACAATTACAAAAGTCTAATGCCAACATTAAAAGGCATTAAAGACAATGTCAAAAAAGCCTAAATATGTTCCAGCGCATCACATTTGTGAAAACACCTCAATTTTCCCCATGTCATTAGCGCTTCAGGTATTAATAGCATCAGTCGTGTTCACTCACCCTCTCTGGCGTGAAGTTTCGGGCAAGCGTTGTGCGCTGGTGGGGGTCGAGGCCTTGGCAGCCATTGAGGAACTCTGGCAAGAAGGAAGAGTAGAAAGCTGAGAAATCCACAGCCGCCATGTTGTAGAGCGCCAGCGTGATGTCGTCCTGCAGGAGGTCGTGGCTCTTGTGCAGGAGGACTTGCAGGAGAACATTCATGAAGTGGAACAGCATGGAGTTCCGGAACAGCTTCTGAAATGAACACGTCAAAACAAAAACAATCCGTTTGAATTAAATAAATACCATACACCTATTATAGAAAAGATAAATTTAATATTTCATACAAGTACATTTTTTATTTATTTTAAATATTAGTAAACTTTTTACTAATATTAAATATAATTTTCTTTTATAATTTATTTCAAATATAAATTAAATTAAACTTATACTTAATATAAATTAAAAACTTATTTAATGTTTATTTTTTTATATTCAATATATATTACATATTTCATTTTATTTGTATTAAATTCGTTTTAAAAAAAGTATATAAAATGTAAATTACAATTAAAAATGTCATATATATATATATATATATATATAGTAACATTTTAAATAGTTTCGTTTTTAATTAATTAAATACCAGTGTATAAAAAAAGTTTTATATATTTATATATATATATATTACACATACACACACAAAAACATGTATATATTAAATAAAAATATGTTGTGCTTATATATTAAATTTATGTAATTTTACATAATAAATATAAACAGTACACACACATATTATGTAAACAAAAACTTTAATTTTGTATGTGATTAATCACGATTAATCGTTTGACAGCACATACACATATATAATGTATATGAATAATATTTATATTAAATTGTTAAATTTCTTATATGAAATATTATTTACATTTTATTTAAATGAAATATAAATGAATAATTGAATTAAAATGTTTTTTTAATATAAATAAAATTAAAAGAATATACATTTAAAATTTGTTTCATAAGTATGAAAGTATTTTTTATTTATATATCTATCAGATAAATAATAAAGAAAGTAAGTTATTTTTACCCTGTGGTACAGCTTGTGTTTGGTGTTTAGGACCTCGAGGTAACTCAAGTTCTGCTTGAAGATGTGAATGTCTGGTTGCAGAAAAGACTGACCAAATACCTGCAAATCAAATACACAAAAATAATCCAACACGCATACCAGCATTTCCAGAGGCGCAACTGAAGCTTGAATTGTGTGAAATAACATTCTAGGAAACACTGAATAATATACAGACTGTAAAACCAAAACATTTAATAGTGTTGTCTGTGCTGACTCCACACGTTAAAGTGAAATGATTGACTTCATAATGAATGAATCAATCTCTGAATCAGATCAGCATGGAAGGGATGTCACTGCTTGATGCGACTTGGTTAAGTCATGTTTCTATGGCACTTATGCATGTGCGGTTGATACCTGCATGGCGGAAATGAACTGTTCTTGGTTCTCCATCAGTTCTTCGGCTCCGGTTCTCTGAACGCTGCTCAACACTGAGCTCTTGAAGAAGAACCTCCAGTTCTGATGGAGAATCTGAAAGAGCAGCTCGAACATCTCGGCTTTCACATCTGGACAGGAACGCTGCAGAACACGGAGACGACGATCAGCAAATTACAAAAACCTTAGAGAACTCCTAAGTGACCTTTAGATGGCGAAACCCTTTTTTATTTGAATTAAACCATTTATTTACCATGTTTATTTATTGGAAGTGTTTGTATTAAGTTACTGTTTCTGCTAGACAACAAGTAGCATTTATCTTGTAGATGCTAATGTATTAAATATTTTGCATTCTGGTTCCTACACAAAATATTTGTAATTTTTACATGCTACAGTAAAAATCATATCGGTATATACAGTAAAATCTTATTTCTAAAATGGAAAAACTGTAACGCGTTTAATATCACTGTACTGTAAAATAATGTCAAAAGTATAGTTTTTGCAAGTAAAAACTATAATTACTGTTTAAAACAGTAATAAAACATTCCCAGAAGTCCCAGTGAGACACATCGCACAGAATTAGATTGTGTGTACATTTGGTTTCTTCTGATTTTTATCATCATCAGCTGTTATTAGCATGTTTGTGTATTTGTGTTACATAAAATTAAGCATTTAAATATAATCTCAACACATTATATTATTGGGAAATATAGAATGACAACTGATATTTATATGCATTTTACGCAAGTAGTCTGTTATAATGTTGTAAAACCTTATAGATATTTTTAGCTATCAGAATTGTATCTTTTTGCCAGTGAACATATCAGCAAAGGCACTAAATTACATATTTTGCTTAATTTGGAGCACTGAATAAAATTGAAAAAGTATTAGCTCCATATTCTCTCTTTATCGTACTAGTTGAGCCATAAAAGCAGATGTATCAAATATGATACTCAAAAATTACAATTTTGTCAACAAGATCAATAAATATTTTCATTAAAAAAATAAAAAAAAAAGGACTTTTATTTAATATCTTTCTATATTTATGGTAAGCGCCAATATGCACTCCCATAACATCGGAAACATTCTTAACAGTGAATTTCTGGCAACCACAGCTGCCGATGTTTTTTTACCATAAATTCATCTGCTACTGTGTATTATGCTGGACAATCTATTTGAAGCACTATGAGGTTTAGGCGTCTATTATTCATGTCTCATACCTCTGACACTATTGGGTAAACCTGATCCAAACAAAGGCTGAGGATGCTGGGTAACAGAGGTTTGAAGGTCTGGCCGGGTTCTTGAACCACCACCTGAAACAATGATACAAAGATAAACTGTGAATGACATGCTTAATAAACACAGAAACCCAAACGCAAAGTGGCTTTTATTCCACTTACCTGCAGAATCTTGAGAAACTTCTGAACCACTTTGGAGCCAGAGCTGCCCTCCTGTAAGATGCTCACCGCCAGCTGATCTCTGAGGAACACAGCGCAGATTTAGCCAAGTTAGATAAGCCTGACATCAATAAGCAGTCACACATGACTGATCAGTACTCCTACACATTCAGAAACAAATGCTTATGGCTCTCAGTGTCAGCAAAAGCTGTGAAGGTCACCTGGTGAACATGTTGAGGAAGGTCTGGATGATCTGCTCTGTGAAGGCCACACCCATCTGCACACGCAGCGCTTGAAACAGCGTGAGAAAGAAACTCAGCATCTCATCCGCCACATCTGAGAGAGAGAAGACAAGACGTCAGAACAATCAAACTGAACAAATGTGATTATGACACTAGAAGGCAGTGAAGATGCTTTTGTCAAACGCTGATGAAAGATCACTGGCTGTAAAAGTGATGGTTTAGTTACCTGGCTGCTGGATGAAGAGGGGGAAGAGCGCGAGCGTGACCTGGACAGACTCCTGCAGACTGTGGTAACAGATCTGACGTGACTTAGTGGCCTCTCCTGATATACTGTCCACAAGATCCTTCAACACACACAGAGTCTGCTGGATCACCGCTTTGCCTGAGGGACACAGAAGGATTAACTGGTAAAAAGTAAGCCTTTAATTTTTTTTTATAATTTAAATTAAAATTCTATATAAAAATGTTATATATAATTATATCACTATCTATCTATCTATCTATCTATCTATCTATCTATCCATCTATCTATCCATCTATCTATCCATCTATCTATCCATCTATCTATCTATCCATCTATCTATCCATCTATCTATCCATCTATCTATCCATCTATCTTAGGGCTGGGTGATAATTATCGCGATTTTCCTCGATAAAACGATATGAAGAGTTCGATAAACGCTTGATATAATGTTAATGCACCAAACGCAGATGAAACAGTGCGACTCATTTGAAGCGTGTCGCACAGACCGTTTTAGGGCTGCCACTAACGACTATTTTAATTTTGATTAATCTAACGACTACTTTATCGATTAATCGACTAATCTAAACGATTAATTTCACCCCAAAAAAATTGTTTACTTAAGAATATTTTATTAAATCAAATGAAATCCAAATTTCTATGAAATCATTTTTAAGTCAAAATTAACATGCAACATTGAGTGCAAGAAGCAAGTGTCCATCTCATCGTCCAAATCACTGAAATCAGTTCAGTATCAGGAAGAAAATCCAGAAAATAATGGAAACCAGAATTTGGTAAAGATAAAACTGTAAAACTCAATTAATTAGACAGGCTTTTTTATTAATGAAATTTAATTGAACCATTAAAACAGAGTATAGAAAAACTAAAATGAAAAAAACTGAATTTGGAAATAAAACTGATTTCATAGGGCCCTATAATTACTATTTTTTTGTGGAAATACAAATAGATGTAAGTTAACAATAGCTTTTAAAATGACTTAAAATACACATATAATAGCAATGATGCAATAATGATTAGTTCAAATAAAGTATCAAAAGCAAGAAATCATATGGATTTATTGAACAAATCTGTTAAAATACATAAACAATAGAGCTAATGTTCATTACACAACAAAGGCCTGCAGGGGCGCTGGCCGCCTGATAATTATTTCTACACATTACTGCACGATCTAATCCTTGTTTAATATTGACCAAGCACCATTTAATTCAAATATCCACTTAATCTTTATTATTTGGCCATTTCTTTAGGACAGAAATGTTATAGCCGCTGTAATTAGATGAATATGTGGACATCAAAATGAGTAAACTCCGAGTGAGTGTTTGAGCTTTTATTTTGAAATCGAGATGTATCCTGTGTTTGCGTGGGTTTATAAATGATTTACCTTACACATCTGATGAAATGGCGCAAGTTGCGTTCCCAGATGAACGTTATAATAAACAGAAACTTACAACAACATACAGAGATGGAGTTTGAGACGCTCCACATGTAAATTATATCAGTTTCTGTGGAGTCGCTGTGACGCACGTACTTAACCTACACGCATGTGAATAATTAAAGTGCATATAATTATTTAATTAAATCATAGCATTTGTGAGTTCACATTTATGTTTAAATTGTGATTTTAAATGGGTTTAATATATCATGCAGCCTTGGAAAACAGCCTAATAATATGCTTTATGGATTTTCGTCCGTGAAATGAGCCACTTCCGGTATTTTGCCGGTTAGTCGACGTGAGCAAAATTAAGTCGACGATTTTTAAAAATCGACTAGTCGCGACAGCCCTAGACCGTTTATCCGCTCGGATCAAAGTTCAAAACGGCAGCGCAGCGCGAGTTTACCAGAGCAGATGTGTTTACGCACTAAACAGCGCTGTGAGATCCGGTCTGAAGCGCTTGCATTCAGCGAGCAACACAAATGACTCTGTGATTTTAAAAGGAAAATTAAGAACTCACTTTGGAGCAAAAATCTGGCTTTAAACTTGAAAGAAATAAAGATTTTACATTTATCGTGATAATTATCGATATCGACTGATATGAAAAAAATGTATCGAGATTCTTTTTTGGCCATATAATAATATTATGTATATATATTTATTAAATTATTTATATGAATTATATAATATATATAAATAAATGAGTCAGTGAGTGAATTTGGGGTTGGTAATGTGTAGTAAAATGGTTTCAAAAATCATAGTCTCTTATGCTCACCAAGTCTGTATTTAATTTGAAGAAAAATATAGTAAAACCGCAATATTGCAAAAATACAATTACAATTGAAAACAGCTGTTTTCTATTTGAATACATTTTAAATATAATTTATTCCAGTGATTCAAAGCTGTATTTCAGCATCATTACTCCAGTCTTCAGTCACATGATCCTTCAGAAATCATAATAATATGCTGATCAAGAAGCATTTCTTCTTATTATTATTATCAATGTTGAAAACAGTTGTGTTGTTATCAATTAATTTTTCTGAAGACTGTGATAACTTATTTTTCAGCACTCTTCAATGGAGAAAGTTTAAAAGAACAGCGTTTATTTGAAATATAAATATTTGTAAGATTAGAACTTAAGTCTCTTAAAATCAATTTATTGCATACTTGCTTAATAAAAGTATTTCTTTCTTTTAAAAAAACTTGCAGACCCCATATACTATAGCTACTAATCATCAGTTGCTCTTACTGTTGGGGTGATGGCTGGGTGGGCGGGGCAGGAGGCGGTACTGCTGCGTGAGACTGCTGAGAAGCCGCGCGTGATTGGATGAGCGGCTCTGCCACTGCTGCTCCGCCTCCGGCAGGCTGGGCCACGGCAACAGCAGCATGTTAGACAGAGCTCGACACACGAGGACGTGACTCTGGGACAAAAACAACACACATTACATCACAAACAAATACAGACGGAGCCAAGTACAAACTGTTCCAGGCTCCTGTTTTCCAAAGACGGACCAATATAAACCCACCTCCTGAGGTAATCTGTGGTTATGATTCTCCGTGATCAGGTTGAAGATGTTCTGCACCGCCGACAGCGACACCAGGAACACCGGCCGCACGGTGGTCGCCATGGAGACCAGGAGATGGCACGCACATAAGAGCAATTTCTCTGGAACCTGCGGCAAACAGAGATCAGGCAGATTAGCATTTTCCCAAAGAATGAGGAAAAATGGGTTAAACCGAATAAATCTAACAATATAGTGAAACTGTAAACCTTAACACACAGAGCAACGTTTTAGTATCAAGACAACCCACCAACTAAATATATAGCAATGGACATTAGTACTAAAAACCTTGATATGAAGACTTCATGACTGAATGAATTATGAAAGCGTTTACTTTATGGTGTTTATATTGTAATATGTTGTCGGTGGTTAAAAGCACATATTTGAACGCCCCTTTCTGTTTGACAGAGCTGGTGGTAGAAAAGCATATTCATTTCAAAACAAGAGTCCAAGTGTATTGAAGGTTGTTTAAAATTAAAAGTCCTGCATAAAATACAGAATTGCTTATCCTGTACATTTTTGTATCAGTTTTTTGGTAAAAAAATACAGTAAAGACAGCATGGGGCGTAACCACCATATACTTTGGGGGGGACGTGTCCCCCCCCAATCTGTCCCCCCCCAATTAGGCTATTATATTGTTTGACATATATATGCCCTCCTTTTATGAACCCTGGTTGTAGCCTAGTGGATCTGTTGTTATTACCGATTTACTTTCAATTTAGGAAAACAAGGGAAACAAAACTGTGTGACCACCCCCCTCGATTGTCATTTCGTTTGAAAAAAACTGTCACAAGAGTCCAAGTGTATTGAAGGTTGTTCAAAAATACAGCGGCAATTTTTAAAAAATGTGAAAAAATATCACGTTTAAATGGCTCAGTATTATAGCTAATGATACTGAAAATAGGCTGAATAATGAACTGCTAGTCACAGCCAAGGAGTTCCCGCACTTCCCACTCCATTGATAAGCCTCTATTCATTCGTTATGGCCTGGCCTGTTTGTTTAACGATTGATCCGCGACTGAACTTAAAAAAAAATATCTGGGGGAGGCTCACATTGGACCCCCCCAATATCTATACCATGGTTACGCCCTTGAAAGACAGTAATATTGTTAAATTATTAGAATTTAAAATAACTTTGTTTTAACGATTTTAAAATGTTCAAAGCTGAGTTTTCAGCATCGTTGCTCCAGTCTTCAGTGTCACATGATCCTCAGAAATCATAATAATATGCTGATTTGCTGCTCAACAAACATTTCTTACTATTATCAGTGTAGTTGTAGTTGGAAACCGATACATATTTTTCAGGATTCTTTGAATAGAAAAATCAAAAGAACAGCATTTTTAAAATAGAGATAATACTGTATTCGCCCTCATCTTTCTGAATAAGCAGCGAGAGGTTGTAAAGCATAGCCACTTCAAAATAACAGTCCCGGTGTATTTTAGGCTTGTTTATAATGAGAAGTTCTGCATTATGCATGGGGAAATCTGAGCAATGTATGTAGTGTCTGTATCGACTAAACTTGAAATAATGTTTTCATGTACAATAAAACTAAGTTACATGTACAAAATACAATAGAGAATATTTTCATACATTATAATAACAAGTATGTTCGGCGACAGTATTCGAATCGGCCATTTTATTTGCCGATAAAGTTTATTTTTTTATTAATTTTTTTTTATTTTTATTAGCAGGTGACCAGGTGAAATTATTTATTTTTTAAATCATAATGCACGGACATAAAATCTCCGCCCAATCATATGTAAACGACGCACTTGCTAATGCAGCCTGTCTCAGTTTATTTCTGTGAAGCGAAACACCTCAATATAACCTGATCCGCGATGCGGAAAATGCGGGCGGAAAATGCAATAAAAAAGTATCACCCATCTTTAGCAGTCCTTAAAACGAATGGAATGACTATAAATATCACAATGTCATGAATACAACTTCTTAACTTCACTAAATGAGACATAAATACATGAACAAATCCCCAGAACGGAGAACTTCTGAGCTGTGTGTCATTTGAGTAAAACGCATTAGGCTGACAAAATCACCACAGAATAACTTTCAACATTATTAAATTTTGTTAGATACGATCATCATATTTTTCCTAGATTTGGCCAAAAATAAAGTCAAATATAAAGTTAATATTTACATTTTATTAGCAGGAGCTATTACAACTTTAATTGTTGCTTGTTGTTTAAGCTAAAATGTTTAAATCCCTAATAGTAAATATTGTTTGCAACCATGTTTAAAACATAAATTCATTATGCCATTGATTTTCATGACAATATGCTTCGGTCTACTTATCATACAGTATATGGTGATAGTGCATTTTTATGTGTGCACTTGTATTAAAGACATATGGTGGGTTTGCGGACCAAATGCATTTTGGTGCAATATTTGGACACGATGTCGGAATAATAATAAGGCTAGGAAGCCTGATTCGATGCTACCAATACAAAACACTCACTGTGGCCGGAATAAAGCAGGGTAATGGATGCAGGTGATTACACAAACTCAGATAAACACTGCAATCACCCGTTTTGCTACTATATGGTAAGGATGCATTCAAGTCCCTGTATACTGACTCATTTGTTTTCACTTTTCGGACATTTTACTCTATTTCTTTTTTTTTTTTACTTATAATATATACTGTTACTTCTATTTAACATTTATTTATTTTTAGTCCACTCACATTTACCGATATACCTTGCCTTGATTATCTTTAATAATATGCTCCTGTGTTGTGTTCTTATAGGGTTTGTTTTAATGACAAAATATTTGCAGGCAGCATCACCCCCAATATAATAAGATAAACCGTTGCTGCTTAAATAGAAATCAGTGTTGCAAATTAATCCAGAAAGCTACAAATAACCTCAGCATATTTAATATGTTCGAGCTGCGTGAATTTTTCCTTAAATCCGGAATACGCTTTTATGTTGTAAGACGTGAATAGATTGGTTTTTTCAGCTATATATTTTCATTCATTTTATTTATTTCCATAAATCAAAGTGGCGTTACCGACTCAAATCTCACAACAGAACTTCTACCATCAGTTGGAATGATTTAATAAAAATCAAAACAGACTCGATGCTGTCCTGCATTTAAATCTTTAACATTGATATGACTTGAACAAATTGATGTTCTAAAAGGAAGAGATAAAGAGAAAGACGGATTTTGCTGTCAGATTATCATCAGTATGGACTATAAAACTTGTTTGGCTGCTGTGGGTGTGTATCTATCAATTGTGCATTTGCAAAAAACAGTTTTACTGTGACATTGAAAATGATGCAATGATTTCTTGACATTTTGAAAAGGTTCCATTTTAAATATGGATTATCATACAGTATGCATTTCTGTTGTGCATTTCTGTGTGCAATTTTATGAGGAGATAAAAGTGGACAATGACATGGTAATAAAACATTCAGATTTTGGCATGAATATTTTTGGGCTGGTTTTTGTTGAAGTCGCTTTGCTTGGAATCGTCAACACAGATATCTGAAGGACAGTGACCATGTGCTGATTCTGAACGCGTCTCTCACATAGACTGACAAAAGCTTCTCACATGGACTGACAAGAGCTTTGTGCTCGTGTATCCTACTTCTCTCATTCAGCACAAATCCAAATGTTCCATAATATTTCCATGTTTGCGATGTAACTTATCTGAATGCTAAACTATTATTTATTATGTCAATTATAGGCTTTGTAAGTTACGTTAATTTAGTCGCGTTCCAACGGTGACACCGATGCGGGTGCGCTGATGTTTGTATTTTATTTTGATAAAGGAGCCTACCAACTTTAGCAATGCGGGAACTTATGTGTTTTGGGTGTGTGTTTGTAAACGTGATCATGTTTGTAACATTTTTTTATAATTTTGAATGTTAAATGTTCAATATATACAATTAATAAGAAAAAGTGGGTGTGTTTGTGAGTGTTCAATATATACAACTTATTGTCTATTGTTAGTGAGACCAGCAGGGGTACTCCACCCTGTGTCTGTGTGGGTCCTAATGCCCCAGTATAGTGAAGGGGACACTATACTGTCAAAAGCATCATCCTTCGGATGAGACGTTAAACGAGGTCCTGACTCTCTGTGGTCATTAAAAATCCCAGGATGTCCTTCGAAAAAGAGTAGGGGTGTAACCCGGCATCCTGGCCAAACTAGCCCACTGGCCTCTGACCATCATGGCCTCCTAATCATCCCATACTCTGATTGGCTTCATCACTCTGTCTCCTCTCCACCAATAAGCTGGTGTGTGGGGGGCGTTCTGGCGCACTATGTTGCCGTCGCATTATCCAGGTGATGCTGCACATTGGTGGTGGATGAGGAGATTCCCCCCCTTACTATGTAAAGCGCTTTTGAGTGTCTAAAAAGCGCTATATAAATGTAACAAATTATTATTATTATTATTATTAATAATCACTGGATAAAGGGCTGCTTTTATTTGTGTACACTCACAATGAAAACAAAACAGATTTTACACATATTATAACAATGTAATAATATAATTAGTATTAATAATTAGCATTTTCACATCTAGGTAGAAAAAAAATGTAATTTGCACTACTATCTGTTCAAAATAAACAAAAAGAAACCGATCATAGTAGATGTCTTTTTTTTGTTTGTTCCTGTTGTACCGAAATCGTATCGAACCGTGACCCCCGAACCGAGGTACATACCGAACCGTGACATCTGTGTACCGTGTTACCCCTATAATATATATATAGTATATGCATGTGTATATGCATGTATGTATGTATATATATATATATATAAACATGTTTTTGAGTGTTTAAAACTTGCAATTACGATGCCCTACTTTAAATGAGCCTTGAAGATCATTCAGAAATTATGATTCATAAAGATCAACTCACCTTGGTATTGATGAGAGGAGTCGCGGCAGCCATGCTCGACGTGATGAGGTCCACAAACTGTGTTTGATCTTGTTGTCGCTGCACCTCACCGCAAAACTGAGCCAGCCAATGAGAATACGCCTGCAGAGCAGCCAATGACTGTGCATGGCTGCAAAACACACATTTATTAAGCGTGATTATAAAACAATCCACTTAACTGATGGCAAATATCACCTTGAGTTTATTAATACTTACACATCTATAAGGTCCGGTCTGAGTACTGAAGGAACAGCCATTTCTACATCGTACAGGCTGATCTGAGAACCGTAACACGACACTTCCACCAATCTGAGAGGACAAACACAATGCATTACTTATTTCAGTCAGCTAGTAACATTTGACCAAAGAGCACTCAATACACCTCTGTATTAATAAATCAAGCTATTATTCTGTCATTAATAATTCCTACATGTTTACCATGATGTTTATCTAAAAATGTAAAGCTGGATATTACTTTGACACCCTGTGTTGGCCAAAACAAGGAAATACTTTCAAATTATGAAAGTAAAACTTCTGTTTTTATTTAATTAAATTAGGGATTTGAACAGCAGATAAAAGGAAACAATTTATTTTTGCCAAGTTTAAATAGAAATGTTTAAATTTTGATATGATGGAAACAAAATCATACAAATGTATAAAAAAAATACACATATATATATATATATATATATATATATATATAACAAAAAGGAGCCATAAAAGTCTTTCATAAATTATATGATTATTGGCCTAATGTGATTATTAAACTTCAAAAGGCAATGATTTAATTAAATACATGTGAACACTGAACATTCAAAGTCAAAACGTGGCACGGTTGCACTTTCTACAGGCTAGTAACTAGTGATGCCTGACTAAGCAAACTGTTCCAATCGTTGTAATTTGAGGTATAAAATGGCATAAAACATGAGCAAACACAGAGGACATTAAACATAAGGAGGGAGTGTTGTTGTTAAAAGAGGAAATGATATTCAGGAACTGACCTCTGCACGATGGCGAGAGCATCGTTAAAGCGAGTGCTGAAAACGTCCCCTGTGAAGAACTCGGCTAGACGTCCCACGGCCTGCAGAAGAGAGCTCAGGTCTCTGAGAGCGCAGTGCAGCTTTCTGCAGTCGGCCTCCGCTGTGATGTTCAGCCTGCGATCTGCTCTCACACACACACAGAGAGAGAGAGAGAGGTGCGAAACCACTCAACAACAGCTGACAGCAGCTCACTAGCCACATGAGAACAGAAGCGCCATCAGAGCGAACATTACAAGACCAGATACCACTACAGTACTACTCACTTAACCTATATATTTACAGACTGCTCAAGTGTTACCATTCATACATTTGCAGTCAGTAAGTTAATATTTTTTCTTTGCAAGGATGCATTAAACTGATAAATTAATTGAACCTGAAAAAACAAATCACAAAAATATTGAGCAGCACAAAGTGTTTTTAATATTTATAATAATAATGTAAATAAGGTAAATAATTAATTACTGATGTCCATGTAAACGTAGTCAATGTCTCTTATTGAGCAGCACAAAGTGTTTTTAATATTTATAATAATAATGTAAATAAGGTAAATAATTAATTACTGATGTCCATGTAAACGTAGTCAATGTCTCCTTTAATGGAACTGTATTTGCATTCGGATACCTAAAAGCATTACCTGGTTATGCAGCTCTACAGGTTTTGGAACAAACCATCTATAAAACTCAGTAACAATGAAGAGAAACTCACTTGTTCCTGATCTCACGATATACTGCTGCAGCCCAAGATAAATGTCCAGATCGTCCTGGAGCACCGGAAACTAAAAACACACACATATATACATACATGAATATATAAAACTTTCATTTTTCCCTTTTACTTAGATAAAATACAAAATTACATATAACTATATGTAAAATTATATATAACTGACAGCTCTAAAACTCATACTCATGTGGATCATGATCATTATTGCTTTTGGGTTTTTAAATCAGATTTGCTTCCATAATAAACATCTATTTTACAGGCCAATGAAGAGTCAATTGTTTTCAGTACAAAGAGAGCGAGGATGTACACGCTCACCCACTCATATATACACCTACCAGAACTGAAAAGGTCTGGGACGGCAGCAGCTCCATCACTCTGGCAACCACTTCCAAACTCTGACGCAGGTATCGCTGCCATTCCGTCTGTTGCTATAGACACCAGAGAGAGAGGGGGGGAAGTTCCACAATTTCTGCAGAACAAAATTGATGCTTCGGTGTATGTTTGATTGATGCTTACATCATCATCAAGGGTCTCGTCATCGAGTTCTTCTAGCTGACTCTGGTTTAACCTGAACTGGATCCTGTTAAGAACTTCACGCAGCAGCAGAACTAGAGCGTCTTTATACCTGGTCACACACACACACACACACACACAGATTATGGCGATGTTTTTAATACAACCTAAACTCAATTCTTGGGCTCACAAAAAGTCCACAGAAACGCACCTGTTAATGACACGGTCACTGTCAGCCAATCGGCTTCTGATCTTGGTGGTCAGGTAGTCCAGGAATATACTCCAGATTTCCAGACAGGCCAGATAACCCTCATGATTCGCCTACAACAAATTAAACACACATTTACGTTAAGAGGTGCACACAAGATGAAAGGTACAAATGTTTAGTCACACTCTTTTTACTTTAGCTGTCACAAATTGCATTTTTATTTTATAATGCTTCCTGAGGTGCACTTTTAATGTTAAAGATTTTTACATCAAAAACTGTCATAACTTAGAGATAAAAGCCCATTTTGTACCTTAATATTAGCCATACGATTTAAACACTGTTTAAAGGGCCAGGTCTCCTTTAAGGCTTCAATGTACACGCCAGCTGCTATGATTGGGTAATATCAAAACCTTTATGACAATCAATGTCAAAACTTTCACGACGCTTAGAATATCGAGGCTGTTGAGAAGAACTAATCATGAAAGTGTTGATTATAGCATTATTTTTGAGATGAACTGAAGATCGACAGATCAGTGATTATAAAGTGATGAAAGTGAATTGCATTTATTAGCCTTTTTGTGTAGCATTATTTTTGAGGAGTACAGACAACTACAGGTGGAGAGAAAGAGAGATAGAGCCAATCAAGTGGATGGGGATTATTAGGAGGCCATGATTGATAAGGGCCAGTGGTGGGAATTTGGCCAGGACAAACTTTGTTCGCTTTGAACTTTGTTCGCTTTCTCTTTATAAACAAACACAATTTAAATAACTGATGATTTTCATGCAACTAGGACAAACAGTTGACTATTTTAGTCACTAGCTTGATTTACTGATGCAAAAACATCAATAAATGAGTTTCCAAAATAGAGACTGACTATAACATGAGTCCTTATATGGTAAAAATCACATTAGTATTGACATGCGTACTTACACGTTGACTATATCTTTCCATAAAAGTATGTTTTCTACTGATAATGTACTAACTACTAAATCATTTTGGCAATTTGGTTTCAATAAAAGCAGTTTTTTGGACTAACAAAGATGTTTTGAGTTCTGCAATTTGCACATAGTAAGTTTATATAACCTTTGCAAAATATGAAAGATGTTAATCATTTTAACCAAAGGATCACAAAAACAGCATAATGTTAAATTCAGTTGTTTTTTTAGTTTTGTGGACCAGCATTACTTTAGTATCATTGAGATTTGATGTTTGTCATTTTTATTAGGTTTTTTAAATATATATGTATTGTGTTTATTTCAGCTTTAGTTTGTTATTTTAGTGCATCAAGCTAAACTAAATGAAAATAAGAGATTTTGAGACCGCGCTCGTTTAAATTAAGTCAGTGAAGTTTAGCGGAGAATCGCGAAGCAAAAGCTCATGCACTTCTGACAGCAAAATATAAATATTTCCATGGCTTTCCAACATTTACAGATGGAGATTATACCTGTGAAATGTAAGTTATGCATTAAGGAAAACAGCACATCTCAAACATATTAAACAGCGTGAGAAGCGTCTCTGTCAGCCTCACACGCAGCCTTTCTGTAAGAGCCGCTTTAATTGAAACTATACTATATCTTGCAAGATTTTTAAATCATATAAAGCTTGTCACATGTTTAGAACAAATTGTATTATGCACTTTCTCCGCAGCAGTTCAGTCTGTCTCCTCCCTAGATATTTTTTTCAGATGCGCTCGTATCAAACTACTGTAGGCTATATCGATGTTAACGGTATTGCTTTCATACTGTATCGCTTATAAAGAATATATCGATGTAGCGTACAAACTCGATATACCACCCAGCCCTAGAAATAGCTTTTTCAGGACAGTACTAAATATACACGTGCCGGTTTTTGGTAATGAACATGTACAATATTGTTTTAATGGGCACTTCAAAATATGGTTAAAATGCACAACACCGCTGTATGCTGCATCAAAGAGGCATGTGCACTCTGATGTAAACAAGCCCAACATGGATGAGAAGTGCATGGCGGAACGAGTGAAGGAGACGCGCTCAGTGAAAATGCACATTCACACTCTGACAGCAGATGGCGCTAAAGCAACAGCAGAAATGCAGCCCGGTAACCGGTATTTTACCATTCAGATTTTCATATTCACAAAGTTGTTCATCACAGCACTGAATACGTAAATATTTAATAATATAACACTTAATAGGCTATTTATTTTCAAAGCTTTTTACATTTTAATCTGGACTACAACGTGTTTTAGATATTGTTTGACAGTTTTGATTATTATTAGGTCACACTTTACGTGAAGTTAACATCAGTTAGCATGAAAAATTATTCTAAGCATTCATTAATCTTAGGTCATTTCAACATTTAGTACGTTCAAATCAAAAGTTTAACTAAAGAAATGAAAGTTTAACTTGTTTAATGAACCCGAGCAGTTGTATTTTTTAAGTTTAAGAGTAACTAAGATTAACTACTGAGAGCTTATTGTAAAGTGTTACCTATTGTTCTGTTTAATTCTTTTTTTTACTATTCATTTTTGTGTGCAAAATAAAAAAATATTAAACCTGTTATATTATGGCACTTTTTTGCAACACATTTTACATTTTGTGATAATACCGTATACAGCGATTAAAAGCTTGAGCAATTATCACAACATGAAAATTTGATACCTTCACATGCCTAGCACTAAATGTGATGTTTATGATACTTCTTACTTTGTTGTTATTACAATCTTGCATATTCTACAAGAGGCATGCAAACTTGTGAGCACAACTGTATGTCAAAATATTATGGAAAATGTTGGTTTCTCAATTCATGACACCATCAATATTAGTCACAATAACGCACATCTTGTGGTTAAATACTGACAAAGCCACTGAGAAGAGTAAAAAAAGCCCCTTCAAGTCCAGACACTTTCAACAAACATTCAACTATGACCGGGAAAACACCAATAAAAATACACCAGTGTTTTCACCAGCTTGGAAATAAAAAAGGAGGGTGATAGAGTTAAAAATTAGAGGAACAGGGAAGGTTTGAGTAAACAAAGTCCAGCAAAAGGAAGTATCATTAAACATTAATATGGTGAGTAAGATTCGGTGCTTCCTGGAACATTAAGTGAAGGTGCTTTACCTGGTTAAAGGTGTATTTGAAGAGCAAAGCTAGAAATTCCACTAGAGGAAACTGGGCATTAGATTCGATCCTCCGCAGATGAACACTAACAAACAGCCTGAGGAAATCTGTGAACTTTTCCACATAGCTGAAAGGGACAGACAGGCAGAAAGGGTTAAAAAGAAGCAGCGGCATCAAGGAGTTAAAAGTTTAAAGCATGCGCATCCATTTCTTACCTTTCGTCTAATTCTTGTAATCTGCTTTTGATAGTGTGCGTGTTGGTGTGCGAGTGTGTGTTTGTGAGTCTTTGCAGCAGGTAGAAAGTCTGTTGAAACATGCGGAGCAGAAACTCCTCAAAGTCCACAGGGACGCAGTTTTTGCACATTAACTCGTTAATACAGTTCATGGCCATCACGCCCAGTCTGGCTCGTTCGGCGTGGCCCACCATCTGACCCGTCCTGCCATGACCCCCTCCGCCGCCATTGGCTGGGAGGCTTCCGGGGGAGGAGTCTCCATTGGAAGTGGGCAGAGGTTTCGTTTTGATTGGCTGCTGGCATCCAAAGCGAGCAAAATGAAAAATTGAAGCGAGGAGGGATGGAGTGATGGAAGAGGAGAGAGGGATCCAGCTAAAGAGATGAGCCAAGCATTCCAGCGCTAGCAGACACAGAGCGCCACTTTCAGCTTCCAGAACCATCGGTGCGCTGTCGCCTGCCAAAATGCCTACAGAACATGACAAAGGCAACAATTAATACAGCAATCATTTACGGGTAGCTTTCAACTAGTGAGAGACCGTTTGTGATCTTCAGTATTGGTTGACGACCCATGCAGCTTTACATTTTCTATATGTACTCAAAGTTAATTAATTGAGATAACTATATATATATATAATATAAAAATAAATACCAAATTCATTTTAATTTCTATATTTATTCAAAAGGTCACTGATTGACTAACTGATCATGATTATATGATTCAGAAATATATTAGCTAGGGTTCAATTAATTTATTTTCAATAACAATTAAATTGACTGTTAAATGAATTGCCAATATAGCCAAATCTGTGGTTTTGTCATTTTACAGAAAGTTGTATTTTTATTATTTACAATTTTTATAACTATTATTATTATTAAATTATTTATTAGTATTTCATTTTAATTATATATTTATCATTATTTTCTTTTTAAATTGAAATTAATATTTAAAAAAAATGTTTACACAAACAAATTATTTAAAGTATTACTATTAAATTGCTCAGGCCACAGGATTACAAAAAATACAAAAGTATGTTAAGTAGTGACAAAACAACAAGCAAAAGCATTCAAAGCACTTGCAAACAGGCTTTTCCCCCCAAACATGTTTTTGTTTTCCAAAGTTAAAATAGTTTGTCTTACTACTGTAAAGTGACGTCACCATCAACTATTCCCATTATTCATTTATATTAATTTGACCAATTTGTTGTTGCAGACCATTTATCAACCCCCCACCACATTATATTCTAGTTATCAGCCTCTAAATAACTATATTAGCACTTGTTGGTACCACTGATGTAGACCTCGCCTTTCTAAACATACCAGTGTTAAAAGGGTCAAAGCAGAAGCTCACCTGAGTCTCTAGACGTGGGGGATGGAGGGGGAGTGGTGACTGTAACTCTGTGTTTGTCCCATACTGTCTCCAAAATACCTGCAAGGAAAAGAGTAGTTTTTTAAATGCAAGCCAAATCAGATCACATACACATTTTCCAGTGCTTAAGGACTATTAACAACCACATATACTCTGAATCAACGAGTTCTGAGCGTCTCACCAGTCAGAAGGTTCAGTACGGTGGGGATCTGATCCAGCAGGAGTTTCTTCAGCTCCTCTTTACGAGCGACGCTCAAGTCTTCTCTGGGACAGACCAGCTCTTCTGATGTCATCTTGAGCAGAACTAACCCCAGTGGTGCTAGAGACGGTGACTGCACTAACTACAACACAAAACCACAAAGATGGAGTCCGATCTTTAGGGCTGGTCATTTAAGCATTAAAATGATTAACGCTCATTTAATGTCTTCTCATTTGCCCCGCCCCAGAGCTCTTCTGACGTGTGTCCTCTGACTTGAGCAGAACTAACCCCAGTGGTGAGGCTAGAGCAACAACTCACTGTGTGATGGCACTAACTACAACACAAAAGCCTAAAACAGTAGTTGGAAGTCCGTCTCTTTAATATGATTTAGTAATAATTAGGGCAAGAGATGGGGCAAAAATGCCCCATTTAATGCATTAAAATGATTAACATTTAATGCATTTGCCCCGCCCCAGACCTACGTGTGTCCTCTGACATTTCATACAGCTGATTTATGACAAATATGAGGCAGAGCAACAACTCACTGTGTGATGGAGCCTAAAGAACAAATGTGATTCTGATCTTATACGACAGATCAGTAAATATGAAGTTAATGTTGTGTTATTTTAGAGTCAATGTTGCAATAGTTTAAAAGCAATACTAAAAGCCTACATCTAAATTTCTGTTGCATCACACACAATAATCTTATTTCTTAGACAAGCATCAATTTTGATGAAGAGTGTTATTTTGCCTGATGCACAATTTTTACACCGATATGCAGATCATTCAAAAGCACAAGGAGCGCTTCAAGCTCTTAAGCTCTTAATGATGATCGATCTGAAGCAACGTCTAATGATTAGATGGGACGATAAATATGCATCGCAATTGATCTAGATCGATTCTGAGATTTTCCAAATGCATCGCAATTCCTCTGGAATCTATTCTGAGCTTATATTTTGGCGCTCTATGGCGCTCTTATGATTTTAGCGCACATTATCAAATGCTCATGAAGAATAGCGCTTGTGTGTTCAGCTGAGTCGTGTAATTTCACCTGACCTCAGAATGCTTTTATTTAAATGTAAACACAGCCCACTGTGAATACCCTTGTGATTCGCTTCAACCTTTTCGAATTGTATGAATGATTACTTTAGGTTCAAGTGTGTGTAAGGATTTGGAAACAAGCAGAGTACGGCTGTTTCTAAAGCATGCAGCGCCATCTGCTGTTCAAATCTAAGCTCAGAATCGATTCCAGAGGAATGCATTCGGAAAATCTCAGAATCGATCCAAGAATCGACTCTGCATCGATTTATCGCCCCAGCCCTACTAATGATTCAATGAACCATTCATAAAGAACCATTTACTTCACTCCTGAATGAATCAGCCATTTGAACGAATCAAGTGAATGAATAAACGACTCGACTTAATCATTAAGACATTTACCACCACCTACTGGCAGTTTTAGTTTATTATTTAGAGTATCATTTCATTAAAGAAATTATTTCATATTTCCATAGTAATAATAATATAATTAATAAAATTAATTATTAAAGGTATAGTTCAACCACCCAAAAATAACAATTGTGTCATCATTTAATCACCCTCATGGTCCAAAAGAGTATATGTAATTAATTTTATCAAACAAAATATTTCTTGCTGAAGCTACTTTTGTAATGTCCATTTGATGCTTTACACAACGATGACTTTAAATTATCTTTTGGGAGTAATTAATCAGCCAAATTTGATTTTAATCGCTTACCAACCCTAATAATACGTAATAAAGAATAAGACGTACCTGTAACGTGTTGGTGAAGAAGTCATGGTAGAACATCGGCCAGTCCTGGCGTCCGATGTCCACAATGACTTTGCACAGCTTGTTTCTGATGAAGAAAGGCAGCATTGCATGCTGGGAAAGCAGAAGCTTGGGCAAACAGCTACGAAGTTCTGCTTTGTCTTGACTGGCTACACCAACCCACATCTTGTTCACAAGATTCTGCAGAGAAGGACACATTTACTGTCATGTGTATTAGTCTATTATGCATGTGCTCGTATATTTTAATGCATGCGCACAGTTTAAACAATGTCACGTTTCACCATAAAATCAAAAGAAAATAGTTGTATTTTGTATACAGAAAATTAAGCCTATTTTGTGTACCATTAAGATGTTTTTTTACATGGTAATATTATTTTAATGCCAAATCCCCTTAAAACTCCATTCCTAACCATCCACTATAAAAACTATTAAAAATAACAATTATATTTAGTATAGATAATATAAATTATATAGCTGTTTTTGCAATACATTAATGACAATTTAGGGGGAAAATATGCTCACTCACTAGTAATGAAAATAATTTTAATGCAAAAAAAGAATCCTAAAGGCCCAATTTTATTGCAAGTTTTTTTTTTTTTCATACTTTACTTTCATTCAGCTGTTCTTTTGAACTTCCTATTAATTAAAGAATCCAATCAAATTAATCACCTCGGGTGAGCATGAGAGACTTCTTTTAAAAACTTCACATTTTAAACATCATAATTCCAAAGTTTTGAAAGGTATTATGTGACTTGAAAACGGTCTTTGCCGTCATGAAATCAACCTACCGAAAATAATGAAACGAAGGCTTAATTTTACCTCAAACACCGTAAGGCTGTACATCATGACGTATTCATTTCTGCTGTTGGAGAGGAAGTAGAGGCAGTGCCTCCATGAGCCGGACTGACCCGCAAAACTGTTCAGCAGCTCTTCTGCAATAAACAACAACAAAACAGTCATTACAAAAACTTATTCTGAAGAAAAACATACACTTTCTAACTGAAAAAACCGAATTGTGGAAATCGTTAACATGTTTATTTGTGTGGTTTGTTGCATTTAACACCAAACAAACACTGAAACTCTGGTAAACACGAGCAATACTATGAAAAGGGCATCTACAAGTTAATTTCACACAGACACGTAAGAAACAAGTTCTGTAAAGCATAAATGAAGGCTGTTCCCAGAACTGGAGCTATTCACTTCTAATTGCATTACAAGCCAGAGACAGTTTGTACACAACATTTTGCATATTTGCATGAAAAAGTAAACATTGGTTTGTTGCACACCTACAAAGATGAGCATTTCAGAAACCCGTAGAGTTAAAGCACTGTATGTGAGCAAGAGCTACTTTACAAGAACCTGGTGGTAACACCATTAACAGTTAAACTGACAGACACGATCTACAGTATCTGCCTTCTTAAAATGCCTTCTTTTCTAGGAACCGAATGACTCCATTAGATAGGGCAGATTTTTGTTATGATAGATTTAAAAAAAACAGATCAACTCTTGTGACAAGTAGGAACTGAAAAACCGCTGATCATTTTTTTGTTTTGTCTGAAAATATTGGTGTGAAATATGGTTAAAGACCATTTAGATGGTTGTAACGCGAGGACATGAGAAGTACAGCTGACTTACACTCAAACAGCTTCCGGAAAAATCTCATTCACACTTCATATTTCCTAAATGAATGCACTGAATCTACAGTTTAAATCATTTCTCTATTGCATTATGGATTAACCTTATAATTATGGAGTTTAAAGCAGAAATTCATATAAATCAAGCCATTTCAAAAAGTTAAAATCTGTCATATTTGTGTGAACCGTTACTTTATTACAAATGTATTATTGGTTTTCTTGTAATGTAAAATGACAACAATGCACAACTCGATGTCAACTTGAAACTGAATGTTTCTGATGCAATACTTGACTTATGCAGGGTCTGATATACAAGCCATTTATTTCCTGATGAAGAAACACTTGACCAATTATAGTTTCACTTTCTCCAAATATATCACTGCATCGATCATATGTTGAGCTACAAGCCCTGAGTTTCGAAGCACCATGTTTGGACCGAGGAATTAGAGTAAATCTCGGGCCAAATGCTCTCAAACTGAATACCAAGGATTTTATGAAACTTAAGACACACAGTTTAAATGTCATGAATGTGGTCTCCACCCACAAGATATAACAGTTATTAGACACATTCCTCACCTAAAAGGGGTCGCATGATCTTTAATTTTATTTGACGTTTCCTTATATGTTCTAAAAGCATTGAAGCATCAAAACAGTCATAATTTAGTTTTTCATCAGCATTTTCCATTGAATTTAGCAGATGTTTGTATCCAAAGTGACTTGCATTAGAAGAACATAAGCAATTCGTCACACAGAGCCAACAATAATATTTCCCAGCCTGTCTCGAATCATGAATTAAACAGGCCATATTTGTGCTGCTGTGCCTTTATGACTGTTATGTAAACTCCAGGGCTTCGGCAGGTCTTATGATTAATGAGGCAAATAAGACTTTTTAAGACCAAACTTAAGAAGATTTAACGACTCAAAGTTTGAAACGACAACTTCAAAACAAAACAAAAATGCTTAAAGCTTGAATACCTCTGCTCCCAAACACTAGAATATGGAAATATTTTTACTGTACCATCTGATCAAACTGCAAAAACTTTGTTCTTGCTCAGTATTCCTGTCTTGTTTTCCAAATGTCTAAAGCCTCTCAAATCAAGATACATTTACTTGACAAGCAAAGTGACTCAGGAAGAAAAGAAGGCTTGCTTCAAGAAATTGATCAAAATGAAGCGAGTTCACGAAATCAATGTAATTCAAATGGAAAACTATTTTTCATTCCACATTGACAGATGTTTGTTCTTGTTTTAAGCATAAACTCGTTTACATATTGTTTAATTCCCAGTAAAGAAAACTTTGTATCTTTAATTTGCATTTCATGTAAATGCACCTTTGTTCTTAAGGATGTTTAGATATTTGTATTGAATAAAAAAAACACGTAGGCATTTAGATATTTGCAGCGCATGCAACATTTAATGCCAGGACTTTATGACTAAAACTCTCTGCTCCAATTTAAGACCTTTTTAAAAACTCTAAACCCTGTAGAACCCTGAAACGCCTTTTTTTTGCACATTATAATGAGCAATATAAAATAACTGATGTGGAAATATGCAGGTCAGACTGTTCAGATCAGATTGCTCTTTTCCAACACTTGGCTTCTTCTGAAGGATCTGCAGAGCTGTAGGTGCTACACACGAAGAGCAGCTTTAATAGACCGTACTACATTTTACACTTATTTGATAGTATGTACACTACTTCTATTAGCACACTGCTCCTGACAGTTTGCTAAATACTGAATAGGCATCATTGAAGTGAATATAGGGCGATCTTGAGCATTGAGAAATTTCTTGAAAGAAGTGAAAATCGAACGTCTCATATCAGACAGACATAACAAGTGACGGCCTTTTGCACAAAGGATGACTCTGCATCTCAGGGCATGATAACTATGTGAAGGCCAGTGTCAGGCATAGCTCACCAATCTCTCTCTTGCGGTCATTGGTGGTGCAGCTGTGGAAAAACTCGGTCATAAGACTCTCCAGGGCCCGTAAGGAGGACTCCTCTGACGCCTGCAGCACAGAGGGAGACAGATGGGGGGGGGGGAGAAAGATGAGATGTGACAAGATAAGGCATTTCAATCTGAACTTTTGCAGCCATGCAGTGCATCAAACACGACTCCCATTGCATTTACAATCTACAAATCCAGCATACAGAGCCAGAGACACTCAAAAATGTGAATCTACTGTGCAGAGAATACAATTTTAGACTAACGATATATCTCTCAAATGTTTTTGCAACTGATTTAAGGGGTTACAAGCCCCCAGCATGCTTTTCAGCACGAATTAACAGCATAGCTACTGTTATTGGATTGTTTTACCATTTTTGTCATCGCTGTTATGCATTTGGTTTGGGGAAATCTTAATAGCTTATTTACTTATAAAAGGGACAGTTAAGCAAAGAAAATGTGTTCCAGAAAAGAAAGTCAAACATGTTTGGAATAAATTAAATAATTTGAGGGTTTTTTTACTCTTAAAGGCTATGAGGAATGTATGATGCCTTTTTGTATTTAATTTATTATTTTTTATTTATTAACCCTTAAAGAGGATGCATAGTGCAGTTCCCTCTTTTTCAGTGCACACTCACCCACAAAATACACTAAAAGGTTAGAGTGTTCACAGAAAAGAGTAGAAAGGCTGGAAGATGAGTACAGGAAGTGGGCTGCTGATGAGGGTGATGATGCTCAAAGGTCTGAATTCTTTGTATGAGTCACGACACGTTGCATGTTGAGTGTGAGGTCACAGCAGCAGAAGGATGCCTTTGATTTCCTCATACCGCTCAGACTGGCATGAACTCAAGAGGACACCGTTACACAATACACACACACATGCAGAAGCAGCTCAGCGCAGCTTCATTTGTGTGAATATCACCTGATACCGTTCCATAATGACAGAATAACTTGCATTTGATTTGCTTTCATATCTGGCAGATCTATGACTGCCATCTGTCTGAGATCTGTCTACAACATCATTCTACAGTTATACACACCTACAGTTAAACCAAAGAGTTTTGACGTGCTTAAATCAAATCAATGCTTCTAGCACAATGCAATATGAATGTTTACAGGTAAATTAAGTAGCACAAATACTTCAAAACCATTGCAATCTTCAAGCTTTGGTGCACAGCTCACGTATATGCATACATGTATGACATACAAAACATGCATGGGTCAAATAGTTAAGAGTAACACACTCACTTAAACTGTGAGTGTGTTAAATAAATAAAAAAATATATATATGCATTAATTTGGACTCACCATGCCTGGGCTCTGAGCTTTTATGCGGCTATAATATGAGATGAGTCTGGTTCTTCTCGCTCATGCTTCCTCTGGGGCCTTTGTGTTTCACCTGGACACACCAAAATTCCGCATCACTGTCCCGCACACGGCCGGTGGACCCCGGTTACGGGCTCCGAGACACTTGTTATTTTTTTTGTACTAGCGAGAGCCTATAGAGAGCGAGACTGGAACTGACGCTGGCCGGATACACGGCGACAACCCGCATACAACTACTGCGAAACAGAGAGAAGAGCAATAAAACAGCGGTGTTAAAAATATGTCGGGACTCTGTTGTTTACGTCTCGGGCGACGATAGCGCTGTGTGGGACTCGGTGCTTTATTTTGAGCCCTCAGAAGACTGACAGAGCCACTCCTTTGGTTGGTAGGATCGCTCTTTCCGTGTAGGCCTCTCGTAGCTTCCTCTCCTCTGCCAATTAAACTGACGGAAGTGACATCTTCCTCATACTAGTAGAAATGAGCGAGGGTGGAAAGGCAAGCAGCGTAACGGAACGGATTACGTTAGTAGGCGGGGCTTAGAGAGGAGAATGTGCCTCTGATTGGTCGGGAGTGACCAGTCTGAATAGTAATTAGGCGATTATTTTTTATTTATTTACTTTTAATGACGGAGCTTTTCAAACAATACATTATGCAATTCATTTTTTTATTAAGAAAATTCATTGTACAAGAAGAAGTGGACTCTTTGCAAACCTAATTTCTTAACAAGATTATAAAACATTGAAAAATGTAATTCATAATATTTGAATATGTATATATATATATATATATACTTTTTTTGTCTGGCAGGTGAATGTTGTTCATTTTGTCACGATTGTAATACCTCTTGTAATATATATTTATATAAGCATATAAATAAGCATAACTTTCAGTACATTTCGGAATTTATTTGTACATTGATTTGAATGTATTTATTGCATGCATTATACCAAAATATTCTTCTAAATTCTACATTTAGAATACGTTCTAAATTTGTAATGCAACACGTTTTTAAAAATAATTAAAAAATAGGTATTTTAAAAGAGTTAAAAAAGAGTTTTATTTTACACCCATCTTGCTTTCGCTTTGGACGTCACGTGGTACTCGTTACTTTTCACAGCGCTGATAAGAACGCGCCATTCACCGGCGTTTGTGATTACTAATCAGGCGTGATCTTTAAAGTATACTATAGACAATTCAAATATAGAATTTACATTAGCGTGTCAGTCATATTTTGTAATAATGTGACTTATGTGATTACAATTTATATAGCACAAATGTCTCCAATAAGACATAAAACGTCCAGAGAGTTGAATGCGGCTCAATTGAGGATTCGGTGTTTTGAGCCGTCAAGCGCCCCTCGAGGAAGAAAATATGTGCCCTAGGTGCAATATAATTATGAAATAGTTACTAGTTGTTTTCGCCACCCAATGTTCTCTACTCATTGCTCATTAAACCACCGGAAGTGAAATCTTAATCTTATGCCGGATGAAACCGGCCGCAACAAGACACAAGTCGAATAATTACGCAGGTATTGCCTCATACATCCGCCAAACCAGAGCTTTTCGGTCTTTTAGATGCCACGGACCCCCAAATATAATGATCCTCGCGAGAGGAACACACATCCTAAAATTTAAAAGATATATAGTGTTATGTATAGGCTTAAAGACCGCATTCATTTTATGCAAAATTATTATTTAAAAAAGGGAAATCATTACTTTTCTATTAGAAATGTACTGTTGTGTATTTATTTATTTCTACATTGTTCTTCTTAATCGACTGGTACTCGGATATTATTTACAATGGTCAGTAGGTTCGCCGAGTTAACAGAAGTGGTTCTGTGCCATGCCAACGGCTTTTATGACTGCTGCAAAGTTTGTTTTCAAATATTTGTGATTTAGAATACATATTGTTTGCTTCGATTTGAAAGCTTCTAATTAAAATGTATTGTAAGACTTTACTTAAAGCTTTTATGGTGACACTTTACAAGGTGTCATTCGTTAACATTAATTTATTAATTATCATGAACAAACAACGCACTACATTTATTACACCCTTTGTTAATAGTCAGTCATTGTTTGTTCATGTTAGTTCACAGTGCATTAACTAATGTTAACAAACACAAATTGTTATTTTAATAATGCATTAGTAAATGCTGAAAATAACATTGACTAAGATTAATAAATGCTACACAAGTATTGTTCATTCTTGGTTCATGTTAACTAATGAACCTTATTATAAAGTGTTAATGCATTAAAATGGGTTATTAAAGGGTATAATGCATTATAATTATTCATAATGTGTGTTGTAATACATTACATCTTGTTGTAAATGATTATAACCAAATTTAAAATGCATAGTGTAACAATTAAATGATCAGCGTTATAATGTGGTTACAATTATTAACGAGATTGTACAATGCATTATAAGGCATAATGAATACATTAAAACTACTTTTATTATGTATTATGCATAAAGGCTTTGAGTAATGTTTTACCAAATGTATTATATACAGTCAAACCAAATATTATTCAGACACCAAATACAATTTTTGATATATTTTTACTAGTGGGTGCAGGACACTACGGTTCATTTATGTAAGCGAGGATAACACAATAAAGTAAACTGACATATAATACCCCAAAAAAATCTTCATACAGTGGAGTACCAGTAAAAATCGATACAAAATTGGGACCAACCTTTTTTGACCTGACTGCGTTTTTCTTTAATTGCTAATGCAGCCTTTTTACACCACAGACTGAACAAAAATATATGCATTGTTTGTAATTGGTTGCCCTAAATTGGTATTATCTTGATTGTATACTTACATTTAACAGCTGACAGCTATTCAACCCAATTCATTACACACCTTTCTATCAAAGTCATATGACATTATCAAGATGAATTTGTTCTGACATGAGTTATTGTATTGTATTGCCATTTTCTACACTATAGCAAACAAACTGTGATAATGTGAGACATGTTGAAGTTGAATAAATGCTGGGTTGACTGAACATCTGCATCACATCAGCCAATCTGCTTTGTTAAAAAACAGCACAGACCAAATAACAGACACAAAAGCTTTGTTACTTCTTGTTTCTGCGTGTAGATGTTCCTCCTGAACTGTGAGAATCAGTCTGTTGTTTCTGAAGATGAAAGGGAAGAGCTTGCCACTCTCTTGCTTCTGGTTGTTTAATGTGGTTTGCTCAACGACTTCACGTTATGCAACCCCTCATCCCAAGCACACGTTGAGTAAGACTGCAGATCGAGTGGTAAACACATTTACAAACATGCACTTTTTACAAAACAGCACATTCAATACGATGACTCATAATAAAAGTGGTTTATTTCCTTTTTTCTGTAAAAGAGAAATATAGTACACAACATTCTCTAGGTCACATTAAGAAACAGGAAGTGATCCACGGATTCGAACCCTTTGACAGCAGCTTTGTTTTCGACATCGTATGCTTTGTTTAACTTAAGAGTGAGAGCACAATAAAAACACGATTAAATATTTTTAAAACATTATAAACTATATAATTTCATAAAACATGATAAACTGAATATAACATATTAAGAAAGCAGATATTTAAAATGTGTCTCAGCTTGTTTTCTCATGTTCATCTTGTGAGTGGTAGCGGTGTCTCAGTTCTTGTATGTGATAGGCCCACGCTCTGTCCACACCTTCACCCTCTACTTTACACGCCGTCCAATCAGGAAACGGAAACCGTCCCGCCACGATCACAGCATCTTCAGGCAGCTCGGCCAGTAACTTCTTTTGTAGAAGACTTAACTGATAAACACACAATACACCGTATATGAGGACTCAATAATATAATGCAGGAACACATTCACTGATTGATTGCATTCATTCAAAATCTTAATGATGTAGGAGTCACTTACCACACTAGGGGCTAAAAATACTGTGACATTTGTATATGTCGAGAGATCAACCTGGAACACACATGCACACATATTATGCACGCTATTGTGTATCAATCATATCTTGCATCTATATGAGGAATGAGAAATCTGTATTATAATTTAGGATAGTGTACGATAATAACACTATCATTTGATATTTTTTGTGTTATAATGTTAGGGTAAAATATTGTACAAGTATATATATATATATATATATATATACACTATATATAGTGCTGCTGGAAAGTTTGTGAACCCTTTAGAATTTTCTATATTTCTGCAAACATATGCCCCAAAATATCATCAGATTGTCGCACAAGTCCTGAAAGTAGCCAAAGAGAACCCAATCAAACAAATGAGACAAAGATATTTTCTTTGTCATTTATTTATTCAGGAAAATGAGCCAATATTGCATATCTGTGAGTGGCAAAAGTATGTGAATCTCTTGGGTTAGCAGTTCATTTAAAGCTGAAATTAGAGTCCGTCTGTGCAATGACTATCACATGTCAGTACGTGACCTGTTTTATTCAAAGAACAGGGATCTATCAAAGTCTGATCGTGTTTGTGGAAGTGAATCATGTCATGAACAAAGGAGATTACTGAGGACCGCGGGAAAAGAGTTGATGTTGCTCATCAGGCTAGAAGAGGTTACAAAACCATCTCTAAAGAGTTTGGACTTCACAAATCCACAGTCAGACAGACTGTGTACAAATGGAGGAAATTCATGCCACTGTTACCTTCCCCAAACGTGGTCGACCAACAAAGATCACTCTAAAGCAGAACGTGTAATAGTCTGCGAGGTTGGTAACTTCTAAGCAACTAAAGGCCTTTCTCACATTGGCTAATGTTCATGAGCCCAGCATCAGGAGAACACTGAGCAACATGGTGTGCTTGGAAGAAAGACACTGTTCTCCAAAAAGAAAAGTGCTTGCTGAAGATCATGTGGACAAGCCGGAGGACTATTGGAGAATGGTTTAATGGATGGATGAAACCAAAATAGAACTTATTGGTTTAAATTACAAGTTATTATGTTCTATTCTATTATGTTGAATCTTATTCCATCTGTGAAACATGGTGGTATCATGGCTTGAGTCTCAAGAGAATGCTTTTCATTTTTGGGTGAAATATGACCCTTTAAGAATCTTATCCCATCTGTGAAACATGGTGGTGGTAGTATCACGGCTTGGGCCTGTTTTGCTGCAACTTGGCCAGGACAGCCTGCCATTATTGATGAAACAATGAATTCTGATTTATACCAGCGATTTCTAAAGGAAAACGTCAGGACATCTGTTTAAGAACAGAGTCTCAAGAGAACGTGGTTATTGCAGCAAGACAACAACCCAAGCACACAAGTCATTCTACCAAAGAATGGTTAAAGAAGAACAAAGTTAATGTTTTGAAAGGGCTGAGTCAAAGTCCAGACCTTACTCCAATTAAAATCTTGTGGAAGGACCTAAGCAGGCAGTTCATCGGAGGAAACCCACCGACATCACAGAGTTTAAGTGCTTCTGCACTAAGGAACGGGCTAAAACTCCTACATGTTATTGTTCAAGACTGATCAGCATTTACAAGAAACTCACCTTCAGTTACTGCAGCAAAAGCGGGTCACACCAGATACCGAAACAAACGTTCACATACTTTTGCAACAGACAGATATGCAACACTGGAGCATTTTTAATTTTCTCAAATAAATGACAAAGAAAATATTTTTCTCTCACTTGATTCGGTTCAGGATATGAAAATCTGATGATGTTTTGGGTCATATATATGCAGAAATATAGAAAATTCTAAAGGGTTCACAAACTTTCAAGCAGCACTGTATATATATTATACATAATACATGTTTTAATATAGTATTTTGAGTCTTTAGATGTACCTTCCACAGATCTTCTCGCCGATATGAAACACTTCTGTGTTGTCCAGCTCTCCACGCATGAAAATATGCAAGACGAACGAGCCAGGGATTGAGCTCATAACCAACTGCAGGAGAAAAACCCTGACGACACGCTTCTAACACCTGCACACGATTAAAACAAACACATAAATATGTTCACTACTGTTTTAATGTTATTTATTTTATAAATGAATGCTTTAATTCAAAGCAAGGATGCATTAAATTGATCAAAAGTCATGGTAAAGTCATAATGTTACCGAAGATTTCCATTTTAAATAAATGTTGTTTTTAATAAGAAGCAGCACAACTGTTTTCAACATGTATAATAATAATAAATGTTTGTTGATATTTGAATTATTTTTCTGAAGGATCATGTGACACTGAAGACTGGAGTAATGATGCTGAAAATTCAGCTTTGATCACAGAATATATTACATTTTAAAATATATTCAAATAGAAAACAGTTATTTTAAATTGCAATGATATTCCACAATATTACTGTATTTGTGATTAAATAAAGTGCAGCCTTTGTGAGCATAATAGAATTCCTACAAAACATTTTGTTTTTAAATGAATAGTAAGAGGATCACTCACAATCCTGCCGTCGCCTGAGCCCAGGTCAGCGATGCCTCCAGATCGGCCCTTCAGCAGAGTCATGACGTTACTCACTTGAGCTCTGCTCGCTGGCATGTAAGGCACCTGGACCACAGCAGCAGTTACAGGCTGATACACCTCTCCCCATGAGCAGCATTACCACAGACACACTCCTCAGATCTCACCTGTAATTGAGTGGCACTCGGCGAAACCCCGGCATGATGATCCCTGCCCAGACGGCATAGACCGCCAAACCCGTGCCCGCCGTCAGCTGCAGGATCCCCCAGCCGCCCAGTCGCCTCTCTTTGAATGGTGAAAGCATTTCCTCTTGTATGTCGTCTTCCATGGCTATAGAAATAAGAACTGTGTGACCATATTATATTTCATACATCATATTTTACATTTACACAGCCTGATTTGCAAAAACGGCAAATTGTTGTTGAAAGTAAAAATGCATCATATTTTGAGAGTAAGTGTGACTTGATCAAACACACAGGTTCCAAAATTAGTAAGAAACAAGTATTATGTGATAAACATTTGCATATTGCATACATACCTGAATATTGGTTTGATACAGTACCCGTTTCCTGAAAAGTGGCTTAGTGGTTTAAGCTACAGGCTTGGACCTGAAGGAAGCAGGGCGAATAAATTATATTAAATTTTATTTTTTGAGTGATCAGGTTAATTTGCAGACGTGCAGGGTATTTAATTACAGGAATTACATTAGTTATCATTTTAGAGGAACAAAGAGGTCCTGAACCATTCGGCTGCTTAGTTCGTTTACATTGTTAGTTGATGAAGAAGAGTCCTAACAGATGTGTGTGTGTGTTGCTGTTGATCACCAATGCAGTAAGTATATCAGAGACAAATATTGCCCCACTATCAGCACAACTAGTACTGGTTTGCTTTGCACAGTTTAATGTTTTGACAGAGCAGATCCGGGGATCCGGTAACTTATTTATCTGGTAAGAGGTTAATAAACCTTCATGAAAAAGGCTGTCGAATCTAAGTGTAATTACTTATTATATAAAGTTATAATACACTTATAGATTGTAGGCCTATTTGATGTATTGCCATCTCCATTGGATATTGACAATGTGGGCCTAATTCCCTTTTAGTTAAGTAACACTTGGGCATATTAATCTCTTTTACACCACCAAAATAATTCATTTTATTGAGTCATGTGTTTTATTGACATGTCTTCTCAGTTGTACAGCAAACCCAAATGTTAATGTAGGTTACTTTTTCTCACGTATTATGGCTAAAAAAATCACGTATTATGGCTAAAAAAACATACACATAAAGATACATTTGTCAGTAAAGAAACACTCATGTCTCTGGAGCTAGTTTTACTAAATATGTATAACACAGACAGACAGTCACAAAGTCATGCACTGAGCGTGTTGAACTCATTCGTTTTATCCCGAAATAAACAACTAACCTTCACTGAATCGAAATGAGCATTTCTACAGCTAAGCAGAGCGCAGGACGACAGCTTCCTGTTTTGGAAAAATATTCAAAATAAAGGTCCGTCGACTGAGAGCATGTTTCTACAAAATTAGTGTATCATACGGGTTTAAAAGAATGTAAAACATGTGTCTAGTCACGCGTTAAATTCTTAGGCTATGTATGCATGTATACATGTATGTTGTGTATGCATTTATTCATATTGGGGTGCAAAACTCCAAATCACATAAAATAAATATATAATATTTTTTTTCTCATTTAAACATTTATGTAAGATAATTGGAATGGCCTCTTTATTTGTTTGTGTGTGTGTGTGTGTGTGTGTGTGTGTGTGTGTGTGTGTGTGTGTGTGTGTGTGTGTGTGTGTGTGTGTGTGTGTGTGTGTGTGTGTGTGTGTGTGTGTGTGTGTGTGTGTGTGTGTGACACAATTTGTATAATGTGTGTGTATTGTGATTTATGTGTGTGTCCCCATAATTTTAAAACGTGTGGTTAGAAAACCGTCTCCTGTGAGGGCTAATTTAGGTGTGTGTGTAGGGCAATGTACGGTTTGTACAGTATATAAACCATTACGCCTATGGAAAGTCCCCGTGTGTGTGTGTGTGTGTGTGTGTGTGTGTGTGTGTGTGTGTGTGTGTGTGTGTGTGTGTGTGTGTGTGTGTGTGGTGTGTGTGTGTGTGTCATTAAAGTAATTATTTTACACTGTCTGGCATGAAAAATCTTGCTATATTATGACATATTTCTTGATGTATACTGCTTAACTGGTTGGCTGAATAAGTCACATATTTTACTGATGCTTAATCTTCGTGAGTTCATGAATAATACTACTGACTGTATGAATTACTCCATCTTTCCAGACGATGGCGCTCTTATAAAGATGGGGAACTGAGAGAGAGTAGTCACAGCTGAACAGACTGACACTGGCGATTTATTTTCATTTCAAACTTCAAAGCTTACTTCAAACCAAACACCAAACAAAGAATGTTACATTACTCAAGACTTCAGACAGCTGTTGCATGAAACAAAAACATTATCATTTAAAGATTATCCTTATTCAGACAGGACACATTTACATGCAAAATAACTATTCTTATTGTCAACATATGAAAGAAACAGTTGATTCTTATGCATGTAGCATGAAATATTGTAAGAGTATTGTTTTGCTAGTTACAGCATCGTATATAAGAAACACTTGTGGAAAGAATGAACGATGGTTTCTTTCATCCATCACATCTGCTTTGCTTTCATGAAAGTCAAATGATATAGTCATGTTTAGATTTAGGCCAGAAAACTCAACAAATGCAATAAACACATTCAGATGTTCAGTCATCTGACACTGTCCATCAGAAATATCATTTTATTCCGCTTTTACAGCTCTTTGTTTTAAACCACAGTAATAGTAATTGTGGGCTGTTGTTTATAGTTTTTAATTAGATATCTGATGCTTATTATAGCATGCAACAGTGAGATGCACTGACATGCTTATTATTTGAGTTGATAAACATGCTAAAACATACACGCATACTCGTGAGTATTTGCAATAAAATCCACGTTTACAGTATTTACATGCACATTATAAGCTCTTGTGAATTAGCAAAAGACAAAAAGATTTCAACATTTCAATATTTAATACATAATACCATACATAAGAACTGTTGAAAATGTCTGTTTCTTTTCAGTGAAACATGACCACTTATCGACCTCTGCTATATCTCTAATATTAAAATATTAACGTATTTGTGATATGATCTAATATACATTTTTTAGTAATATTTCTATTAAATCATTTGTGCATACAGAAATGCCAAACTCCTTCATACTATACAAATGACCCATTGTTCTTAAGCAGTATGTCCCACAGTCAGTTTATGACATAGGTAAGTCAGTAATATTTTGTAATAAAAAACATTGTAAATCCCAGAATGTGCTCTGTAGTAAAGCGATAGTTCGCCCAAAAACTAACATTTAGCTGAAAATACACTTACCCTCGGGCCGTCCAAGATGGGTGGTAGATGCATTGGTTTCTTCATCAAAACAGATTTGAATAAATGCAGCATTACATCATTCGCTCAGCAATGGATCCTCTGCAGTGAATGGGTGCCAAACAGCTGATAAAGACATCACAATAATCCACAAGTTAACATCAGTTAACATCTTGTGAAGTGAAAAGCCGTGTGCTTGTAAGAAACAAATCCATCAAGATGTTTTAACTTTAAACCATCACTTCTGGCCAAAATACGAGTCCATAATTCATAATAATGCTTCCTCCAGGAAAGTGCATCTCTTGTCCTTTCAACAATACATCTATTTTTGTTTAGATCTGTGGACTGTATTCGCTTGTAAACAGTGCTTGATCTGTGCATATTTCTCTCCTGATTCAGACCAGACGACTTTTTCTCTAGAGAAGCAGTATTATGAATAGAGGACTCATTTTCTTAGCAAGAAGTTATGGTTTGAAGATAAAATTGTGTGTTTGCTTCTTTGGAAACATGCAACTTTTCACTTCACAAGATGTTAATTGATGGAATGCTGGAGTGGTGTGGGTTACTTGTGGATTATTGTGATGTTTTTATCAGCTGTTTTGACTCTCATTATGACGGCACCCATTCACTGCAGAGGATCCATTGCTGAGCAATGATGTGATGCTACATTTCTCCAATCTGTTCTGATGAAGAAAACAAAACATGAACTATGAACGTGAACTATTCCTTTAAACATGACAGGCTTATCTCTGGTTTAAGCAGGCTACTATTAGAAAAGCATCATGATTATGTCTCCAGATCCAGTAAGCTGATCAGCTGTCTCTGGACACACTGTAGTCTGTTAAGTACCAGGACCTCTTCTGGCTCTCCTCTGAGCCCACACTGATTTACCTGGGACTTTAGCTGGACTCGTCGCTGGCATCTGATGTGGGATTCTCCTGACAGGGAGACTTGGCGGCATCCAACGTTTTGGCCTGGGGAATTTTCCTGCTTGGATCTCATCCACAAAGCTTTCTATCTTGTCAAACTTGTTGGTCAGCTTCATTAGGTTCTCTTTAAGAGTGTTGAACTGCTTATAAAGGTCTCCTACCGCATCTGAGAGGGGCTGGATCCTGTGCATAAAACATAAAATATATACATAAAAAACACGCAGGTCACAAGTCTGTCCTAAAATCCTAAAGTCAAGAATGAAATGTAGGCACATAACTTGTCCTGCATAAATAATTATTCAAATCATGTGGTTTGCAAGAAGACAGGACATAATATAGACTTCAGAGTGATTCATTTGATTTGGGCCAGTAATTAATCACTTAGCAATAAATAAAACGATATTATTGGAAAAGATTTCACAAAAAAATATATTATTTAAAACATTTATTATAATTGAATAATTGATTTGTTTGTTCAATTATTTAATTCTCTTTACTTCAAAATGTCATGTTTTTTTCTCAGTGAGTTGCTTGCCATGTAAGTATTTGTGTAAGTTTCTGAGTGAAAATTGTACATCAGTCAATTTGTCACGATGCACACGAGGGATGAACGAGGAACACGCAGACGAGGATTTAACTCAAAATAACAGTCTTTAATGACTCCAAACAAGACAAGGCAAGACAGACACAGACAGGAACACCGGGGAGTAACGAGTAGACCAGCCCAAATCAATCTGAATAGACAGGACTATAAATACACAGGATAATCATAAATAATGAGACAAACACAGCTGGACAAGAAAATTCACTCATAATCACACTTAACAAGGACAGGAAACAAACCAAATATGACACGACACAGGACTGACAAAATTCAAAATAAATACACCACTTTTCTTCAAGTTAAAAAGCAAATAAAGAAATAATAATAATAAAATGATAAAATAAAGAACTAAATAAATTATAATTAATAATAATATCTATTAATTAAATTATATTCGTGTATATTTAAATTTTTCTATTAATTCTATATGTAGTTTTAATGAATTTTATTTCAGTTTTAGCTAATTTAATACATAAATTAAACTAAAATGTTAAAACTAAAATGTTGCCTTGTCAACAAGCTGAAATAAAATATATTTATATTATTTCAGATAAAGTTTACTTTATTCCAATTTAATTTTTTTTTTTTTTATAATATCTCTGATCCATTCTGATATTTCAAATTCATTTTCTCATTTAAAGCAGTCACGATTAATTTTTTTAACTTAAGATTTCAGTGTTTATTTAATTTTTATTGCCAGAAAATAACAAAGCATTATATAAATCAGGGTTTTAAACTGTATCGTGACAATTAAGGGTTGTAAAAATCACAACCCTCATAAGTAATAGGCTAAATGTTAATAATCCATTATTTTGACATCCTGAGGTGAATAAACAACATTTATTTTAAAGTTGAGCATCTTTCAAATACAAAGGAATGAATGAAATAAAAAATTGTAATTGAAAACACAGCAAAAAAATTCTCAGTTTAGATGAATTATTTATAATAAAAATAGAATAGCAATATCTTAAAAAATAAACGTTATATGTGTTAGGTGTATGTGTCTGTTTAGTTCCCTGTTGTCCCTTTTTTCTCATTAGTTAATTTGTCTAATTATCATTCGGTTCACTTGTGTTCATTTATCAGCTTGTTTGCTCCTTAGTTTGTGTGTCTTTATAAGGCTTCAGTGTCTAGAGTTTCTTTGTCCTGTCTTAATGTAATGTTGTTTTGGTTACGTTGCTTCACTCTGCTCTTTGTCATTAAACGCTATCTCCTTGAATTCCCGCCTGTTGAGTATTTCCAAGAGACGTACCGTTACGATATATCCATATACATTTTCATATTTAATTCACCTAAAATGTCAACAACCCATGGCTGGAATCTGTGATCGTATTTCAGTCAATATAGTGTATAGGGACCTGGATTAAACCGCGGTGACACATTTAGCTGGCACAGAAATGAAATGATGATTTGTAGCAGTATACTAGTTAGAAATGAGGTAGTAATTATCCACAAGACCCTTTCATGCGTGATTAATAGTGCTTGAAGCTGCCGAGCACATTTTAGGCTGGGGATCAAAGGTCCTGCACCTTAGAGAAAGCACATATTGTGTGGATTAGATGGTTTATTTTAGTCAAAGCATATTTTGGATTAATGATCATTTCCTTTTTTGCCATATGATCCCAATTTTCTCCAGTTGCTGGGAAAAAAATGTCACAGAGAAAATGTCCAGATGGCCTAAGGCTGGAGTGGACTGCAATATACGTGGCCATGGACAGACCAGAGCTGCTTTCATGAAACCAAACACCGTCAACAGTCACCACAACATTTCACAGCCCACCTGCTGTATTCTGGTAAGATGGACGCGTGATCGTTGACCAGCATGTCCTTCACCTGGTACATGATGGCGTATTTCCAGTTGTCCAGCACCTGCGTCAGGTTTGAACAGCTCCTGCTGTTTGGTTTGTCTGAGACAGTGAAGAAACTTCAGATTGAGCTTCTGGTTATAAGAAAGCCCATTTAAAGATGCTTTGTATCATATCTGTCATATTGATATGTTCAGCACATATTCATCATTGTGCTGAAGGAGGAGGCTAAACACCTTTGAGACTTTATTAATTTAATTTATTATGATTTATTCTTCATTTATTATATTTTAGCTTTAGATTTGGCATAATTTCAGTCAGTATCAGGTAGGCTCACAACCAGAGGTGCATTCAAGCAAATAATATATAAAACTTGTGATTTCTGCACCCGAGATTATTTTTTATTTCTCAAAGGTCCCTTCTTAATTTATTTACATTGTTTATAAAATAACAATAGGCACTATTCATGAATATAAGTAGGGAACTAATTGGAGTCAGATTTGTTGTTTTCTTTAAGTAATAAAGGTACTGCAATTGCCAAGAGTTCACCTCTACTGCCAAAGTTAATGTAATACAAATGAGCAACCATTATTAACCACAGCCAAACACATATTTTCTCTCTTTACAAGCTCATTCATTACTACAAACCAACAAACTAGCAGCCAGTGTTATTCTATTATCTTTATTTTTGATTAAATAATACATTTTATTGTTTATTACATTTTTAGCCATATTTTGAATTAGTTTTATTTTTATATTTTATTTAAATGTAAATTTTAGTTTAGGTTTTATGAATTTTGTGTGTGTGTGAGAGATGTCCAAATGTTTTTTTATATGTCCAAATATTTTTTATACTTATTTCATTTCAGTTTTAGTATGAGTTATTTTAGTACATCAAGTTAAACTAAATTAAAATGAAAATTGTTGTCATGGTACCTAGCTGAAATAAAATGTTTATTTTTTATTATTATTAAAATTAGTTTATTTTATACTTGCATATTTTATGTTTAAGTTTAAAAAAAATATTCTGTATATAGTTGTTTTAGTTAAAGTTTATTTTATTTCAAGTAATGAAACTTATTTACGGTTTTAGCTATATAATATAATAACTCTTTTTTTATTTCTTCATTTAAATCAGTAGCTTAATATTTAATGTATTTTTTAGTTTTCATTGCTAGAAAATAACAAAATCACACAAATTGTATTCATACACTGTAAAAAAATAAAATAAATCAACTGTAAAAATAGGGCACAATGTACTGTATTAATATGAAGGAATTTTCCGTATTTATTTTTCCACAAGTGTTATAGAGTTAACCAAAATGTCTGTAAAATTAATGGATAATGTTAATGTCCTGGCTGAAAATTACCAGCATTTTTTTTTTTACAGTGTATGTCTAAAGTATAGATCACAAAGGTAGTAGAAATCTCAACCCCCATATGAACTAAATGTGAAACATCACATATAATCTTTCATTTTGACATCCCGAGACAACATTTTCTGAAAGTTGTGTCACTTTAATAGTGAAATGGCAGATAAATCTGGATCTTTCTTACAGTTTCTCAACTCACCTGTGCAAACGAACAGAAAACACCAGTGTAAATTTCAAGAGATTTTACCTCGGTGGTCCCACTCGGACGTGTCCTGGGTCCATTTCTTTTGTGCGGCACACAGACAGACCAGAGACAGCAGGTTCAGAGCGCTCTTCATCCTCATCCTCATCCTCCTCAGAGAAACAACAGTGATGTCAGGATGGGTACAAACCTACAGCATCTAGTACAAACTCTCAGTCTAACATTTATAAGAGTTTACAGCTTTCAGCAGATGCTTGACACATTCACAAACACTTCAGCGCTGGAACGAGATAAATAAAATATGATGAAGAGCTTCATTGACTGGTCTGGTAAACAGATTGTTGATGGGCACGCTGCGAGAGCATTCAGGGTAAATGTCGAGCAGCTGCAGAAAACACAGAGCATCTGCAAAGACTAAAAATGCTCCAAACAAGATCTCACTGGAATACTTAAAGGTCAGATTGTGTGCTGGAATAATATTTGAGTTGTGGTCCAGAGTAAATACCTCAGTTCCTGTGCTGGAGGTTTGTTACAGTGATCAGCGGAGACGCGAGCATGAAATAATCCCTGTTATTGTGGTTCGAGTGAAGGAACATAAGTGCGTCTGCTGTCTTATAGCAATATACCACGGTCCAAAATCCTGCCCTCAACCTGTTCCCACCCCCTCAACCGAGACAAACAGCACAGATACATGACATCACTGCTCACATTACAAGAAACAGAAAAAAAGAGATAATATCTTAAATGTTTCATACAGTAAAGATGCTATGGAGACTTCTACTCAAGCCAACTTCTTCTCAGATGTTTCTCCTGGGAAAAAGACTTAAAAAGAGTAAGTAGGAAAAGAGTAAACTCACGTGTCTTAGCTTCAGAAGAGATGTCAAGCTCAGATTTGCCAAGATGCCAACATCTACAATCAAAAGTCAGAGATACCATTATGAATTAAAACATTGCTCATGAAATTCTTGCAAGACCTGCACTGACCTGACCTGCTGTCCACATTCATTTTACAGCTCTTTTCTCTTACTGTAATGCAGAATAGGAGAAACATCAGTCACACTTTAATTTAATGTACAATGCTCGCTAATAACAAACCATTAACTATGACTTTTGCCTCAATATACTCCTAATTTGCTTATTAATAGTCAGTAATGTAGCCGTTAAATTTAGGTACTAGGTAGGATTAGGGACGTAGAATATGGTCATGCAAAATATGTGCTTTATAAGTAATAATAAACAGCCAGTATGTTAGGCATGCTAATAAGCAACTAGTTAATAGTGAAAATTGGTCTCTATAGTGTTACCGAAACATCTAATCCAAAACAGAGTTCATTTACATCTCAAGAGTTATTAATAATAATAAAAAAAATGTTTTCACAGTTTCAAGAGTTTATTTGCAAAAACACCTTTTTTATTATGTTAACATATTTTTATTGTGTTAGATAGTATTTTATTTTTATTTTTACCGAATCAAAATAACCCAACTGCATTTGACTGAGATTAATTGGAATGCACAATGAAAAAACATGATTTTTGAAAATTGTTTTCGATAATTTGAAAAATTAGTTTTTGAAAACTTCAGATTTGATCACAGGAATACATTACATTTGAAAATACATTCAAATACAAAATGTTTATTTTAATTTGCAATAATATTCACAACAACATTAATGTTTTTACTGCATTTTTTGTCAAATAAATGCAGTATTTATGAGCAAAAATGTCTTAAAAACAAAAAAAAAGTAGATTTTTACATTTTCTGAAGAAAAAGATTGCCAGGGGTTAAAGCGGCTTCTAAGATGTTTCAAATGTTGCACTTCACTGAGCTTGCCAGGATATTCTGGAGGGTTGCTAAGTTATTATTTAGAGGATGTTCACGGGCCAAATCCTGGTCTCTAGACATGGCTCTGGTTCCGTTCAAACAGTCATCCTCTCTGCACATGATTTTTTTAAACCATAAATTGCTTCCCTTTATAGCTAAAGAGCTCATATTTACTCAGATGCTAGTCAATCAGAAAGCTGAGGATCACTTCCAGTCAGTGTGACTGAGAGGACGAGCGTTATCAACATGACTCCTGCCGCATCACTTCCAGACCCAGGATCAGCTCCAGCGGAGAAGTGTTTGATTTCACAGCATTCCTGCCCCTCCCTGAAAAGGTCTGCTGAACATCTGGACCTGACCGAGACCGAGATGGAGGAGACAACAACACACAAGCTCAAGCTGCGTTCGCAGACTTTCTGTAAAATATTGCGTCATAATCTGGCCTGGCAAAAAGTATGCAGAGGAGAAAAAGGAAAAACACGTTTCAACAGCAGATGATCCGTTTGTAAGGATTATGGGGGCTTTTTGCTTCTTTGATATCAGTTATCCTTCTTCAATGTGTTCAGCATTTCATCTTCAATCATAAGACAATGCTTTCACATGTTTATTTTATGAAAAAATCTGTCAAATCACATATTCAGACTGTTAAGCCTATTACTATCGATCATGGTTATCGAAGAGATAAGTAATACATTTAAAGAGACAGTTCACCCACAATAGAAGTTCTGTCATAATGCACACAACTTAATGTAATGTCAAACCTGTAGGGCTGGCTTTCTAACATATTTAGAAAAATGCCTCATGTTTTTTGTGCACACAATAAAACTTATCATGGATCAGTGTTGTTTTGTACCCCATTAACTTTCATTATTAACAGAGTTTTTGCTTGTAAGATCTGTGCATATTTCTCTCCTGATTCAGATGAGACAACTTTTTTACCGAAGAAAGAAATATTATAATACAGTATTTTAACTGGAAGCAAGAGCTTCAAATTACTTATAAAATTACAGTTTCATTACTTGTGGATTATTGTGATGTTGACTCTCATTCTGATGGCACCCATTCACTGCAGAGGACTGGTGTACAAGTAATGTAAAATAAAATGTTTAATTTTGGGGTGAACTATTCCTTTAAGAATGCATCTCAACCTGCACTAGTTGTGTTGTTCAGAAATGCATTAAAAAATCTCCTTTTTTTTAAAGAAAACTCTAGGATCGTATTAAAGCAATTCCTATTAGATCCATCAGATTTCCAAGAAGTTACAGTTTTACAAACAGCTCAGTATGTGCCTTTTGGGTGTTTTTGATGGGAGTGCTTTTAATCCCAAAAGCCGTGATAACGTGCCCTTATTGTGTGCAGAATTCATGCGACATTACTTAACTGTTTTCAAACGAGAAGTGAAAATAGATGTTCTGGGTCATATTTCATAGGCCCCTGTGAGAATGAGAATGTTATTCATTGAACTTTTGAGCTTTCATTGCGTAAACTTCATGTTCTGAAAGTGTGCAGAAACTCTTTGGCCAAGGCGATTCCCCAGAGTCATGAGAGCATTACGTAATTCAGCATTTGAAACAAATAACAGCTTGTTGGCTTAGCCTCCTTCCGTATCAGTAGAAATGCCTTCATCAGCATGACAACATGTCAGACCAAGAGCTATTATATAAAAACCTACTGCATGTTCCCAGAATCAATCAAATATTATACATCTCCAGTCTTTGTGAGAAGCGCCGTGTCAAAACGTCAACGATCCAAACAGCTTTGGTTGATTTAGTAAAACTTAAAGGTCATAGAATAAACAATGATTTGCTCAAAAACATGTAAACAGAAAGTATATAAAAAGCTAATTGCAATTTTGATTAATTTAAAACTAGAGTGAAGTAAAATTTGCTAAATGTGCCGTTGTGATGCCAGGGGATTGGTTGCAGCTGGTTTTTATTCTACTGCTTGCTAGGTGGTTACTAAGCTTGCTTCCACCAAATTAAAAAGGCACGTTTTATCTCAGAATTTTGATCCTCACATTTATGAGTTTTGTTTTCTTTTTGTTTATATCTTTTTCTTAGATCTTTCATTCTGAGTTTACATCATGATTTGAATTTATCTCAATTCTAAATCTCACAATTCTGAGTATCTTGCATTTCTTTATATATTACAACTTTGAGTTTATCTCTCGCAATTCTGAATTACATCACATATCCGAGTTTCTGTCTACTGTAAGTATTCCAAGTTTATATCTTGCAATGATCTTATTTTTTTTCTTCTCAAAATAGTGAGAAGAAAGGCAAAATTGTGAGTTTACCTCTTGCTAAATAAAAAATAATAATGAATAAATAAAGCTAATGGTGCTTTTCTTCTCAAAATTGCTAGTTTATCTCTCATAATTCTGAGTTTGCACCTCACAAATCTTTATTTATCACTTTGTTAATTTTATTCTTCATTTACTACTTTATTTTATGACTATTTATTACTTTTTTCGCAGAACTACGAGAAAAAAGTCAGAATTATGAATTTACATCTTGCAAAAATAAATGAAAAGATAAATATGACTTTTCTTCTCAGAATTGAGTTTATATCTCACAATCTGAGTATATCTCTCAACTGTGAGTTTATATTAGAATTTGAGTACATATCTAGCAATTCTGAGTTGATATCTAGTATTCTGAGTTTATATCATGCAATTATTACTTTTTTCACAGAACTTTGAAAGAAAGTCAGAATTGTCGCAAAACAATAAAGGTAATTGCGACTTTTCTTCCCAGAATTGTGTGTTTATATTTCATAATTTGAGTATGTTTTTTGAAATTCTGAATTCATATCTCACAATAGTTTATATTTCGCAATTCTGAGTTACAGTATTTTGCAATTTGATTATATATCTCACAACTCTGAGTCTCAGGTTCATGTCAATTTTTTTCGAGGTTTGGACTGGAATAATAATCTTAAATGATGCATAAGGAATAATGATATTAAAATGCATTAATAGTGTCTCCTCTTGATTGAACGGTATCGCTATTGCTCAAACACATGGAAATATCCTCAAACTCTTCAAAACAGCTTCAGTGACTGAGTCATTTTGGCTGGGCGAGCAAAGTATTATAGACAGATAAAATGAGCGTTGCTACATATGGACCAGAAAAGAGAATAAGATTCATGATGCAGAACACATACGGCTGTCATATTGTGGCGTCCACAAATCCCACAGCTATTCCGAATTACATAAACTGATGCAATAAAAGATGCAATGAAGCGTTCAGGTTTTCCCCTTAACCAAACATTTAATCTCATAAATTTGGCCAAAGAACTATCAAAAGACAAGTATTTGTGCACAGAGACCCTAATGCCATACTAAAATAAACATGATTGAAGGTGAAATGAAACCCCCTCAGATTCATCCAAGGTCGTACTTGAGAAATTTATAGAACAGAAAGTGAGAGGTAGAGTTGAATTTCCACCTGTGTTGAACAGAGATCCTCTATAAACAAACAGGCACTGCTAATCCAATCGAAAACAGTCAGCGTCTTCAGGAAAATAACTGGATGCCCTCCAGTCAGTAACGCAGAACTTCTGCAAGAAAATAATGAGGTTTATGAAAACTGTGTAGTTTTAGTTGTTATAGATTCGCTTAAATTGCATTATAGGAGCGAAGAAAAACATGCAAATAATGCACCTTTCTCCTTTGAAGACTACAAATTTACTTGCAAGGAACATAAATCGCAAACATTTCAACATATTATAGTGGATGTTTTGCCAGTAGCCAAATATTTAGAGGGCTAAATTGTATTTTATAATGTAAATATCATTTAGTTACAGTAATGAGAAACTATTCACAATCAGCACTGAGAATAATGGGAATTAAAATGTCCCGATGCATGTATGTATGTGTGCATACATAAATTAATAAATGAGCAATTGCATGCATACATGCATAAATAAACACATAAATGCAAAAATATATAGGCTACATAAATAAATAAATGCATAAGTGTAAAATGAATAAACTAATAGTTTCATGGAAGTCTAGGCTTTATGTTTAATAAATAGCCTAAATGCATTAATGCATGCATAAATAAATACATAGTTACTTAGTATGTTTAATGGAAGTCTTTGTGTTTCATTTTGTGCATGCAAAATATATTTACATTTTTCTTTCTTTAGTTTGTTGGGGTGAAATATGCCCTGGACATGTTTTCATGAGATTCACTTTCAAACGTTATGGGCTTGCTATCTTGAGGACATTCTGGTTATAAATTCCTCCCGAGGTCTCAACCTGTCTGGGCAAAAGGCATCAGTAACAGCTCATGGATGCACTTTACATGAAAAAGTCTGACAACAAAGCCACAGAGGAAGCACAAATGGGAATAGGAAGGAAGAGCGAGATTGATGCTTATTCCATTTTAAAGGAGACCACCTTTTCTTTGGCTGCTTTGCCTCAAAATGCCTGATATCCGTAAACTCAAAAAACAATCTGCTATTGTAGTTGAAGTCAAATATGTTGCCCAGCAATCGCAGAACACTGTCCAAATGATTATGGTAAAAACAGAAGATAGGATAACGCTCCACCTCTGACCCATGCTGAACCTCTGGATCCTGAATCTGGGCTCAAGTCCTGGACTAATCAACAGCCATAAGCTCTGATCCAATGCACAGGCCCGGCCAGCAGCGCTCTGCAGAACAGGCCAGCGTGGACTTATGGAAATAATGACACCACACTGGGCCCCGGGTGCCAGAATGAAAAATCTGGCCCACTCGCTCTGTTTTTTAACGATTTCTCGCTCTCTTTCTTGCCTTGTGCCATTCTCTGGTTACAAAGAGCTGCAGCCGTGATGGAAACGCCAGTCCTAGAAAATACAAATATTAAAACAATGGGTTATGAATATGCCTTAAATTAGTTTTATAAACATTTTAAATGATCAAAAGTTCAATTCTAACTAAAATATACAACTTTTCAAATATATAGCGTATCAAATCTATATAAAATATAAAATAGATAAAAAACAATGACTTTGCCTTTCTAATATCAAATTAAAGCATTTTAAGTTCAATTCTACCCTAGATTTAAATATACACATTTTAAAACATATAGCATAGAAAATCTAAAAATATAAAATATAGACGGAATGACCTAGTCTTCCAAGCTTCATATGTCATTATAAAAGAATATAAATATCAAGAATATAAAATATAAAAATATGAAATATATAAAAACAATGACTTTGTCTTTCAAACATTATATTTAAGGCAGTGACATAATAAAATTGACCACATGGTTAAAACAGAAGTTAGTCTGTATTTCATTGTTTATACTTGTATTTAAGCTCAAATCTGTTATGGGGGAAAAACCATAGTGATCAATTTTGTTTCAGGCAAACTATTATTTTTGGCAAGGCATACAACAAAAGTGATTGTACATTTTTGGACACATACAACAATGTTTTGAAATGAAATGTCATGGGTTATTAAGTTTTCCCCCACAATTATAATGCTAATTTACTGCAAGTCACAATAAAACCAAGAGATACTGCCAGAGTTCATGTATTCAAATTATAAGTATCAAAATTATAAACTTACCGTGACTGTGTTGAAACAAAGTAGAACTTTAGAGTTTAATTTAGTAATAATATCTAACAGTTGTTAAAGAATTGGCAATAAAAAAAAAAAAAAACATGATTATTGTCCATTAAATGACAAAATTATATGAATAAATTACGTCATGGTTTTCCCAGACATGTCCTGGCTGAGATTTCTAAATGGCTTAAAATGTCCTGTTCTTGGCTTGGTTTTCCTACTGACTTGCTATTTACAGCCCTCATATACAACCTGAATTCCGGAACTGTTGGGACGTTTTTTACATTTGAATAAAAGGAAGACTAAAAGACTTTCAAATCCCATGAGCCAATATTTTATTCACAATAGAACATATAGAAGATAACAAATGTTTAAATGGATAAATGTTACACTTTTATCAACTAAATTAACTCATTTCAAATTTCTACAGGTCTCAAAAAATTGGCACAGGGGCAAAAAAGGAAGCAAGACATTTTGAAAAGATTCAGCTGGGAGAACATCTAGCAACTAATTAAGTTAATTGACATCAGGTCTGTAATATGATTAGCTATAAAAAGGATGTCTTAGAGAGGCAGAGTCTCTCAGAAGTAAAGATGGGCAGAGGCTCTCCAATCTGTGAAAGAGTGCGTAAAATAATTGTGGAATACTTTAAAAACAATGTTCCTCAACGTCAAATTGCAAGGGCTTTGCAAATCTCATCATCTAATCTGTGCGTAAGGGACAAGGCTGAAGAGCTTTGTTGTATGCCCGTGGTCTTCGGGCCCTCAGACGGCACTGCATCACTCATCGGCATGATTCTGTCATTGACATTACTAAACGGGCCCAGGAATACTTCCAGAAACCACTGTCGGTAAACACAATCCGCCGTGCTATCTGCAGATGCCAACTAAATCTCTATCATGCAAAAAGGAAGCCAAAAGAATGCATATCGCTCTGTTCCACTGGCAGCTTTTGGACTCTCTGATCACTGCCTGGTTCATCTTATACCAACCTACAGGCAGAAACTGAAATCTTCTAAACCTGTGTTAAAGAATGTAATGAGATGGACCAACAAGACAGAGCGGGTTTTACAAGCCTGTCTCGACCTTACTGATTGGAGTGTTTTTGAGGCTGCTGCAAATGATCTGGACGAGCTCACAGAGACTGTCAATTCGTATATGAGTTTCTATGAGGACATGTGCATTCCTACCAGGACTCATTTAACCTACAACAATGACAAACCATGGTTCACTACAAAACTCAGACAGCTCCGTCAGGCCAAAGAAGATGCTTACAGGAAGGGGGATAAAGTCTTGTACATAATCTACCACGATTAGTCGATTATGTATAATGCCTGCATGCTATTGGTCAAACTACTAACTACTGGTCTTTACCTTCAGCAAGTATGAAAACAACAGTAAAACAAAGCCAAAACTGGACATTTCATGCAATTTAGACATGTAAGGGAAAAAATGACATATGGTTACCCTAAAATAAATGCACATGCCACATCTCTAGGAGAACAAGGACAACCTAGAGAAAACACAGAGAGTGTGGCCTGATTCAATCTGTTTTTCAGCGTGACTCATTGATTCCTATTAGCGCTGATGATAACCAGTTTTACAGGACATGGTTTTTCACTCTATAAGAGCGTAAGTCATGTAGCAGGTGGTTTTATTATCTGAACAAGTGATTTCTCTGTCATCATCTTCAATTTCATCACACCATAAATTAAGTCTCTTCAAAAAATATATGAATAAATCAAGGTAGTGTCAGAAAGTCACCACAGTTACCACAGTCACCAGATCCCAATCCCCTGATTTCTGATCACCACCACCTGTCAGCACTAATCAGCAGCATTATATGCTTGCGCTTCTTCTGCACACTCACTGTCTGATCTCAAACATTGCATGCTTGACTTACCTGGCCCTAACCTTTGTTTACTCACCTGCCAGTATCCCCACGATCTGCTCCTCATCCTTCACCGCCCCTACCCTCCATCGTTTCCCAGCTCCATCGCTCCCTCGGACTCCCTGGAAAGGAATTTTTTTTTTTGCCACACAGACAAGACCCAAGAGACTTTCCCATTCCCCACCGGCTTACCTGGATTATCTGCTCCTCTCATTCCCCTCTGCCGTTGTTCAATAAACCTGTTTTTTGTATTGCATTTACCTCTGTGTCCCGTGTCTATCTGCCAGACCAGGACCAATGACCGGAGATGGAGTTCCCGAACCCTGCAGCTGCGGATCCCCTTGAGGAGCTGGTCAGCACTCTTCGAACAGCTCTCTCTCCGTTCACACCCTCAGTCTGCCTCTGCCATTCCCATGGCCATCCCTGCCAACTATTCGGGTAAGGCAGTTGAATGTAGCATTTTTTTGTTCCAAGTTTCCCTCTATATTGAGATGCAATCCCAAAAGTTTTCCAGTGAACGTGTTAAAGTAGCCTTCCTGATCTCCCTGTTAACCGGACGGGTGTTGCTCTGGGCACAAGCCATCTGGAACTCACACACCATGATAATTAACTTTCGATGCTTTCTCTTCCCATTTCAAGGAGGTCTTCAGCCTATCCACCGGCTCGCTCTCCATCGCCGACCAACTCATCCGCCTCCAACAGGGAGGTTCTTCGGCCAGTGATTATACTCTGCATTTCCGTAATCTGGCAGCCTCTTGTGGATGGAACGAGATGCGCTACTCACTGCTTAACGATAAGGTTTGGATCTGCGGATCAGAGCACAGATGGCGATATATGATGACAATGTCGGTCTGGTGAGCTTTATGCAGAAGGCCGTAAAGATCTCACAATGTCTCACGGCTTGTCAGCTGGACAAAACCGGCTCATTCTCCATCCTTACCAGTTGCCTGTCCTCCAGTACCAGAGCCTATGCAAGTTGATACCAATTGTCTCTCACGCACTGAGTGAGTTCGACGTTTTGCCATCTCTACCCTGACACTGTTAACTGTACAACTACTCACCCGTGTCATTTCGTTTCAGTGTCAGCCCTCGTGGACTCAGGATCCTCAGGTAATTTCTTATCACAAGCCCTCCTAAGACAGCTTGATTTACCCCATCAGAGACAAGCTCAAGAGCTTAAGATCAAGACCATACAAGGAAAGCCGTTCCGGCGTGGGCACATCAAGTTTCGATCTCCGCCGATCACACTTTAAGTAGGCTGTCTTCATCAGGAGAGGATTTCCTGGGCACATCTGTTGGGGCGGGCCCCTGGTAATCCCAACATTCCCCCGAAGTCAGATGGAATACCGGCAAGATCCTCCAATGGAGTAAAGCCTGTATCCAAAGCTGTCTCTCCAACGTCCCTGTATCACAAGTTAATAACCCTAGTCTCCAAGTTAACTCCACCATAGTGGAGAGCCCTGAACCTCTTGAGGTGCCAACGATCCCATCTGACTATGAGGGGTTCCAGGATGTTTTCAGCAAACAGGCAGCCACAAAGTTACCCCCTCACCGGCCATGGAATTGTGCCATTGACCAGCTGCCTGGAGCTATACTCCCCAAGGGTCGAGTATACACCTTGTCCATCCCGGAGCGCAAGGGGATGGAGGGTTACATCAAAGAGACTCTCCAACAGCAGTTAATTTGCCTTTCCACCTCTCCAGCGGCCTCAAGCTTCTTCTTCGTGGGCAAGAAGGACGGAGGCTTGCGGCCATGCATCGACTACTGGACCCTCAATGATCACACTGTCAAGCTCCCGTATCCTCTTCCCCTGGTCCCGGCAGCCTCTTGAGGAATTCCGTGGGGCCTGCATCTTCTCGAAGCTGTACCTGTGGAGCACCTATAACCTTGTTTGTGTCCGGGAGGGCGATGAGTGGAAGACGGCATTCATTAACCCCTCAGGCCACTATGAATATCGGGTCATGCTCCATGGCCTCTCCAACTTTATGAATGCGGTATTCCGGGAGTTCCTCCACCGATTTTTCATCATGTACATAGACGATATCCTGATTTACTCCCGGAACCTGGCCAAACATCACCGCCACATGACGCAGGTCCTACACCAACTCAGGAAGCACCACCTCTACCTGAAGCTCGAGAAACATAAGTTCCACCGCCCCACGGTTCAATTCCTCGGCTACATCCTCAGTGTGGATGGTATCCAGATGGACCAGGGGGAGGTCCAAGCCATCCGTGACTGGCCCCAGCCTCAGTCAGTAAAGGAACTCCAACGATTCCTTGGCTTCACCAATTTCTACTGTAGATTCATTCAGAACTTTAGTGTCCTCTTAGCCCCCCTTACTTCCATGCTCTGTCAGAAACTCAAGTTTCTGTCCTGGAACACCGAAGCTTGAGCTGCCCTCAAGAAGCTCCAGGAGGCCTTCTGCACTACTCAGTGCTGTCACAGTACCACAGAGAACCTCCCCGACTCCACCCATGAGTCTATTACTCCAAGAAGCTTTCCCCAGCGGATTGGAACTACGATATCGGTAATCGGGAGCTGCTCGCCATCAAGCTGGCGCTGTAGGAATGGAGACACTGGCTGAAGGGAGCACAACACCCCTTTACGGTCATCACTGACCACAAGAACCTTGAATATCTCTGAAGTGCCAAGAGGTTAAACCCTAGACAGGCCTGCTGGGCCCTCTTCTTCACCCTGTTCCAGTTTTCCATCACTTACCGATCCGGAGATAAGAATGTCAAGGCTGATTCACTCTCTTGCATTCACACCCCCGACGAACCCTCCACACCTGAACCCATACTCCCTCGGGCCGTCCTTGTGAGCCCCATCCGGTGGGCCCAGGATGAACAGATCCGCGTTGCTACCCTTACTGAACTTACACTCCACTGGGAGGCCAAGAAGGTAAAACCTACGTACCCACCTCCATGAGATCTACCCTTCTGGGCTCCCTTCATGCTTCTCTGGGCTCTGGACACCCAGGCAGCCAGCGTACTCTCTCGCTCCTCCAAACTCTGTACTGGTGGCCCAGTATGGCCCGCGATGTCTCCCAGTATGTTTGTGGATGCTCAGTCTGTGCCATCTCAGAAAAAATTCCACATCACTTACCTGCCAGAAAATTGGTCCCATTACCATTCCACGTCATCCTTGGTCCTACGTCGGAGTCGACTTCGTTACTGGCCTCCCCAACTCTGAGGGGTTTACTTACATTCTCGTTGCAGTTGACAGATTCTCTAAAGCCTGCAAGTTAATTACCCTCTGTGGTTTACCCACAGCCCTAGAGACAGCAGAGGCCCCCTTTCATCATCTCTTCCGCACCTTCGGCATTCCTGAGGATGTCGTCTCCGATCGTGGGCCACAGTTCATCTCCCGTGTCTGGAAGGCTTTCTTCAAACTTCTCGATGTCACAGTATGCCTATCCTCAGGATATCATCCCCAGACAAATGGCCAGACTGAGCAAAAGATTCAGGAGATTGGGAGACTGTAATGATAATCAGCACAGCTGGAACTGCTTCCTCCTGTGGGCCGGGGGACTGAGCTCATGTCCAACTCCAGCAGGCAGTGCGGAGACGTAAGACCTACACAGATGCCCGCTGGTAGGAAATTACGTCCTTTGATTAGAGAATATTTCTGGTGAAGGCAAATCTGTCAAGCTGGTGGAAAAGTAGAGGAGAAAACAAAAAAATTCATGGAAATCTTTTTAAAGCCAGAAAGCGAGAAGAAGCAAGAGAAATCATAAACTTTAGACACCTTTACTGAATTTCAATTTTACATTTTTATCGTGTCTGGCTCTTTAGAGAGTGTCTGATTTATTATCTGAAACTTTCCCAATGATATACTTCTAAATAAGCATCAAAGCAACTGCAGAGCTGAGGTGATGCATATGTTTTTATAAATTTACGGCCTGCGCAACAGAATCTGGGTTGACGTGTTCAGATTGTCAAACAACTTTCAACCCATCGCCAGATTTAACAGGTGCATTTCATTTATCAACATAACAATGGAGGGCAAATCATAGATTTCCACAAAAACACCAGACTAGCAGTTTTCTGTCTGAGCGATTATCAATTTGTACTCTGCAACAAAATGTTCAGAGTAATACATTTTGAGGAGCGATATATATGATAAATAGACTACAGTTCAGATCCTCTATTATTTTCATGGATGGTTTGCTAAGCAAAAGTTTGGAAACAATTATTTATCATCTGTAGATCCAGTTGGTTATTATTATTAATGCACTGAAACCTTTAACTAAATTTGAATTCAACTGACCAAAGACTGTTAATTAATATCTAAATTATAATAAATATTAATAAATAATAATAATAATAATTATTATTATTAGTAGTAGTAGTAATAGTAGTCAAATCTATTATCAATGATTAGAATGATGATATTTATTATTACTATTGATATTATTCATAACAATTAGTGTAGTAATACTACAAATAATGTCAATTTGGATCAATTGAAAATCTATTTAGAAATAATAATAACTTATAATAATCATGATTATGATTAATATTACACTACTTATGGCATATTGTAACACTTATGATAAATATTTCCATTATTGCAAACTTGGAAACAACAACTAATAATAATAATAACAATATTATTCCTAACATTATTATTGCTGCTACACTAATGATTTTATGAACAAAAACAGATAACTCATTTTTTAAACAAAATATTTTTTTCATTGTGCATTCCAATTAATCTCAATCAAACTGCAGTTGGGTTATATTGAGTTTATTGGGTTATATATTATTAGGTAAAAATAACTAAACAAATACTAACACAATAAAACGCAATAAAAACAAGATAAGAGTTATCTGTTTTTGCACTAAACGCTTCATATATTATAATGATTATAAATAATCATTTTTATCGATAATTAATTGTATTATTAGAAATAACAATATTTTATTCATAATTATATACACTATATACACTGAAACTGTTTAGTAAATTTGGTGCAAACTGGCCAAATCTTTAGATTCATTTCAGATCCATAACTAAAATTTTGAATAATAGTAATAGTGATGCTTTACAACATTAATTAATTCATTATCAGGACATCTCTAAAAGCGAATTTAGATAACACAAAGGTAAGACTGAAGAGAGCAGTGCACACGTTTCTCATGCAAACATACAGGAGCATCAGTAAACCTCCAGAGATGGCAAAGGAAGCAGAATTTTATGGAGTCTGCACAGACAGCAGTGTCTGTGTGAGCAATATTTTTGGAGTCAGGTGGTGTGAGATGATTTGGCCGTGGATGGAGCTGTGAGAAGGAAAAATCTGCTCCGTTCATTCCTGGAATACCTACTGTGCTGTGCTCTCCTCTTCAAAACGCAGAGCCGAGGCCAAGGTCAGGAGAGGATCCAGGACAGAGCCTGGAGAACTTCTCACAGCGAGCACATCTGCACAACCACAGGAAAAATCACCATGAGGTGTATGCATACATCACACTCATTTTATGTTTCATTTAATTCCAGAGGACTGCAGATGTTTTCAGTAGCAGCAAGTTTCCCTTTTTCAGTGAACAGTATCGTTTGCTTCCATTTTCCAGAGGTTTTTACTGAAACTCACTGAAGGATAGTATTTTACATTGTGGTTTACTGTAATACTAATCTCAAGGAATACATCTGTTACAAATGTAAAACTATATCAAAAATTGACATTTTCATATTATTCATGTCATTTCAAACCCATATGATTTTATTTTTGCTTGAGGCACAAATTAAGACATTGTCTAGAATTTTTAATGCAAATCTTTTCCATAGAGTGATGATCACATTATGAAATGTTTCCTGTACAGTGATATTTTAGTATTGTATTTTGTGCTTTTGTAATTGCATTTATATTTGTTTTTAAATACAGCATTTCTATTTAGCTTCAATTTATTTGTATTTAAAATTTCAGTTAGGTGTGAAGGCAATATTTCTTTTTAAATGTTAATTTTATTATTTATTTTTCATTTTATTTTTTATTATTTTACTTCATTTCCCTTTATGTTATTTAATTTAAGCAATGTTTATGATTTATTTTATTTTATATTTTCTTTCACTTAAATTAAGTTAAATATTGAAGGCAATGCTTAGAATTTGTAAGTTTTATGTTCATTTTCTTCTATTTTTTATTTCATATTTTGTTTATTTTAATTTAACAAACAAACAAAAGTTCATATTTAATTTTTTTATGTTTGTTTTGACAAAAAAACTAAATTTAAGTGTTGTAGTTAACAATAAGAATACTGTTCTTGTGACTATAAACTATTGCTTTCACTTTATTGTGTGTGAGTGTAGAAGCAGTGCAGGATCTTGTTAATGCTTTAGTCTTTCTTTCCTGTGAGCTGCACACTCTCTGGTTGAGCCTCGGGCCCGGTTCAAACCCTGACCTGCTAATCCGCAGTACTGTGACTCTCACATGATGCTGGAATGCAGTGCCGTGGCCCGCTCTCACTGTGATTCACTCCCTTCCCTCTGTCTTCTCTAGCCCTTCAGTCGACCAGCATCCCTCCGTGACAGTCTGGGGCACAGAGAGAGTCCACTCCCAGTATTTAGGAAATATGGGGTGGTTTCCGTCCTTTGGGAGATTCCTCTTTTTCTGGGAGCGGAGGAATCACTTCCAGAATGGAGAGAACAAGCCTCTTATTCCAAAGGTAGTGTCGTTTCTTTCAGTTTAATTTATTTGAATTTCTACTGGCTAAAATTGTCAGTTGATTGGACTTTTTAAAGCACGTTAATCTCATCAACAAACAAAGATTTTGACTATGGAAAATAAATGAACTGTGTCTGTTAATAGTGTTGTTCAGTGAAAACACTTTTCTGTTTATTTGAGCAACATAACTTTTGGTTCAATGATATGTTTAAGGCAGGATTACCTGCAACAAACTATTTAGCAACAAACTGACTAGGTTTTTTTTAGCAATGTTCCGAGAGTTGTAAGAGTGTTTGATCATTTAGAATGAATAAATAACAATAGCTTCAAATTGTAAATAATAATAATAGTATACATGTATTATTAGTAGTAGCAGATGTGTTATATCATTATATTTATTAATGATTCATTATTATTAAAATGTTTAATACATTTGGCCCATACTGTCTAAATGTATTCCACTGACCAAGAGTGCTTTATTAAATAATTACGTAATAATTCGTGATAATTAATAATCATTATTATTATTATTAATTATTTATATTTATTTATTTTAATCCATGTACAATTATTATTTATAATAATTATAATAATAATAATAATAATAGCAATAATAATAATAATGAAACAACAACAACAATAATAATAATAATAATAGTAGGAGTAGTGTTATTAACACTTATCTTAATATTTTTGTGCTTAATTTTTTTGCATATAAATAAACATTTTAAATATAAAATGTATTTCAATTTTTGTTTTTAATTTAAAAATCCCAAATTTTTATGCTTTTAAATTATAATTTTCATCTAATATTTAATTGAGTATTTTGTTATTATTATTATTATTATTATTATTAATGCACTGTAACTATTTAGTCAATCTTGCCCAAACTGTGTTGGAGTAAACAAAACGAACCTTCTACTTCTTATTGCCATCAAGGGAGATGTAAGAAATGCAGAAGATGCCTCATCTGTCTCGTATTTGGGAACCCACGACAGTTCCGGAAGTCAGACGAGCTCGACTTTATCCAGCCATGAAGAGTCAGCCAGAGCTTCATCAAGGAACGTCTTCACCTCACGAGCGCTCAGTCCGTCCAGCTGGAGCGACTACATTTTCAAGTATCTCCTGGTGACGAGCAACCTGCTCTTCACTGTTCTTGGTCTGGTCATGCTGGTCGTGGGCCTCTGGGGCCTGATCAACAAAGAGTCCTTCGCTCAGGAGAAGATCAGCGGTATCGGGACGGACCCCATGCTGCTCTTCGCCTTCCTGGGTCTCATTCTGGCCCTGATAAGCCTGATGGGATGCGTGGGGGCGCTGCGGGAGAACATGTGTCTGCTTCGGACCTTCTCGCCGCAGTCTTGCTCCTGATGGTGGCGCAGGTTCTGGCGGTGGTCGTGTTGTACAGTCTGCAGGGTGAGATCACGGAGTACTTGCGCTCGGGCATGTTGGCCGCCATGGTGCGGTACCAGGATGACCTGGACCTGAGGTTCATCACTGATGAGATCCAGACGGGCCTGCAGTGCTGCGGGGCCGATACTTACAGAGACTGGGAAATCAATGTGTGAGTGGAATTCGAGAGAGGGGCTGGCATCATGAGTAATTTCATGTTTTTCCAACACTGAAGTAGTCCAAAGTTAAATACAAGGATTATACAACCTAATTAGTAATGAAGAGCCTCTCCAGTATTTAATGCTTTCCAGTGGAATCTGGACTCTTAGTTTGGCCTGCTTGTTGTTTTTGATCCTATTCAGAGTTTTCGTATAATTGTCCCTTTAGTGCTTTCCAATATTCTCTATTCGATTGAGTTTAAAGGTGAAGCATGTCATTTTTCTATTTTAGTGTACTTATCTTAATCCAGGGTTTCCCAAACTGGAGGTTCCTGAAGGAACTGTGGGAGATTATTATTATTATTATCATCACAGTCAATAATAGTAATAATAATAATCATCATCATCATCAATATTATTATTATTTATTGTATTACACTTATTATATATTTTACAAATGATGATAAATATTCATACTATTGATAACATATTTATTATTATTATAATAGATAATAGATAATAATAATAATAATAATTATAGTTGTTATTATTATTATTAATTAAATTATCAATAATATGAGTATTTATTATTATTATATCATTATAATACAATTATGATTATTATATTAGCAGTAAGTACAATTGTCATTATTATTATCGAAACAAAGGGGTTCAGCTGACAAATAAGTATTAATACACAGGCTTAGCAAGTATTAACACTTCACACTTGTTAGAGGACAAAAAAATGCCTATGGACTTGCATTAAAGGTAGGACGCTCGATCTAGAGACCAGAGTATCTGAGAGTTTTTGGCATGGAACAACAGTGGCATGGAAATGTACTAAAAACACTCAGCACCTCTTAGCAACCACATGGCAACATCCTAGCGTGACAGCAAGTTTTGCATGAACTCTTTTGGCTTCAACTACTAAACAAACACCTAGAAACCACACAACAACATGCTAAACACCAGTCAGAAAACCTTAGCAACCAAGTAGCAATGTCACACAAAATCACACACTTAAGTTGCCCTTATCTCAAAAAGCATCATGTCATAACTTATTTGAATGAGTCTCAACGAATATCAATTTCTCTGGCACAGGTATTTCAACTGTTCAGCTCCAGGGGTCCAGGCGTGCGGAGTGCCCCCCTCATGCTGTATAGACCCCCTAGAGAACGGGACGGTGTGGAACACCCAGTGTGGAGTCGGTGCCCAACAGCTGGATGAGTTCACGGCCCAGAGCGTGATCTTCCTGGGCGGCTGTCTGGGCAACATCTCGCGCTGGATTGAGCAGCACAGTGGAGTGATTGTTACAGTAGTCATCATTGTGCTGGGGGTCCAGATACTCACACTGTTGATGACGACCCGTCTGCTGCAGAAGATACGGTGGAGCAGAGCTCAGCATGATGTGTGCTTACAATCACTGCAGTGAATGGATTCAGATGTTTCCAATAACATGATAATGTGCCACGGGGATTATGAACCAGCCTGCATTTAATGAATTCATTGCATTTGACATCTGGAGATATTAAGTTGTTTATTCTGAAGACAAACCGTCTAGGAATGTCACGATAGCATGTAAAATCTTAAAGGCATTACAAGGATTTAATTGGTTTTCATTGTTTGTAAATGTTTTCATGAAGCATCTATTCTTGGTGAGTTAAGCTGGTCAAAAGTAATTACTCGCAAATGCAACGCTTCTACCGCAATTTATAACGCAGCGCAGGGGTCAATATAGTAACCAATATCAGCTCAAATTCCGCCATGTATATGAAACTGTTTGCAAATATATCTAGAAAAAGTTAACATATCAATAGTTAACATTAAACGGCTTAGGTTAAGTGTAAAAGTATCTGAGAATGGGTAGTACGAGAGGTCGTGTTTATTTTGTACATAATAAAACATTTTAATCGTGTTTAAGTGTGGTTTGATTTAATGAAATAATCTTTCTTATATTCATGATTCTATAACCAAGGCTAGCTGACAGCTCGCTAATGTTAGAAAACAGCTGGCGCATGCAATGCTTGCAGTAGATTGCAGTAGAACTTTAACAACTCTCACTTTATGTTTTGACTTAAGACTTATGTTTTGATTTGCTCAAAAACCTCTAGGCCTAAGGAAACCATCTTGCTTTCAAGTACAGACTGCATAACGTTTCAGTTTGTATTTAACTAGAGGTTGAGAAATCACTCAGATAGACTGAAAGTATGAAAATAATCAGACTTTATTGTACATCCAAACCTTTTCGGCGCTGCCGGCGATGAGCCGGACACATTCTTGTATCGTTCACCAGCATCATAAGACCAATAAACTGGGCCGAGCTCTCACAGAGAGCTGCTCCCAGTACTCGCGCTATGGGCAAACACTGAGACCCCACAGAATCCAATCTCATTTTGAACATTTGCAACTTGACAAAATGAAAACACAAAAATCCCTCCCCCCAAAAGAAAAGAAAAAAGAAAACAACCCACAACTCATGCTACCTTTAGTAGCCTACACTGATGTTTCCAGGGTTATATGGAAATAAAATATGACACCTAAAATGGCGTTGCATGTCAATATGACAATACTATAACATGTAAAATTATAAAGTAAAAACAGAGTAAGAAAAGGTTATCTGAAATTAGCATTGAATCTAGTTCTACAAGAAATGTCAGCTTTAGGAGGAAGATCAACTAACATCCAGTTCATTATTGCTGATTTATAACTGCTGTTACAAGTTGTCCATACATAACTAACCAAACATCAACCAAAGATATTACTGTATGAATATTAATATTTAAAAGACGTATTAAGGTGCAGGATGTTCAGTGGTATGTGGGAACAGGAAGTGACCTCAAATAATGCCATACTGGGCCAGCTCATGTAACTCCAGGTGACTGTACGCCTCCCACGGACAGATCACATTAAAGTCTGTGAGAGAGAAAAATATGTTTACACATAATCTCAAATGACTTCAATATATAATTGAGGAGTATATCATATTACATAATATTGTTTGGACTAAAAATTGTACATACCAGTTCCCAATCCCTCCATTCCAGGAATGTCTTCACCAAATCTAATAAAAGCAACATTAATATTAGCACAGATACAACATGCGAATCCATAAAAGATCCAAATAAATAAATAAGAAAAAAATAAAAGCATAAAAAGTATTTGTACCCAATGACACCCTTTTTGGGCGGCTTGCTCTTGAACTGCCGTGTTGATCTCTGTTTGAACTTGGGCGGGCCCTTGTGGGGACTGCCGGGCGCTATGGTCCGTGTGGCAACCTTGTTGCTCGCTTTAGTCTTGGAGACATCCATATTCACAAGACCAATAACAAGCACTGCACACTGAATTGATGATCTGTAAGAGATTGAGGGGATGAGACCATTAATACTTTGTTAATCTTTAGAGGAAATGCAATGCAGTATTTTATAGTTGCATTGCATTTCCACTAAAGATTCGCAAAGATTAATCAAAAACCAATTAATACGATTAATCATTGATTAATCAAAAACTATTAATATGATTAATCGTCAATTAATCAACAATTAATTACTATGATTAATTTGATTAATTATTATGGATTAATTATGATTAATTGTGATAATTCTGATTAATATTGGCTGGGCTAATCAGAAGTCGGCCACAGCAACTTTTAAAGTATTTAAGCGTTCAGCCTCCTCGTGTGAAGACAGACGAGTGTAAAGACCGACGACTTTTTCCTGCGCGACATCAACCGAACAACGACACCGAGCAACACACTTAAGTATCATTTCTATCTTCCCTCACACACTCTCCTTTCCTATTGTGGGATTACAAATTGTATTTAAATGTTTAATTTAGATTCTTATTATCCACTTCCTGACTCAATGTATAACTGTGCTTTGTCTCAATCAAGTCATGTTGATTGGCAGAGATTCAAAGAACGCCTGGCCCAGACGTTGATTCAAAGAACCCCTGGCCAGACGTTGATTTGTTAGGTTGATTGGATTAGTGTCTATCTTTCGGAGCCCCCTGGCCCAGACGTGGAATCGTTAGTTTGATTGGATTAGTGTCTATGCATTTGATTATGTTGATGAGATTAGAACCACGGGAAGTTTAGCAACAAAAACTAACGCCTCCCTCATGTGCTTGCTTTGTTTGAATTTGTCTCCACCTCCAAGAATCCCTCCTCCAAAAATGCCTATAAAATAACCTTGTAAAGTCACTTAAGAGAGAGATTTCGATGACTACAGCTACCAACAGCTTGTGCTCTCAATAAAGAATCCTGCTGACGATCCAATCCGAAGTCTCCTGGTCTTCTCTTCTGAGTTTCCTACACTTTAGAAGATAAAGTTCACAACAGATGGTGCCGTGACCCGGATAGAGTTCCAGCTTCCTCACCTGAAAACTTCAAGCTCAAACAAAGATCTGCATCTTTTGGAATCCAGCGAAACTTCCAGCTGAACAAAGATTTCCAGACTGAATTTTTCTCTCAACGTGAGTGCTGTCTCTAATCCAAAAGAACCTAAGACCAGTACAAATTTTGTATCCTCTGTGCCGTCAGAGAAGAGTTAACATACATCTGTAGGGTTTGTTTAACTAAGTTTATCCTCTAAAGTTTTCTTTTAGAGATGAAAGTTATCCTCTGTTCTTTCAGGCAGGGAAGATTTAGTATTACGTGCTAAATATTGGTTATCCTCTGTTTCAGGCAGGGAAGATTTAGCATTACGTGCTAAAAATTGGTTATCCTCTGTTTCAGGCAGGGAAGATTTTGGCATTACGTGCTAAAAATTGGTTATCCTCTGTTCTTTCAGGCAGGGAAGATTTGGCATTACGTGCTAAAAAAATTGGTTATCCTCTGTTTTCAGGCAGGGAAGGTTAGCATTTCGTGCTAATAATTTTGGTTTATCCTCTGTTCTTGTAGGCAGGGAAGTTAAGTGTGAAGTGTTGGTAATTTGGAAAGTTAACAATAGTTAAGCTTTTTTTTTAACAAGTGTACCCTCTGTTGATCAGAGAAGTTTTTTTTTTGTTTTTTTTGTTTAGTGTTTGTTGGTGTGGTACAGAAGAAACTGACAAAATGGTTAGAAGGAATGCTAGGCTGATTCCAACCACAGAAAAGATTGGTCTTGCGACTCCTTTTGTGGTCAGATAGTGAATTCAAAACGCTGTTAGGGGAACAAATGACCCTAATAGTCACTGAAAAAGTTAGACAAGAACTAACGCAGAAATATGAGATTCATCCAGACAAGACTTGGTCGGTAGATGAGTGTAAAAAGGTACTAGGAGCAAGTATTCGTAAGAACAATGTGAAAGGCATTATCTGTTGTCACAGAGAATTGAGTTTAACATTAGCTACACAACAGTCTCAGCGTAACTCAGAGCTAGAGAAACAGAACAATGAACTCCGTGCTAGAGTATCCACTTTGACTAAGAAATTGAAAGCTGCAGCAAAAACTGATGTGGAAGTTAGTCAGCCTGATAACATTTACCCTGATTTACAAGCGTTTTTTGAAACAAATGTAGCTCTCCAATCAGTAACTGATGTGCCTGTAAATTCAGTCAATGTGTGTGGTGCTAAGAGAAGATCTCAGGGAATTCAGGAAACTGATAGTGTTCCTCTCAATTCTTCTGTTGTGCAAATACAAACTGTTGCCAAAGCTTTATGTCCTAAAGATATAGAGAGACTATCTCAGAGTTTACCGTCAGCACGCACACATTTTTCTGAATTTAGAAGAACATTGATCAGTAAAATGCGTCTTTATGACATGTCGTTGGCAGAAGTCACGCAGCTGATGTCACAAATTCTAACTGAATCTGAATTCAACAGTTTTGAATCTGCTGTTGCTTCTGAACTGCGAAATGCCAGTAAGGGTGATTTAAGAGAAGGTATTTTGAAAATCCTAAAGAATATCTTAGGACCCAAAATAGATTGGTCTAGAATTACTGCCTGTGTGCAAAGGAAAGAAGAAACTGTGAGTGAATATACTGAGAGATTTTGTCAGTCAGCTGTAATCTACAGTGGAATTGTTGATGACCCTGAAAGTGTGCTAGATGACAAGGGACCCCTGGTTCGTATCTGGTCAGATGGCCTTGTAGCCGAATACAGAAAAGCTTTACCATTCTTAGATCTAACTTGGTCTAACAGAACTCTCAGAAGTAACCTAGACAGGTTAGCTACATGGGAAAGAGATGCTGATGTCAAGGCAAAAGTAAGAGTAGCAGCAGCTACGTTTAACACAACGAAACAAGACAATAGATGGTCTAAAAGAGAAAGCAAATGCAAATACTGTGGAAAATTAGGACATTGGGAGAAAGAGTGTAGGAAGTTGCAAGATAGTAAAAGAAATGCTATGCATAATTCTGCTCCTTCTCAGCCTGCCTACAACCCTGAAGTAGTTCCGCCAGTGACCACTGAAACTGTAGGACAGCTAGTTCAGGCTCTTCTAAGAGCACAACAAGACCAGGAAAAAAACTAATTGTTGGGGCTGTGAGTAGCTACCTTTCCCCTGTAATCCAACACAATGACCAAAGAATTTTTGTGAAAGGTAGCGTAAAAGAGAAAGAGATTGATTTTTTGCTTGATACAGGTGCAGAAATTACAGTGATTCCTACAAAATTGGCACAAGATTTAAACATCCCATACAAGAAAACCAAACTTTGTTTAACTGGCGTAATAGGTGAAGATTCTGTTTTGTATGAAACTCCGCCCATAGAGGTACAATTTGGCCCAAAAACTCTGACTACAAAATTGCTATGCGCTCCATTAAATACAGGTGCAATTTTAGGCATGGATCTTCTGAGACAAATAAATCTAACTTTAGACATGTCCTCAGAATCTACTAGCATAAAAATTTCCTCAGCACAGATTTCTACCAATAATGCAACCCCTCCCGAGTATGCTTTCTTACAGAATCATCCAATTTGGGCTAAAGACAAGGATGAGTGTGGTTTGTTGACAGGTGTAGAACCAGTTAAATTGACAGGAACTCCACCTCCGGTCACCAAACAATATCCGATTAATAAAGAAGCTATACAGGGAATCAAACTTATTGTAGAAAATTTGCTGACGCAAGGAGTGCTAGTTAAAACCAACAGTCCATGTAATTCACCCATATGGCCCATCAAGAAATCTAATGGGACATGGAGACTTACAATAGACTACAGAGTAGCCAATAAACATATTGATAAAATCACCCCCCTAGTGGCAGATCCATCTACAATTTGTAATGGCTTACCATTAGATTGTAAGATTTTTTCAGTAATTGATATGTCTAATGGATTCTTTTCTGTACCGTTGCACTCTGACAGCCAGCCATGGTTAGCTTTCACAGTTGACTATGAACAATACCAGTGGACACGATTGCCACAGGGATTTCAAAACTCCCCAACCATATATCATCAGGCTGTCAGACGTGATTTGTGTGACCCAGAATGTCCGGTAAAACAGTCCACTATGATCCAATATGTCGATGATATTTTGATTGCCTCAACAGATCATGAGGTACATCAAACTGAATTGGCATCATTGTTGGACTATTTGCATAAAAAAGGACACAAATGCAGCTTTCACAAAGCTCAAATTGCTAAAAAGCAAGTCACATTTCTGGGTCAAACAATTGGTGCAGGAAATAGATCCATTACACAGGATCGAGCGGCTTCAGTCAAAGCCATACCTCCGCCTATTACCATTAAAACACTCCGCTCATTTTTAGGAACAACAGGTTATTGTAGACCTTGGATTGAAGACTATGCCTCGATTGCTCAGCCTCTCTATGATTTGTTGAAAGGCCATGGTAAAGATTCAGATACTGTTTGTATGGAAGAACTTCATCTCAAAGCTTTTAATGATTTGAAGAGAGCACTATGTCAAGCACCAGCATTAGGAATTGCCCAATCTGATAGACCCTTTGTGCTTTATGTCCATGAACACTTAGGCTTTATGACTGCATGTCTAATGCAAGATCATGGGGGCAGCTTACGCCCAATTCATTACTATTCCGGTAAACTTGACATAGTCGCTCAAGGTATGGGCCCATGCCTCAGAGCAGTACAGGCAGTTCATCTAGCGATTCAGGCTTCATCAGGAATGGTGTTAAGTCAGACTGTAAACGTAAAATGCCCTCATGCAGTGTCCGCACTAATGAATCAAGCAAAAGTCACTTCTGTCACCTCCTCCCGTTGGGGAAATTGGTTAGCAAACAGCCCCGAACATTGTTATACAGCGTGCACCAGTCACGAACCCATCCTCATGTATGATGTCTGCAATGACTGAATTTGTGTTAGAGGATGAAGGCGAAATGACTCATGATTGTGTTACGCTTACATATGCAGCGACAAGTGAAATAGCAGAAACTCCCATAGAGAACGCAGAATTGGAGTTGTTTGTTGATGGTTCAGCTCAAGTTATTGAAGGTAACAGACGAGCAGGATATGCAGTAACTTCCACCACTGAAGTAGTTGCTTCAGGTCGTCTTCCAGATCATTTTTCAGCTCAAGCTGCAGAACTAGTAGCCTTAACTAGAGCATGCACGCTAGCTTCAGGATCGGTTGCAAATATCTACACAGATTCCAGGTATGCTTTTGGGGTAATTCATGATTTTGGTGTCATTTGGCAAACCAGAAAATTTCTAACTTCTGCTGGATCCCCCATTAAGCATGCTGGATTAGTGAAAGATTTAATGTTTGCCATGAAACTCCCAAAGAAATTAGCGGTGATCAAAGTGAAAGCACATCTCACAACTAATACTACGGAAGCTAAAGGTAATGCTCTTGCGGATGTAGCAGCTAAACAGGCTTGTTTCTATGCAACTGTACAAGTGTGTTCAGGTAGTACAGCACAGAAGACAATTCTACCTCCTGAATCAATCGTTGACCTGTATAAAGACGTTCCTCTATATGAAGCATGGACATGGTTAGACAAAGGAGCCACTGTGGATTCATCCGGCTGCTGGACCAAAGGGGGAAAGTATGTTGCTCCCGAATCACTGTTGCCATATTTGGCTCAACAAATACACAGTTTGGGTCATAGTGGTCCAGCAACGATGAATCACAGGTTCTCAAATCAATGGTGGAATCCAAAATTCAGAAACGCAGCCACTGAAACAGTCAAGAGATGTGTTACATGTCAGAAAAATAATGATGTACCAGCAGCCACTACACCAGCAGCACATACCCCAGCTCCACCAGGGCCATTTCGTCACCTGCAAGTTGATTACATATCGTTGCCCCCTTGTAAAGGAAAAACTGACGTTTTGGTAGTAATAGACAAGTTCTCAAGATGGGTAGAAGCTTATCCAACAGGGCGTGCTACAGCTGCACATACTGCTAAATGTCTTGTCACTGATTTCATTCCCAGATGGGGATTACCAGATTGCATTGACTCAGATCAAGGTACCCACTTCACAGGACAGGTAGTCAAGGAAGTGTCTAGAATGTTGAAGATTAAGTGGAACCTTCACTGTCCCTATAGGCCACAAGCATCAGGACAGGTTGAACGATCAAACAGAACAATCAAAACCAGGCTAAGCAAAATGCATCAGGAAGGAGTACCATGGGTTGAAGCACTGCCCGCAGTACTGTGTAGTATGAGAGCATCACCTAACAGATCAGTAGGACTGAGCCCTCATGAGATTATTACTGGACGCCCAATGCAGATGCCAGGTGTGATTGATCTTAGAAATGCTGATGTGCACATTGCTTCAGATGCCCTGATCGCTTACTGTGAAAACCTCACAAAGGCAGTGCAGAGTGCCAAAGAGAGAGTTGAGTCGTGTTGGCAGACTCCACCAGAAGGTGGACACACAATCATCCCAGGTCAATGGGTCATGATAAAGTCGTTCAGAAACAAGCCATTAGAGCCTAAGTGGTACGGACCACATCAAGTGATGTTGATTACAGCAGCTGCAGTATTGTGTCAGGGAAGGAAAACTTGGACTCATGTGTCACACTGTAAAGTTGTTCCTCCCCCTGCAGGGATAAGATAGGACAGACACAAGAACCAGTGAGGAGCCCAGGGAAGAACCGAAAGCAACAGGCTTCGGGGGCCAACCCTGCGGTGAAGATTTCCTCATAGGCCTTTCCCCATCCAATAGTCCATCCTTTCCTCACTGTTCTTTAGGTGTCGCAGGAATTGAGAAATAGGGAAAGAAGGAACAACAATAGCAGACTATATTTGAACAGAGGATACAACCCTAATGTTTGCAGACTCTACAACAAATACTGCTCTGTGCCGTTGGTCTCTCTTGTTTTTGTTTCTTTCTTCCTCTGTGCAGATACCACTTGATGGCTGTCCTGAGATCCATATGCACCGCCCTTCTCACCTGCGGATGAAGCCACAACCTCTAGAAAACAACTAGACCCATTGCCGAGCCAACTATCACACAAGAAAGAGAAAAGAAAGAAGAAGAAAAAAAAATACACAACGCAGAGACTCACATACGGGAACTTCAGTCATCCATCAACATGATCAAGATTTTCGTACTCTTGATCTTTCAGCAAAATTACACCAGATGACTGAAGATAATTCTTCATGGTTCGGAAACTTGTTAGGTAAACCCTGGCTGTGGATCAAGGAAATAGCAATTCTGCTGTTGTTTCTCCTACTTGCGTACTATCTATGCATCCACAGTATCAAGTGTTTCTTTCAGCAAATGACGCCCGCCTCTCACGAGGAAATGACAGTTCCAACCAGAAAAGATTATTACCCGTAAGAACTTCACGGACCCTAATTGCATGTTTTGTTTCTGTGTCAGCATGCAATTACATATAAGCAACACAGAACATGTACAATGTGCCTGTAACGATTACAAGTTACAATAATTAACTTTTAAGTGTCTAAATTTGTATTTTGTGAGAGTTATTAGAACTCTCAAAGGGGGAATTGTGGGATTACAAATTGTATTTAAATGTTTAATTTAGATTCTTATTATCCACTTCCTGACTCAATGTATAACTGTGCTTTGTCTCAATCAAGTCATGTTGATTGGCAGAGATTCAAAGAACGCCTGGCCCAGACGTTGATTCAAAGAACCCCTGGCCAGACGTTGATTCGTTAGGTTGATTGGATTAGTGTCTATCTTTCGGAGCCCCCTGGCCCAGACGTGGAATCGTTAGTTTGATTGGATTAGTGTCTATGCATTTGATTATGTTGATGAGATTAGAACCACGGGAAGTTTAGCAACAAAAACTAACGCCTCCCTCATGTGCTTGCTTTGTTTGAATTTGTCTCCACCTCCAAGAATCCCTCCTCCAAAAATGCCTATAAAATAACCTTGTAAAGTCACTTAAGAGAGAGATTTCGATGACTACAGCTACCAACAGCTTGTGCTCTCAATAAAGAATCCTGCTGACGATCCAATCCGAAGTCTCCTGGTTTTCTCTTCTGAGTTTCCTACACTTTAGAAGATAAAGTTCACAACACTATCCTCTATCCTTCCACCTCTATCATGTGTTTCCAAACCATTCCGGTTTTCTCTCAACCACGCCCTAACATCACACGCAGACAGCAACGTAATCCTTCTAACCTGCACCCTATCTCTACATCTACTACTACACCTCTTTTTTTTTCTATGGGTCTCTGGAATTGTCAGTCAGTCAACAAAGCAGACTTAACTTCTGCTTTTTCTTCACAATCCACACTCAGCATCTTGGGCTTGACTGAGACCTGGATTCATTCAGAAGACTCAGCAACCCCAGCTGCTCTCTCTAACAATTTCTCTTTCTCTCACACCCCACGTCAAGTTGGCCGGGGCGGGGGCACTGGTCTACTCATTTCAAACAATTGGAAATACTCAACCTACTCTCCCCTATGCAATTAGAACTTATTTGAATCTCATGTGATTACTGTACAGCTCCTATAAAACTCCAGGTTGTGGTAATTTAACGTCCCCCTGGCCAAATTATAGCCCCCTTCCTAGAGGAGCTGTCCTCTTTCATGGAGGATGGCACTCCACTCCTAGTCTTTGGCGATTTCAACATTCATCTAGACAAGCCTTATGCTACAGACTTTCATTCACTCCTAGCTTCATTTGATCTCAAACACCTTACCACTACTAGCACTCACAAATCAGGCAACCAACTTGATTTAATTTACACACGCGATTGTACTGCAGATAACATTCTGGTACAACCACTACATATCTCTGACCATTTCTTCATTACATTTACATTACATTTTGCAACCTAGGTGCCACCAACCCCCTTACCGGTTACTTTTAAATGAAACCCACACTCCCTTTCTCCCTCCCATCTTTCCTCTGTAATGTCCTCCTCTCTTCCCTCACCTACCCATTTCTCATCTCTGGATGTGAATGCAGCTACTGACACTTTATGCTCTACCTTATCCTCTTGTCTAGACGACATTTGTCCTCTCTCCTCCAGGCCAGCATGAACTGCCCCTTCTAACCCCTGGTTATCTGATGTTCTTCGTGAACATCGGACCAGACTCCGAGCGGCAGAGAGAAAATGGCAAAAATCAAATCAATCGTTGCTTACATCTTTCTCTGCAGAAGTCCACACTGCCAAATCCTCACATTTCCACAACAAGATCAACAGCGCTCCAAACATACGTAATCTCTTCAGAACATGTAATTCTCTCCTCTGTCCCCCTTCACTACCTCCCACCACTTCTATAACAGCTGATGACTTTGCAACTTTTTTTACAGACAAAACTAAAACAATCAGTAGTCAGTTTTCACCTCCACTCACACAGGACCTCCAACCAACTAGATCCACTGCTCAAACTCCCATCTTCTCTGTCCCCTCACTGAGACGGAAGTATCCAAACTTCTCCTCTCCAGCCATCCTACAGCATGTCCTCTAGAACCAATCCCCTCGCACCTTCTCCAAACAATCTCTCCCACACTCTTACCAGCACTCACACACATCATCAAACACATCTCTCTCACAGGCATCTTCCCCACTGCATTCAAGCAGGCTCGGGTTACCCCACTGCTCAAAAAACTACATTAAACACTTCTCTTTTAGAAAACTACAGACCTGTCTCTCTCTCCTTCCATTCATAGCCAAAACACTCGAACGAGTTGTCTTCAACCAAGTCTCATTGTTTCTTTCACAGAACAACAAACTGGACGCTAAACAGTCAGGTTTCAGGAGTGGCCATTCAACTGAGACTGTGCTACTCTCAGTACCTGAAGCCCTGCGAATTGCAAAAGCCGATTCCAAATCATCAGTCCTCATTCTGCTGGATCTGTCTGCCGCTTTTGACACTGTTAACTATCAGATCCTCCTGTCCACCCTCTCATCACTGGGCATCACAGGGATTCCACTTCGCTGGTTTGAATCTATCTCACTGGTCGGTCTTGTAGGGTGGCCTGGGGAGGGGAGGTATCCAAAGTACATCAATTGGTCACTGGGGTTCTCCAGTGATCAGTTCATGGACCCTTCCTCTTCTCCACATACACTACATCACTGGGTCCCATCATACAGGCACATGGCTTCTCCTACCATTGCCACGCTGATGACACACAGCTCTATCTCTCTTTTCAACCAGATGATCCTACGGTAGCTGCACAGATCTCAGGTTGCATCTCAGCATAGATGAAAGAACATCACCTACAGCTCAACCTGGCAAAGACTGAGCTTCTTGTCTTCCCTGCCACTCCAACTCTACAGCATGATTTCACGATTCAGTTAGGTTCATCAACAATTACACCATCAACTTCGGTCAGAAATCCCTGTGTAATCTTTGATTACCAGCTGACCTTGAAAAAAGAGCACATTGCAAGCTCAATTTTGCAGGTTTGCACTACACAACATCAGAAAGACAGGCCCTTTCTGACAGAGCATGCTGCACAACTTCTTGTCCAGGCCCTTGTCATTTCTAGGCTGGACTACTGCAATGCTCTTCTGGCTGGACTTCCATCAAACACAATCAAACCTCTACAAATGATTCAGAATGCAGCTGGTCTTCAACGAGCCCAAAAGAGCACATGTCACACCTCTCTTTATCTCCTTGCACTGACTACCAGTTGCAGCTCGCATCCAGTTCAAGACACTGATGCTTGCATATAGAACAACCACAGGCTCAGCACCCTCCTACTTCCACTCACTATTACGAATCTACATCCCCTCCAGAAGTCTGAGATCTGCTAGTGAGCAACGCCTCGTGGTGAGGCGAGAAATCACTCTCCAGAACAATCTTGTTCACCATTTCTGGCTGGTGGAGTGATCTTCCTACCCCTATCCGGAATGCTGGATCCCTGTCAACCTTCAAGCAACAACTGAAAACTCATCTCTTTTGACTACTTGACTTCATCCTAAACAAAAAAACAAAAAAAACACTTCATCTTTTTCTTTATCTTTATCTTTCTCTCCTTCCCTTGCTAGTTTGTACTTATTTGAACAATGCCTGAGACTTGGTGTTATGAGCACTTCCTCTGTCTGATTGCCTTTTCACGATTAATTGCTTTATATATTCCCCAGTTGTAAGTTGCTTTGGATAAAAGCGTCTGCTAAATGACAATGACAATTTTTTAATGATCATACTAGAAATAGTTTATAGGTTTCACCAGATGAATAGATGTGTATAATAATGATTAAATCCCAGTGTCCAGACATGTGATAATGATGCAGGTTCCTTTAATCCCCTTTACAATGATCAAGCCCTCCTGTAATCTGCTGTCCAGAGGGTTTCTCAATTAATCTCATTAGATAAAGGTCAGTGCACAATAAGCAGAATGTGCATGAAGTCAAACTCTTCCTTTTATCAGCTAAAACACACAAGGGTTCAATGCTTGACTGCTGTTCAGTAATGCAGGAAATGTGTTCAAATCATCGCTTGCATGACAATAGTTTCTTTGTTAAAGTTGTGACATTGGCCTCAAACAGATTACTTAAGACACACTTAAAATGTCTGAATGTCTTGCATTAGATGCAAAAGCAAGTGTCTATCTGTATCTCAAATGCTGCAGCATTTTTTTCTCTTGACTAAATATTCCTCATTTTTGCTTAATGTTTTTAATCAGCTGTTGTATTGGTGATTTGTAATAGAAGAATTAAGTCAATTATCCTCAAGTTCACAGAGGTGTTATCACATTGGTTCACACCAAGAAAGATAACTAAGATAACTATAATTTTAGCGTCCACACCAACCAACGTTCCATTTATAAGCTTCATAGTGGATTATGATTGGCTGTCAATGTTTTTATTGTTCATCATCTGGAAAAAAAATCATGCTGAAAGTAATTCCTGCAAATGTGAACTTGTTATTTTTATAGAATTAGAACGATTATTACAGCTTTATTGTTACAGCTATTGTCATTCCTGTGAACTATCATGTTCCACTAACATCAAACATACAAAAAGTAGAATAATATTTTTTGTCTTCCTTCTGAACAGTATATCTGTTTTTTTATCATTATACGCACCTGTAATTGTGAAATGCTTTGATTGACAGGTGTGCGTGTGTTCTATCTTTCTTTAACATAAATGCCATACAATGACATTCAGACAGTTTTATAGGACAAATACTTTTTGTGGTCACTGCAAATATATATAAATTAGCTTAAATCAGTATAAACTTTAGGCATAACTGGAACTTGAAGCCTAACAAAAATATTAGAAATCATTTCCATCCTAGATGTTCTGTTCTTTCTAACCAGATGTACTCACCCGCTGGTCTTCTGTTTCTGTCTCTATATATGTCGAGGTGGTCAGACCGCGGCTCTCTGTCAACACATACTCTCCCATCAGCTCTTATATAGTTCTGAGCATCATAAGATGATTAAACCTGCGCATGATGATCCTTCCTCTTTCCAAAACAATCTAGCTGTCATCGGCCCCCTAAAAGGTAACAGGATGCAGCATTCACATGCACTATACAGATACATGAATGAGATTAATCCAGTTTGTTTTCCATAGTTCATGCAATATTAAATTAGACACACATTGCTTGGTTAATTTAGATTAGGAATTTGTGTTTTTGATTTTGCTTCATTTATTTAAACATGTATTCACATAAGCGTAAGACCACAAGTAAAAAAAAATCTATCTATCTTAAATATTTTTATTTTTCATTATTTTATAGGCTATTTCTTATTACTTTATATGGCAATTAAAAACTATAATTGATGACTTATGAATTGCAATAGTGATAAATGTTGCAAAAATGACCTTTCAAGTGATGGCATGTCTTTAAAAATGTCAGAGTTGAACTAAAACATGGATAAAGTTAAGACCTAATTAGTCATATCAATGATTTCATTTATGCACATATAACCTTCAGCAGATCACGTATTCACACACACGACATGTCCAGTGTGATGTTCTACTTATGCAACAGTTTTTCTGAATCGCCCGTGTGTGGTCGCGTGAGTCCTCAGTACAGTGTGATCAGCAGTCTGTCAGATAATCTCTGCATCTCTGTTCATTCAGAGAATAGATTAGCATGCCTCTTCAACCACAGACACCTAGCCTCTAACTCAACTGCAGCATCAGTAAACTCACACAACTAAAGATAGACGACTAAAACTGGAAAAACATCTTTAAAGCACATTTCTACAGTGTGCATCTCATAGAGATAGGTGCTAGTTTAAATAAAAATATATACAATTCTGTTTAATAATCACTCGCCATACAACAGACAAGTAATTTCATGAGCAACAATGTAAAATTCTATGTAATGACATATGTGACCCTGGATCACAAAACCACTCTTTTAAGTCGCACGGGTATATTTGTAGCAATAGCTAACAATACATTGTATGGGTCAAAATTATAGATTTTTCTTTTAAGCCAAAAATCATTAGGATATTAAGTAAAGATCATGTTCCATGAAGATATTTTGTACATTTCCTACCGTAAATATATCAAAACTTAATTTTTGATTAGTAATATGCATTGCTAGGACTTCATTTGGACAACTTTAAAGGCAATTTTCTCAATATTTTGATTTATCAGCATCCTCGGTTTCCAGATTGTCAAATAGCTGTATCTCAGCCAAATATTGTCCTGTCCTAACAAACCATTAATAAATGGAAAGCATCTTTATTCAGCTTTCAGATTATGTATAATACTCAATTTATCTATTTATTCATTCATTCATTTATTTATTTATTTAATTAATTAATTAATTATTTTACCTCTATGAATGGTTTTCTGGTGCAGGTTCACATATTACAATTGCTCAGTTGTTAGATCCCTGCTAAATCCCACTCAGTGTGGTTATAATGTAATAGTTAAAAACACACTCTGTCTTATCATCATAAAGATAATTTTGATTAATTGTTTCATTTTGCCTCAATGTTTACCTTCTTCTGGTTCTGTTTCGACATCTATTACTTCTTTAGACTCAATATCACTTGCATTAGCTGAATCGCCATCCAGAGTTGCATTCACTGTTGAGATATTGACTTTACAGACGAGTATATGATCAAATAATTGTGATATATTGTTTTATAGCATATAGAGAGGAATCATTATAAAGAAAAAAGAAGATTCTGCAATGGGACGCTTAGTTTTTAATAAACCTATGTTCAAAGCACATTACATTATAAACAATAATGTTTATAATTCTCATATCTTATCTGCAATTTAAGTTTAGAAATGTGGCACATTTCATGCAGTGTCTACTATAAAGACTGATCTGTTATGTTATAATAAGCTAATAGCATGTACATGTTTTCATGGATTTTTAATCTTAAGTGAATCATATTTTGGAGAAAGCTATATGTCTGTCTCTAGATCCTTTTTATTGTTCTGATACAATTTCCACATGAAAACTGTACATTTTCAAACCTCTTAGTACTAATCTCACAACAAATTATCAAAAACATACTTTCATTTTCAAACATTTCAGCATATTTTCAATTGTGTTAGTACAATAAACAAAAGCTCAAAGGATTTTTTTTTTTCTAAAGGTTTCATTCACAGTAACTGCCTTTTCATAATGTAAGGTCATCTTAATTTTGGAAACTGTACCAAAACAAAAAACAACAACAACAAAACTGCTAACTTATATACATTTATATTCTTCACACCTCAAGAAGAACATCACAAATGTATAGTTTGAAGTTTTGGCATACAAACCATCACTTGTTTGCTCATTTGGGATCTGAAGCACTTGACTGCATTTATCCAGTGACAGTTTGTATTCTACCTCTGAAACTCTGAAAGTATATAAGTATGTTAATTGTTTTGCAGACCAAAGCAGAGTTCATAGTTAACTATATAAGGGATAATCTCACAGCTCGGTTTATCATGCTCCGCACTTTCACAAATGTAAAGCCACACACCAATGTAAAACCTGACTATCATGTTTTATTCACGCCCTGTTTCTCAGTCTGTAGTTGATTGTGTTCTGAAAAAAGTTAGAATAAGGACAAAACAACATTGAATAGATAAACATTTTGAGTTGAGTAAATTTGAATATGTGGTTTCAACAACCAGATGCATTTACACGTGTTCAGTTTCGTCTGGGCTTTCGTCCAGACCACCTCCTGAAGGGGTTTGTGCCAAAATAGACTTTTTTTCTCGCCAAAATCCACTCGAGAAATTGGATTAAATTTTACACAGGCATGTATCGAACTGCACGCAGACGTCATCAGTGAGCGTCAACAGGGTCCTTTTACTCACCGTACGCTTGTCACGCCGTAGTTTCCAGTCTTCTATAGGTCAAACTACAGCAGCAGAAATGATCCGATCATTAGGTTTACTCAAATACTCTCTAAATGTCTCGCAGAGGGTTCATGTCAGGCTGTTATCATCCAGCAGAGGGGTCGGAAAAAGAATAGTCCCCGCGACATTAACTGGAGGTACATGTTTAATGTGTTTAACATGGATTAGCCGTTAAATAATATGATCAGCGAATCAGAACACAGCAGCGTGATGAAATATTATAAAAGGAGACGAATGATTTTGATCAAACAAACACAGGCTCTTACCTTTTTTTAAGTATATTTGTCTCATTGATAAAATAAACAAGTTTTGTACTGAATAAGTCTATATAGCTCAGATGGACATGTTCAGTAATGTTATCAGTGTCTGTAAATAATCTCCATATTTACCTGCGTGTGCAGACTGACAGTAACAATGATCAAATCCAAACCCATAACATAAGTGCTGTTTGATTCTGATGATTCTTCTACAGTGGACACTGATGGCAGACAGCAGCTTCCTCACACCAGAGCTGTCAGACTGTGGAGCTCCAGCGGTGCTGCTGCTGTCAGTGTGGCTCATCGCAGATACAGCACACAACAGGCTGAGAGCGCAGAGGAGGAGACGCTCCACAGCATCATCAGTGACACCGAGAATGTTCAAGGTACACTAAAGCTTGGGGTCAGAGAGATCTATTGAGTTTTGATTTGGTAAGAAATTAATGCTTCTGTTCAGCAACAGTGCACTAAATTGATCAAAAGTGACCGTAAAGAACAGCACAACTGTTTTATAAAGGATCGTGTGACACTGGAGTAATGATGAGGATTCAGCTTTGCATCACAGGAATAAATTACATTTAAAATAGATTACAATAGAAAACAGTTATTTTAAATTGTAATAATATTTCAGAATAATACAGTTTTTTTTTTACTGCTTTATTTGAAAAATGCAGCCTTGGTGAACATAAGTAGACTTACTTAAAAAAAAAAGATCCCAAACATTTGAATGGTAAAGATTCAGAAAAATTATAGTAATATATTTCCATACTCTACACACTGTAGCACTGTAGCATAGAGATTATAAGAATGTTTAAACTCTTGTTTCTTTGTTCAAATAAGGATCCTTCTCCAAACACGAGTTCCAAGCGGAGACGAAGAAACTGCTGGATATTGTGGCCAGATCACTGTATTCTGAGAAAGAGGTGATGAATTAAACAAAATACATGCAATGCGGTCCTGCTTGAATTAATTATTGTTGTGTTGTGATGAACCAATACATTTTTCTGGCTGATTATTTGATTTCATCCGATTTGTCATCATACATTTGTATTATGTATATATCTGCAATATATTGAGATGGTCCTCACTGCAGAACACAAGATCCAGGGGGCGAGGTTTGATCCAGATCCAACTCCTCCCACCTTACATAGACCTAAACTTACCCGTCTCCACCCCTTAGATGTGGATCCAAACCCGCCCCCTGGATCTTTGTTCTGCAGTGAGGGCTACTGAATATATTGGCCACCCTGTAGATCAAAAACGAATCAAATAATTACATATTTTAACTGCTTGATATGGATAAATATCATCATTTGTGTCTCATTGGATAATTTTTTTTCACTAATAAATATAGCAATTAATGTGAAGTATTAGATTCTGATTTACAATTAGAAACCCATCCCAGAAATATCTATATAAATTATAACAATATAATATATGCATGGACAGAAGAAAAATCATATAAATACATGAATCAGACTGCAACTTCATCTAATAGACTCAGTGATTTTCTGGCACATACCTGCTGTGTTAGGTGTTCATCAGAGAGCTGATCTCAAACGGCAGTGATGCTCTGGAGAAACTGCGGCACAAGATGATCACAGCAGGAGGAGAAACAGCACCCATGGAGGTCCACCTGCAGACAGATGCAGCCACAGGCACCTTCACCATCCAGGTACCGTCAACTCATACAGGCCCTCCATCACGGCTCAAGAACAGAATCATGGATTAGAATCAAATCAAACGGGTGTTATTGATACTTTGTTTTTCAAGATATGTCATATTCCATTGCACATCACTTTATTTAAATAGTCTGGAGACCATAGCTTTTCTATTGATAGTTTGCATAATTCAAAAGCTGTACACTTGACACGTTTTTGTCATGCAAACAATCAACCAACCATCTACATATCTTTCTATTGCCTGTTTTTTTTCATCTTGTAACAAAAAACAGTGTTTTGAACCTTTAACACGTAACAACAGTGAACAAAAGTGATTCCTTCAGAGGTGACTAATCTAAATGCCTCTGAGTGGCCATTGCAGTCTTAGATCAACAGGAATGTGTGTTGTTGTAATGCTCAATACTGCAAAAAGCAATGCATGAAAATAAATCTTTGATGCAACATGAGCAGATTTAAATGTAGTGCTGCAATTGACACTTCATCTATTTTCATATCTCACTTTAATCATAGCATGGCATTTAGGTCAGTTGTGAAGGAGCATTTGTCTTGCCCTCATATCATGAGCTTACAGTCTAATTCATTTAAACCACTGTGACTTACATTATTTACATTTTTATATCTTTTTATAAAATATTATCTATTAAGCATAATATATAATAACATTTTACTACAAAATAACTGGAATATGCATTTAAACCACTAATTTGTAAAATTTTGACTTATATGCAATTATATGCATTCAAACTTAAATTACAGTAAGTTTTTATACATTAAATTTAAATAATTTGCACAATAAATTTAACATTGCATATATATATATATATATATATATATGACCCTGGACCACAAAAGCAGTCTGAAGTCGCTGGGTATATTTGTAGCAATAGCCAAAAATACATTATATGGGTCAAAATGATAAATTTTTCTTTTATGCCAAAAATCATCAAATGCAATGTTCCATGAAGACATTTAGTGAATTTCCTACCGTAAATATATCAAGACTTCATTTTTTATTAGTAATATGCATTGCTAAGAATTCATTTGGACAAAATTAAAGGCGATTTTCTCAATATTTCGATTTTTTGCTCCCTCAGATTCCAGATTTTCTAATAGTTGCATCTCGACCAAATATTGTCAGATCATAACAAACCATACATCAATGGAAATCTTATTTATTCAGCATTCAGATGATGAAGAAATAACAATTTCGAAAAAAAATAACATTTATGACTGGTTTTGTGGTCCATGGTCACACCACACACTATATATATATATATATATATACAAATGATGTATGTACATCTTGTAAAATTACATTATAAATATAAAATGATTTAATGTTATTTAAATTTATGAATTAGCCTGTTATATTAACAACTGAAATATACACATACTAATTTGTGCATAATTTATATGCAATTATATGCATCTGAATTCAACAGTATCTACTTAATAAAAAAAATGAAAGTAATTACAAAATCAAATATTTACGTATTTTAAACATATTACAAAAATTAGCCCTTTAATTGCTGTGTAGAGTGTATTGATCAATATTTTGCTCTGATTTGTAGGACACGGGTGTTGGGATGAACCAGGAGGAGCTGGTTGCTAATCTGGGCACCATCGCTCGATCTGGATCAAAGGTGCGTCTCGCTGAACTCTCCCAAAGTCTGCTGTTCCTCATTCAATCAGTGCTTTTATTTCATGTCCTTTTGTTCTCCCTCTATCAGGCTTTTCTGGATGCTCTTCAGAATCAAGCGGAGGCCAGCAGCTCCATCATCGGTCAGTTCGGCGTGGGCTTTTACTCCACCTTCATGGTGGCTGATAAAGTGGACGTTTATTCTCAGTCAGCAGAGCCAGGCGCTCCTGGATACAAGTGGTCCTCAGACGGGTGAGACAAATGAGAAGAGAGATGGATTTAACAACAGTTTGAAGACAAAAAAGATGTGTTTTTTATTAGGACTCCTTGATTAAGGCAGAAATCATAATTACACTTATTTTGCTCAATATCATAATCACGATTATTTAAACATGATCAGGAGTTTGCAATATGACAAAGTAACTAATACTAGGCTAACTAATGTAGGTAAAAAAGCCCTTAAACAATTATTAAAGACAGGTAAATTATTGAAGAGAAATAACAAATAATACAGCAGAAAAAACTACTGTATGTTACGTCAGTAACATTAAAGTCCGTGTAAAGTCAATATTAAATGTGTGTTCTGAGTTTGTCACCACCCAGACAAATTTGAATGCTAAAAAAACCCTGCCAAGTAAATAAAATAAGATATCAAAATCTTGAAAATATAAGCCGTATTCTCTGCTCTCAAATGCTGGGGGTGTGTCCACTGGCGCTGAAACCACGCCCACTCGCGGGAAAGCTGCCATCTCTCTCAACTGTCTTCCTCTAGCAGCAGCTTAATTTAAATAAGGAGACCAAGGTCAGTTGTTTGGTAAATTATCACAACCAGCTATTTACGTGACGAAGGCATAGCTGGCTAGCAATCTGTAGGCTGTAGTAACTAACGGTAATGACAGTAACTCGCGATTGAGCGACGGACCACTGATGCTAATGTGCTCTAGTTATTATGTGTGTTCGTCTTGAAGCAGCGCTACATTCAAATACTGAGAGCGTGATTCGAAAGCATAGACAATGGGCGGTACTATAGTTTTATGTCAAATTAGTGGGTTTTCTTGATCATTGAAAGTTTGAAATCAAGACTAAAATTACCATAAACACGCAAAGTAACTGGACATCTCTCATATTTGTGGCTGTTAGACTGTCTTTAGGCATCTAACATTAAGACACAGCAAACATTTGAATGTTTTACTCTCTGAGTTTTGTGTGTCTATAGCTCTGGAGTGTTTGAGATCGCAGAAGCTTCAGGTGTGCGTCAGGGGACCAAGATCGTGCTCCACCTTAAAGACGACTGCAAAGAGTTTTCATCAGAAGACCGAGTCAAAGGTGTGCAACCCTCAAAACCCCAAACATCGACATAAAACATGACGTGCTTGGAGAAGAAACTCACTGACGTGACTGTGCTCTGTTTTGCAGAGGTTGTGACTAAGTACAGTAACTTTGTCAGTTTTCCCATCTTCCTGAACGGACGGCGGTTAAACACCCTGCAGGTACAATATGTGAAGTCTGTTTGTAAATGGCCTTTGACCTCTTCTGGTCAGTCCTGAACTGTTTTACTCTCTGCAGGCGCTGTGGATGATGGAGCCCAAAGACATCAGCGAGTGGCAGCACGAGGAGTTTTATCGCTATATTGCTCAAGCCCACGATAAACCCCGCTACATGCTGCACTACCGCGCAGACGCTCCGCTCAACATCCGCAGCATCTTCTACGTGCCGGAGATGGTGAGTGTGAGACGACAGCTCAATCTTTGACATTATGCATATCAAAAATGACATTATACCTATGCAATTTGTAGAAATACATAGTTATTTTAAATTAGTTACATTTCTAACAACTTAAGTATGCACTTAAAGTACTAATTTGCACGTATTTTGATTGAATATTTTAATTAATCAAGTATGCACTTAAATTGCTGTATAAAAACAAGTATTTATATATTTTAAAATTACATTATGTATTTAAAAATGTATATTTTTTAAATGAATTTTTATTTATTACACAATTTATTCACTGAAGTATGTATTTAAAACAAAAACTCATGCATAATTTATATGGAATTAAATGCATTAAACTCTGTGTGTACCTGATTTAATTATGTGATTTTATTGCATTATACATATGAATATTACTTTAAAATAAAGTTATTTGTAAATTAATATATTTTTTTAATTACACATTTATTTAGTAATCAGTGGTGTATCTGATTATGTCACAAATATTATCCATTTATTTGTTAATCAGGCATGCATTAAATCCGAAAGACTCTTTTTGTTTTGCGATGATGCACAACTGACTGCATTATCCTTGCATGTAAATGTGTGTGAGCAGAAACCTTCCATGTTCGACGTAAGTCGTGAGATGGGATCCAGTGTGGCCCTGTACAGCAGGAAGGTTCTGATCCAAACCAAAGCCACAGACATCCTGCCCAAGTGGCTGCGCTTCCTACGAGGTCAGATGAGTGTCCATATGTCTGCCTGAAACAAACTTTAAATGCATTACTAGAATAAAAACAAAGGAAATGTGACTGCATTTGCAGGTGTTGTAGACAGTGAAGATATTCCTCTGAACCTCAGCAGAGAGCTGCTACAGGAAAGCACTCTGATCAGGTATAAACCCGCCTGAAATGTGATTATGCCGTCTGCATTTTGCATGAATAACAAAGTCTTTTCTGTCAGGAAACTGCGGGATGTTTTACAGCAGCGGGTCATTCGGTTCCTGTTGGACCAGAGCAAGAAGGATCCGGAGAAATACGCTCGCTTCTTTGACGACTACGGGCTGTTTATGCGCGAGGGCATCGTAACCACAGCAGAGCAGAGCGTCAAGGTGCGAGACGACTCGTTTGGCCTTTTTAATCGGCCTGTTTTCTCTGATTGTGTTTTAAACAGCTGATTTATGACGCCACAGGAGGACATCGCTAAGCTGTTGCGTTTTGAGTCGTCGGCGCTTCCTGCAGGACAGCAGACCAGCCTGATGGAGTACGCCTCTCGGATGAAGGCGGGAACGAGGAACATTCACTATCTGTGTGCACCGAATCGCCACCTGGCCGAACAATCGCCGTACTTTGAGGCCATGAAACAGAAGGATATGGAGGTGATATACAGTTAATATTCACTATCACACTCCAGAGCAAATGGGTAATGCTGATCCAAAGGCTGATACAGTGCATTACAGATTTGCTGGAAACAACTGTTCATTAAATTGTAATTAAAATGTTCATTACAATTTTGAAAGCATAAACTGTGCATTATCCATTGACACGGCTGATTGTTTTAAGATGAACACAAGGGGGCGCCAACATTGCTGTTAATCTCAAAATGGCCAAAAGTATTGGTCAGCAGCTATTGGACAGCTAAAGATGCATTGATTAAATCATTTCATCAGTTATGTTGTAATCAAAACATGACAAAAATTATCTTCTTGTGATCTTTAAAAAAATTGCTTCTCAAGGTTTACATTTTTTCTTCTTAAGAAAATAGTCAGATTCAAACGGCAAATGTTTAAACAACTACATGTAATTTAATCATAATATAACAATCTACCTTTAATAATATTATTTTATTATACTTGTAATAATATATATTGAATAATAACATACAAATAAAAACATGTTTTTTATTTAATGTCTGTCTGTTCTTTTACACCACAGTGTAAAACAAAAATGGAGAGCTCATGTAATATTAAAACGTATTACCTTTTATTAATACAAAGTCACTCTTCCTACTAATTAATATAACAGTAGATATTAAATTAATAACATTGTTAAAAATCATGGTTTTTAATCTCTGACCTTTTAACCTTCAAAAGAACAAACTCTTAATTGAAATATTTATGTATTTATTTTTATTTTTGATTACTCATTCTGTATTAATATTTCAATTTTATAAAATAATTCTTGTTTGATCCTATATTTAATTGGTTAAACATTTACTGTTAAGCACAAGGATTTCTTGAGAGAATTTGATTGCAGCGAAACATCAGAAAAAAGTCTGTTTTTGACGTTCGGTCTCTTCCTGCAGGTCTTGTTCTGCTTTGAGCAGTTTGATGAGCTCACGCTGCTTCACCTCAGAGAGTTTGACCGGAAGAAGCTCATCTCAGCCGAGACAGACATTGTTGTAGATCATTACAAAGAGGAGAAATTTCAAGACAGCAAGCCAGGTAAGACAGAACCTCAGTCGATACAGTCTGTCATTAACTGAGACATGTCAACTAAAGAGGGATTTCTGCATCTCTTGAATTGATGTTCTTGAGTCCTTGCCTTGTTTTGCAAACAGTGATAATTGTGAATTAAACATTTAGACTAATAAATGAAAGGCCAATTACCTAAAAACTGATAAGATCAGCCCGAGTCACTGGTGCTGTGATTGTGTTGTGCAGCATCAGAGCGTCTGACCGACCAGCAGGCAGAAGATCTGATGGCCTGGATGAGGAACGCACTCGGACAGAGAGTCACCAACATCAAGGTAACCACATGTACATGCATAAAAACTAAATTACATTCTTATTCATTGCTTCTACTCAGGGGCGGACTTAACCAATAAGCGAGGTAAGCGGCCTCGTAGGGCCCCGGGAATCAGGGGCCCCATCTGATATTAGAGAAACACATTTTCAGCGTTGATCGATGTAGTCGTTCACAGACATATCCGCTGATTTCTTGAACGCAGTGACCAGAAGTGTTTAAGTTAGAATCCTCTTACCGATCAAAATGCCGAGTTTTTGTCAAGTGCTGAGTTCTGCAAGGTCGGGAATCATCTCATTATAACAAAGTGTAGATACGATGTAAATAAGAGATTCGTTGTGCAGTGTAGAGCTTATTAACGGAAGGTTGTGAGATCGCAATGAACTGAAGTGAGTGACATCTATAGTGATTATGAGGGGAGCACTCTGCACGCATTCTAGGCTGTCTGGCTGTCTCAGAACAGAGATATTCACCTCAGTAAAGAAAGTATTGTGTTTCTAAATGACTCGTGTGCTTCTCCCAGGCGCACCGGCGCGAACTGCCGCATACTCTTATACAGGTGCATCTCAATAGATTAGAATGTCGTGGGAAAGTTCATTTATTTCAGTAATTCAACTCAAATTGTGAAACTCGTGTATTAAATAAATTCAGTGCACACAGACTGAAGTAGTTTAAGTCTTTGGTTCTTTTAATTGTGATGATTTTGGCTCACATTTAACAAAAACCCACCAATTCACATCTCAACAAATTAGAATACTTCATAAGACCAATAAAAAAAAACATTTTTAGTGAATTGTTGGCCTTCTGGAAAGTATGTTAATTTACTGTATATGTACTCAATACTTGGTAGGGGCTCCTTTTGCTTTAATTACTGCCTCAATTCGGCGTGGCATGGAGGTGATCAGTTTGTGGCACTGCTGAGGTGGTATGGAAGCCCAGGTTTCTTTGGGTGTCAATGATTGTCTTCTGGACAACTGTCAGATCAGCAGTCTTCCCCATGATTGTGTAGTCTAGTGAACCAAACTGAGAGACCATTTTGAAGGCTCAGGAAACCTTTGCAGGTGTTTTGAGTTGATTAGCTGATTGGCATGTCACCATATTCTAATTTGTTGAGATAGTGAATTGGTGGGTTTTTGTTAAATGTGAGCCAAAATCATCACAATTAAAAGAACCAAAGACTTAAACTACTTCAGTCTGTGTGCATTGAATTTATTTAATACACGAGTTTCACAATTTGAGTTGAATTACTGAAATAAATGAACTTTTCCACAACATTCTAATTTATTGAGATGCACCTGTATATGCACGAATGCAATGACTGGAGATTTTCCCTTAATAATAGGATTCATTTTCGATTTGTTTCTCGGCAAACCCTACAGTCTGCCTTCAGAACACTTGGAATATGGAATGAGTTGCCTGGGATAATTTTATGTTTATAAAAAGATTGGAAAAGTTTACAATTTATTAAATGGACAAGTGCGCGCATTTATTTTTTTTTTTTTGGATGTCTTCATTTGTGATCTCAAAAAAATAAGGTAGCCAAATTTGGCTTTAGAACAGCAGCAGGTTGACTAATTACTGGTTGTGAAGGTACAAATATAAACTAGAGTGAGCAAAATAAGGGTTAAGCATAAAAGGACACACAGTTCTTGTGTTGGGGCCCATACCTGGAATTAAATCACTAAGTCCACCCCTGCTTCTACTCACATCAGAAAAATATTATCCTGATTGTGTAGCAAAGGTAACTTTTAGTAAAAATCTGTCAAAATGCAACTAGATTTAAATAAAAATGCATTTGCATACAAAGTATTTAGATAATTGAATTGCATTATACATGTATACAAAATATATTTTACATTTTTAATTAGCCTGTTACATTTAACAAAATAAAATTAATTTTAATTTAATATTTTATCTTCACATTTTTTTAGTATTCAACACTGTCTGATTTCTTTCCTCAAATAATAATTTCAACTTCCAAATCTATTCTGATCACTCTTTGAATGTAATACTATAAAATATTGTCTGTTAAACATATAAATGCATTTAAAGCATTAATTCGATACATATTTCAATTTCAATGCAATTAAATGCATTTCTTGAACTTAAATTACAGTATGCATTTATATAATTTAAAGGAAAAAATTGCACTATACACATTACACATAATTTTAACTTTAATTAGCCTGTTACACTGTTTTACAATCTCAAATATGCATTATATGCATTGAATATATGCAAAATGCATGTTATGTGCATTTCATTTTGATACAAATTAATTAACATTAATTGTATTATATATATATATATATTTTCAGTTGTATTTTTTATTTAATATTAGTGGTGTGTCTGATTTTTATCTCACAAATCACTTTTTCTTACATAAAATAATCAAAATTAATGTTTAATGTCTGTTCTGTTAATGCATCATTTAACAACAATATAAACTAATATGCATTCATTTAATATATATACATTTTGCAATTATGCATTTAATTTGCACACAAATTAAAATAAATGCACATGTGTTTTTCATTATAATAGCAATTTCATCTCTTATCAGTATTTCATGTCCATTTATGTATTTGTTTGGTAATCAGCCTTGTCATAAATACGGACCACTCTTTGTATTATGATGATGAAACGCTCAACCATTTACAGAATTGTGCAAATTCAAACTCACAAATGTGTAGAAACCTGACGACAATGATTAGTATTTTTAACATTAATTGACCAATGTTTCCATAGGTGACGCCGCGTCTGGACACACACCCCGCCATGATCACGGTGCTGGAGATGGGTGCCGCTCGACACTTCCTGCGCACACAGCAGCTCGCCCGCAGCTCAGAGGAGAGAGCCCAGATCCTGCAGCCCACACTGGAGATCAACACTGGGTACGAGACGGTGAACTTTAACACTTCAGATGAACACAAATAATCAATCTCACAGTTTACTAGGGGTGTAACAATTCATCGATATGGATCGATATATCGATACAATGTATGACGATACGATATCTGTAGTATAAAAAGGCACCTTTATTTTGGTACTGTCCACATTTTCACATAATGTCTGTCTATGCATTACCACCAACGCGTGCATTCTCGTTCAATCTCACGTACCAGGACTCGATATAAGGACTGCCCGAACGCACGATGCTCGGGATTGTTGGCGGAACAGTCGCGCGCTGTGTGAGAAGTTTTCCACACACACATCTGAAGCGCACGCACACAGATAGACGCGTCAACTCTGCGTGAATACTGAATTGAGCTCTCCTCCGCTTTTTTGAGCATGGATGAATAAATTCAGACAAAACAACTTGTAAACAAAATGCATGTGCATCCTTGCTTTCATTCTTGTAAAGTGTCTTAATGTAAAGAGTGGAGGAAAAGGGCATGTGTATCAGTTTATTAAATCTGTGCTTTCATTCTTAAAGTGAAAGAAAACTAATAATAAATATAAGAAAACTAATAATAAATATAATCAGTTATTTTACTGCTCACCTTTGCAAAAAATATTCATTTATAGACTATTTAATTTATACAGTGAAGACTATGCAGCATGTTTATTTGATTATTATATTTCTTTAGCGTACCTGAAAATGTATTTTAGACTGAGCTGAAAAACCTGAAAAGCACTGTTTATTGAACTTGTGTCTTTCTTTATGTATTTATTTTCTGCTATTGCTTGATTTGGTTATCTGTAGAAAAGATGTTTAGCACTGAGCCCATAGCAGCATTTTTAGATTTATGTTCATGTTATATATTTTTGGTTGCATTTGTGAGTTAATAAAATGTAGATGGTTGTTTAAAATAGGTATATAATATGATAATATCAATAATTTCGATCGATATACTCCTGTATCGAATCGTAATACTTTTTTGAGGTATCGGCAAATATCGTATCGCTGGGTATGAGAATCAATATCGAATCGTGACGAACCATCCGATTTACACCCCTACAGTTTACATGAAAAAAAGCGGTCAAATATTACCAGAACAACTTCCTTACAGTGAGGAGATCCAGATGAACAGTGTTATATTGCTGATGTGACTTAAAGGAATAGTTTACCCAAAAATGTACTCACCTTCTGGCCATAAATATGTAGATGAGTGTTTCTTCATCAGAACAGATTTGGAGAAATGCAGCATTTCATCACTTGTTCACCAATGGATCCTCTGCAGTGAATGGGTGCCGTCAGAATGAGAGTCCAAACAGCTGATAAAAACATCACAATAATCCACACAGCTCCAGTCCATCAATTAACATCTTGAAGTGAAAAGCTGCGTGTTTGTAAGAAACAAAGGCATTTTAACTTAAAACCATTGCTTCTTGCCAAAATACGAGTCCATAACCCTTAATAACGCTTCCTCCTGTGAAGTAGTCCATCTCATGTTTTCCTCTCACATCAGAATCAACCCACATATGTGACCCTGGACCACAAAACCAGTCTTAAGTCGCTGGGGTGTATTTGTAGCAATAGCCAAAAATACATTGTATGGGTCAAAATTATAGATTTTTATTTAATGACAAAAATCATTAGGAAATTAAGTAAAGATCATGTTCCATGAAGATATTTTGTAAATTTCTTACCGTAAATATTTCAAAACTTAATTTTTGATTAGTAATATGCATTGCTAAGAACTTCATTTGGACAACTTTAAAGGCGATTTTCTCGATATTTACATTTTTTTTGCACCCTCATATTCCAGATTTTCTAATAGTTGTATCTCGGCCAAATATTGTCTGATCCTAAAAAACTACTAAATAAGCTTTCCATTGATGTATAAATCTCAATTTTGAAAAATTGACACTTACATTTTGTGGTCCAGGGTCACACATTTGTTTAGAGCTCTATTGGACTGTTTTCAGTTTTAAACGGTGCTTGATCTGTGCATGTTTCTCACCTGACTTTTTTTGCTGGATAAGGCAATGTTGTGAATAGAGAACTTGTATTTTAGCCAGAAACAACAGTTTGAAGTGAAAACACATTAATGATGGATTTTTCTCTTACAAACACCGCTTTTGCTTCAAAAAATGCTAATTGATGGACTGTAGTCGTGTGGATTGTGATGTTTTTAACCAGATGTTGAGCTTTAACCAGCTGTTTGGAAATGCATAACATGTGGAAATGTTTCTCTAACATCAAGAGTTTGTCTAACATCAAGAGACATGATCTGATCAAGAAGTTTGCATGCACATGAATCTGATCAAGAAGCTTCATGCACTGAAGGACTCAAACCCTGAGCTGGCACAGCTTCTCCTCGACCAGGTAAAGAAACACTTCCCCCCCCACTCTCTCATCTCAATACTATTTCTAATTAAAAACTAAATGCCATTTTTACACACCAGATATATGACAATGGAATGATCACTGCTGGCCTGAACGATGACCCTCGTCCGATGATCTCGCGGCTGAATCAGCTCCTCACTCAAGCCCTGGAGAAACACTGAAGTTCAGCCTCACAGACTTGTTTTAGAGCCATGCATGGATGCACAAGGGGGCGTCCTGTGCCACGGAGGTCATCATCGTACACTAAACACAAACAAACATTGTTTTATGAAGACCTGAGAATCGTTGTCGTTTTGGTGGGAGTCGTGTTTTAAGCTGATAAGATAAGCAGTTTGTGCTGCCAGAACTGCACTCCTGTATTTACCTGAAAAGATGCAAGAGATATTTGCATAGCAAGAAGATCCCAGTGAAACATTAGATGTTGAATATTGATGTCTTGTACCTTTTTGCTCTAGAATTACTCACATTTCAGTCCATTGATTCTGTCCATTAACAGGTTTTGCATATGTAAATTGAAATTAGCGTGAGGGAAATATTAAATAGAACAACCGTGAAGTGTCTCAAATGTTCTCAAAACATTGTTTGAATACTCTCACAACTAATAATTACAAAACCTCTAATAAAACATGTATATGGGTTAATGCTTTGATTTATTAAAGGGATAAAGTATAAATAACCATTCGTGTGCTCCCTTAACGTCTCATCAAAAACTCTACAATTTCATAAAGGCGAAAGAAAATGTGCTCATATTCATATCCAGCTCTTGGAAATGAAATCGGAATCCAGCGCGCTCAGAAATGAAGTGCGCCACGCTGCACGCTGCGGTCGCGTGATCCAGACAGCAGGAGGCGCAGTGAGCACGCGCTGATGCGGGACGCTGATGGAGGTAAAACAACCAGTTAGTCACGCATTTACAGTAGATCATGTGGATTTTACTTCACCTTCATATGAAGGCAAAAAAGTCAAATTATGTGTAGTTCGTGTTAACTGTACATTTTCAGGCAGTTTAGACACAACTGATCAAATAACATTTTAGACGTTGTTTTATCCTCACTAGCTTTTAAACAAATGCTCCTGCGGCATGACATGCATTTTTTTACCGTTCAAATATCCCATGTAAGCGTTAAATGAAATTGAGCAAATGCTGCATGCATAATAATTACAAAAGAATGAACAAAATGCTGTTTACAATAACTTTAGATGGAGCTTAGCATGCCACAACTGGCCAGCTTCTTTTATAACCTACTAATTTTTGTATTTCCAAAATAATAACACTTCCATGTGCAAAAGGCCACATAGCCTAAAAACCCGACTGAAGGGGGTCGTTCACACAGAACGCGTTCTTGCGTTTAACAACACACAGCAGCGATGAGGAATGAAGAACGCAGGGTCTCCGGTCACGCTCTTAAAATGTGGCGCAACTGTGAGACCTCTATAACTTCGCTCATGTTGACAAACAATAGAACGTTGCGCGTTTAAACGCGTTCTGTGTGATGAGGAATCGTGTTCTGAAAATCTGTTACGTGCTTCCACCACGGGTAGAAAATCTTGCAGGACTAACTCAACCAAAATGACGCCAATATAGCGAGTAGACGCAGCTTATATCATAAAATTCGTTAAGCGCCAACAGTGAGCAGTTTCACCGTGTATCAAGCCGCTTGTAGCGCTCCAGAAGACGCAGAACGAGTACATACTGCAAACTTCAAAGAGAGACAACTGCATTTAAATACAGCATTTGCACCCCCTTGAAATACAGGGCTTACTTTAAGGTAATTAACGCAGGAAAACCTAAAATGTTTGACTTCTCACAGCTGTGAAATTGCAACACTGAACAGGGCGTTTGATGGATGAGTTTTTGACCAAATAAGTAACATTATGGAAGCCCATTTATGCTTTTGTAAATCATAATTTATGAAAAAATATGAGATACTATTTCATAATTATAATATAAAGTAAAAATTGCAACATACCAAGTAATACCCATGCCATGAAAATACATTAGGCATTGACATGTCAAAATTAAGATCAAAATCAAGTCATAATTGGCTAAATTTGACATTCCAATTGATTTATGACTTAATTTGTTTCGGTCCAACCATTTTCATTAGTTACTAATAAACAATTTGTAAACCAGCCAGAGGCAGTGTTTTGAGATTTAAGCTGCTGCATTTACACAACACATTCTCTATGTAATTTCAACAAGACAAACAAACAAATGTGTGAATAAGTGCAGACATGTCCCTCAGTTTCTGATTTCATTCACCACCCCACCAACAGTGACGGTCAATGCATTAACAAGCCAAGTACACAATATGTGGATTTATTGAAAAATGCAGTTGTCAGTCCCGTACATTGGATTTAGCACTCAGTAGAGGAGCAACAACCATATTTAGTTTTTGAGCTGTAGTTGTTTTTGCTTGCGACTGGTTTAAGTCACTGGAAAAGCAGTTTCTCTAGCTCAGGATCACTCGTAGCTGGGTTTCTCTCACCAGTGTGTGGAGCTACACAAGCAACAGAGCAATTGCACTTTCACTCATTCTTTCAAAAATATAAATACACATACATTAACACATTTACATTAACCGTTTTGTTTTTTGCTAAATTACAAATCATGAAGATATGCCACACTTGCAATCATTGGTCAGAATGAGGTTCCCTGCAGTCCAATCACATTGGTGCTGAAATTTAGAATAACAACAAAACAAAAAAGATGCATCTTCCATAAATTGAATCGCATCCAAACCTGTACAATGAAGCGTGTAGTGCTCTCAGAAATAGTGAATTTCAGAACAAGTGCTCTAAACTGCAGTTGCACCTTTCAGGCACCAGGAGGTGCAGTGAAGCACATACTCCAACCTCATGCTGAAGAAAGTAACCGAGCAGTTTCTTAAACTTCTGGCACATTTGATGATTGCATTTCAAATGTAATGCTCTGGTATATTTTCTTCTCCCTTAAATAAAGTGAATCAGAGTAAAGAAATAAAACATAGGTATATAAATAAATCCAAAATGTATCTTTTAGATCTAGAAGAACGAATTGCAAAATGATTTTAAGGACAAGGAATCTGATCAAATATGTTTTCAGAAAAAAATATGCGATGACAGTCTTGACGGAATCCAGAGAAACAGAAAAAACACAATTCTATTAATTTAACAACTAGCTCCGGTCCACAATTTTTTTTTAAATTGCACTGGCTTTATGTGAAAATAGTCAGTCAGGTGTTTCTGTAGTTTAAAACGTATGCATTTTAATTTCCTGAAAGCAGAATTGCAAAAATGCGCAATACAAAGTCACCACAAGGGTTGTGTCTGTTGCACACAGTTTATTTAACAATATGGTATATAAGTACGAAACAAGTTCTTAACCAGTTTATACAGCGATCTCAATCTTTTTTCCTTTTATTTACAGTATGTCATCAAGCTGCATGATTTACATTAAAGAATCGTTCACCTTCAATTCAAGTTTTATGAGGAGAAAAACAAAAGAGGTTGACTGAAGAACTCTTTGAACAAATCAGCAGTCAGACGAAGCTCCGGCCTCATACGTGAGGTGGAGGGGACATCATTGATGTTTCAGAGATCAAACGAGAAAAACAGGAACATCTTCCTACATCTTAAGAGACAACTACTGAATCCAGGCCAATAAATTAACGCATTTGGGCACCTTGAAAAATAAGAGCAACTTTCACAATTTACTCGCGTGTGTGTGTGCAGTAGCCAAGCTCCTTTCTGTACAAATGAATACAGGTCCTCTGTACAAACTCCAGTTTGGAAAGAAAAATGCGGCACGTCCTTTTCCAAACCTGGTAAATGTTAATACGTATCAGACAGGAATGAGGATTGCTCCTGATCCTAATCCCACAAAGAGTATCTTACAGTCCCTAAACACGCACACACACTCACAAAAGAAAAAAAAAAGATACGCCTTTCAGTTTGCAAACATACAAAAATGAAAGTCTTCAATAATAAAATCAAATATTTTGCCATGAGAAGTTCCATTTAAAAAGTCCATAAGTTCAAAATAACCCCCTCCCCCCAAAAAACAAACAAAAACAAAACAATTTAAAATGTAACTCGTAGACCAGGACTGCATTTTGGCCGGTCCGACAACCCTCCCAGAAAAATACCCTTTGTGATTCTGCTCTTTAAACAGTAATTTCCCTCCCTCCAACAGGGAAGAAAAAGCAGTCCATTGGTTGTGTAAACCTATTACGGTTCATTTTGTCCCCTTCTCTAATTTCCTGTGTAGAAAACACCTCTTTCCTCAGAAAGAACGTTCTCTTAACGCTACAATCCCTCGACGAACTTCTCTAACGTGTCTCCCGATGTATCCCCAACCATACCCAATTCGTTGGGGAGCCCTCCACGGTTTGGCGTGTTCAGCTGCGGAAGCATTGCACTCTGTTCGGGTGTGCACAGGTGAGCCTGGTCCATGGGGCCAGGCATGGGACCCGCCAGGCTGGGGTGGGATACGCCGGAGTGCAGGGGCGAGGGCTGCATGCGCGGGGACGGACTGGAATGTGGCGGCTGTTGGGACGGGGGGCGGGGTGATTGCACGGGTACAGGCGACCTCACTTGGTTGCCCAGTGCATTGGCCATGGCCTGTCCGGGCAGGTGAGCTCCCTGCGGCTGTCCTGCAAGCATGTGGGGTTGGGGACTCATGGAAGCGGCCTGAGCCGGCGATCCCATTTGCTGCTTCAGCATCTGCTGCTGCTGTTGCTGCAGCATGCGCTGTTGCAGCATGTTCTGCTGGGCGTCCATGCCAGGCTGGCCCATCTGAGCCATGGGCGGCATCTGACCCATGGGTCCGGTGCCTCCCTGCATGACCATCTGCTGCTGCATGCGGATTTGAGAGTAACTGGCTGCGCCTTGAGGTTGTGGGAATCTCCCTTGTCCTGGAGGTATTGCTCCCTGTTGCTGCTGCATGCGCATTAGTTGCCGGTCGGTATAGCTGCTGATTTCCATTGTGCCCAGCATTCATCATTTGTCCCTGGGATCCGAGAGCGGCCATGGCTTGGGTTGCGGCTGGCTGTGGCTGCTGAGGCGGCATGACGGGTCTCTGCACAGGGCCAGTTTGCATCGCAGCCATGTTCTGCATTACCGGCTGAGCTGCGAGCATGGCCTGCGGGTTCTGCTGCTGCGGTTGGCTGGCTTGGTATTTCGCTGTCCGCTGTTTGATGAACGCAGCCATGAGATGCGGGTTCGATTTGAGAATGTTGAGGACCTGCTGTTGCTGCTGAGGGGAACTTGGTGATTTTAATGTGCGCAGCAGGTCCTGCAGCGCTCCTGGAGCAATGCTGCTGGCTACCCCTCTTTGCTGCATACCTTGCTGCTGTGGGGCCTGTGGTTGCACCTGCTGGGGAGGCATGACGGCCTGCATCTGCCGTGGCTGCTGCTGCATCAAGGCGCGCTGCATCATTTGTGCCTGTTGCGGCGTCTGCACTACCTGAGACTGCTGCGGAGCCATGGCCATCTGCTGCGGTGGCACTTGCTGCGTCTGAGGTGCCTGTGGATTCTGCATGGAACCTTGCATCCCAGCTGGCCACTGGCCAGGCTGCATGTTCTGAACCATCTGAGGGCCACGAGGGGCCATCATCTGCATGGAAGTCATCATGCGAGGTTGGTTCATCTGCATGCCATTCACGTTCATCCTGTAGTCTTGCTGCTGCTGTTGTTGTAGTAGTTGCTGTTGTTGTTGTTGTTGCTGCTGCTGCACTTTGGTCATCATCTCTATTTGTTTCGCAACCTTCAAAGCCTGCTGCTGCTGCGGAGAGGGCTGCGGCTGTTGTTGAGGTGGCATGGGCAGGGGGGACTGCTGCTGTCGCAGAGGCGAGGACTGCGGGCCTGACTTACCCTGCGACCCGGGCGTAGGTGGTTGGTTGGGGAAGGGTTGCACCATTGCAGCCACATTCGGATGCGTCTGCTGAGGCTGGTTGGCTAATGCCTGCGAGGTCTGAGGCGTATTAGGCTGCTGCAGCTGCTGAGAGGGCGTCCCCGGACCTCCTGAGGTAGTTGGGGAGGGCAGACTTTGCGGCATTCCTCTGCCCTGCATGAGTGCCATGCGCCGGCGCATCATCTGCGCCTGCTGCAGCCGCTGCTGAATCTGCTGCTGCCGCAGCTTGTGCTTGATATTGAGGCAGAAGGGCACGGGGCACTTGTTCTCCTGGCAGTGCTTGGCATGGTAGCAGCACAATGCGATGAGTTGCTTGCAAACGGGGCAGCCTCCGTTGGTCTTGCGCTTGCAACCCTTGGTGTGCTGCACCACTCTCTTCATCTTCTGACAAGATGGCAGAGAGCAGTTGGCGTTGCGGCACTGGCAGGCATGCACCAGTGACTGGATGCAGCGTTGGATGCTGAGGCGTCGACTCTCCTGCGGGCTCTTGTTTGCCTCGCCGCCCTGGTTGCTGTCGTCGTCCAGGCCCAAACCCCACTTCACCATTTGGTGCTCATGGCCCTTGGAGTTGTAGCAGTTAATACATAGATCAAAGTCCTGAAAGAAATCAGAATAATTGATATTGTTTTCTAGATAATCATAACATAGAATGTTAATTTACAGCTGCAAAACGGGAGATTGGTGATATTTTTACACCTTGAAAGGTTTGAATCTGCAACCTACTAGTTTAAACCTCAGATTTTAATAAAGTGGTGATAAAGTAGTACCATTTATGTTTAAAAAAAAAAACACCTGTTGGATAAAAAAAACTATGGCACTAAAATGCTGTCAAAGCCACAAAGAGAAGACTGACCTCGCAAACGGTGCAATGCCAGCGTGTTTCTACGTGGTGCTTGCATTCGTTGCAAGTGTACACAAATCGGTCTTGGCCCTGATTGTGTAGTTCCACCAGCATGCACATACTGCTCCACTTGCAGCGGCGTAGGGAACTGAACTCCCAGTGTTTGTCCCTGGCCAGTGTTAGGAAGGCATCACGGCCATCCATCAGATCGCAGGTCAGCATTGGGTCAGGATCCATGATCGGAGGCAGGGTGTTGATCAATGGACCAGCATGCAGGTGGATCACGAAGAAGACCTGGATTTTAGGACACAAGAGGGGTGCTTGTCAGCACTTGCCACATTTTGAGCGAAAGAAATGGTATTCAGTTAAAAAAATAAAATTAATTGACAATGTGTCAGGTCCAACCTCTTTGTGCTTCTCCATTGTTGCATATAGCTTCTGGGACAGATCATTAGCTACATTCGGCATCCCAGGCTTCTTTTTGTTTGCGCGGCTCATGCTGCTCTTATTTTTGTTGGTCTTTTTATTGTTCTTCTTTTTGGCGTTCTTGCTGTCAGCTTGGGTTCCCTGTGGAAAAGGAAGACATGTAACAAATGCTACAGACTACACTAAAAACTCATTCACACCATTTGGCTCTCTGACTAACCTCTGTTATCTCAGTGGAGGCTGTATTCTCCTCCTTCTTCCTTTCCTCCTCCTCTTGCTCCAGCTCCTTGATGCTTTCCTCCAAAACATTGGGCCAAAAATCACCTTCGAAATAGGGCAGCTCGTTGGCACTTGTAAGCCGGTCCTCTGTGGCCTGCTTAAATATGTCCTGCATAACACAAGAGAGTAATTTTTGTTGAGTAATATATGTGTCAGTGTGACGTTAACCTGTTGTGAATGAAAACTAACAGACTGCAAATCCCTTAAAAACAAATTCAGCACTGGCATACCTTATAGTCATGGATGATTCTTTCTGCAAAGGATTTGTCCAGCATTTTGCGGTACCACTCCTGCAGTCTTTTAGGCTTGGGAATCTTCTGATCAGGAGGGTGACAGTGGAAGATGTAGTCATCGCCTTCACTCGGTGGGCAGGCCCAGATATGACCAGTCAAATACCTGTAGGTGGGAAAAATTAAATCCATTAGTGCATAACCCTACTGATCCCATTAGATCCCAAAAGAAAGTGCTAATGGTGAAGTGAAAAATAAAGAGGTTCAAATGAACTGTCATTTTAAGCTGAGACTGAAGACAACACATTTTAACACTAAAAACAATTACACATTATATTTCAACTTCAAGGTGGTACTTACCCAAGTTTCTTAACATACTCCAAATAACCAATGAGGATTTCATGGTAAACTGCGGTTCTTAGTAACCGAGGCTTGAAGAAGTGAATACTGTCAAGATATGATATGTATACCCGTCTGGAAAGAGGAGTAAAACAAGACAATTAGTCAATACAGCCTGTTCAAGACGTATTTCGTTATTTATTTTCCCAATGATCAGTATTTTCATGATACCTGGTGTTAGGAAAGGGACAATCAGATCCATATTCCTGGACGTGCATGCCGAAGAAACACACATCCACTCCATCAATCTCCTCAAATGCAAAAAGTGCTTTGGTTCTGTAGGGAAAGCTTTCTAACATCTCTCCTGAGTCAACAAATCTGCAGAGAAATAATTGCTCCTGTCAATTCAGGTACATGCTAGACTTTAAGTCAATGTGAAATCAAAATCGAACCAATTTACTTCTGAATACATTTTTAAATAACTTTAATAGGAGAACTACACTTGATTCATATTCATTATCTGTGACGTTACTTGGATTTCATCCCAGGTTTGACCTCCACGTTCTTATCAGAGCTGGCGACCACCCGCACAAACACCTCTCCGGCCTCGGGGTGATTTTGCCTCTTCAAGTACTTATTCACTCGGTCCTCGATGTACGAGCCCAGTCTCGTGCCCTGTAACCCTGATCAGAAAAACACAGAGGGTTACTTCACTATGCAACAGACAGAGAAGCAAGCAGGAAGAAGCTTCAAAAGCACTCACTTTTAGCAGAAAACTTGTTTTCCTTTTTTGTTTTTCCTGACTTCTTCATGCAGTTGTCACAGATGAAACTGTTACAGGAAGGAGAGACAAACAAAGCAGCTGTAAGATCATGTCATGCTAAACTTCAGGAGAATAGTGGGATAAGATGCTTACCCTGATGGCCAGATGACGTCATAATGTAGTACGCAGATTTGATGCATCTTCCGGCCACAGTCTTTACATTCAACAAAGCTGTTAGAAAGAAGGTGGTGTTAAAAACTATTTTGACAAGAGTGGATCATTCGTGACACGGTATTTGCATACATGTTCATTAGTGTCTATACTATTTAAATAAAGATGAATTTTTTTTTACAAGCATTAAAAAGACGAAATACTTACGGCTCAGAGTCCAACATGTCATTTTTCTTCTTCTCAAACTGTTCCTTTGATATCATACTACAGAGAGACGTACAAGATAAATTCTACCTTTGTACATGCATAACTCATTATAGAGTATAAACGGTGTAATTTAACAAAGAAAAACCTCAAAGCCTTCTGGGCGGCAGAAGATACGTACGTCTGCGGCTGGGCTGGGTCATCTCCCAGGGTGACACTGTCGCCCTGAATCTCGTTGAAGCACTTCTCGCAGAAGTGATACCTGTCGGCAACAAGGCCATATTTGGGTGAACTGGAGCCAGCACACAAGAGCACAGGCAAACCGGCACATGGAGAGCAGCACAGCACAAGAGCGCAGAACGCGGGGTCGGGCAGAGATTGACACACAGCAAACAGGCCAAGGCAGAGCACAGGTTAGCATTCAAATTCACAAATGAATGTTAAATAAAAAAAAAATGAAGGATAGCATGTCCTTTCATGCACTAGAAAGTAACCACATGTCTTTTCTGATTAATTTTAAGAACAAATTAAAGGCATGCAACAGAAATAAACACAATGTGATGAGATGAGAAACATGCATTAATGCCAGTTATGGAAAAGTGATGCACCAGAGCTTTTCCAGGCACATATGTGACCCTGGACCACAAAACCAGTCATAGAGGGCACATTTTTGAAATGGAGATTTATACATTACATGAAGGCTGAATAAATAAGCTTTCGATTGATGTATGGTTTGTTATGATAGGATTAATATGTGGCTGAGATACAATTATTTGAATATCTGGAATCTGAGGGTGCAAAAAAAAAAAAAAAAACTGAGAAATTTGCCTTTAAATTTGTCCAAATGAGCAATAGCAATGCATATTACTAATCAAAAATTAAGTTTTGATATACGGTGAGACATTTACAAAATATCTTCATGGAACATGATCTTTACTTAATGTCCTAATGATTTTTGGCATAAAAGAAAATCAATAATTTTGACACATACAATGTATTTTTGGCTATTGCTACAAATATACCTCAGCGACTTAAGAGTGGTTTTGTAGTCCAGGGTCACATTTGTTTTAATACAATAATTAAGGCTGCTAGAATTTGGGAGAAAACATCTAGTTGTGATTTTTCTGATTATAAAATTACAATTACGATTTTGAAAAAGGAATTAAAAACAAAACTTCTAGGTCTGCGGAGCTACACAGTTCTGAAAAACAGTGATTACATATCAATATAACTATAAAATAATAATAGTAATCATTTTATTACTGTTACTAAAGAAAAATATCAAATAGCTAAATAAGAACAAAATAAATATTACAATTGTGATATTTTACTGTTAAAATAAAGCATTTAATAATGAAACAATTTTTTTATCTCAATTTCTTCATTTTAAAACACTGAGCATCGATAACAAGAACATGCTTCACTCTAAAACACGCACTGCATATATTTAATTAAAATGCAGCCATTGTGATTTTATAACCACACAACATTTTGATTTTATTCTGATTAACTGTGCAGCTCTAAAGACTGCTGCCAATGTTTTCAGGGTTTACACAAATACTGTTGGGTGGAAGAGACAAGTAAGCGAAGATCTAGGCTTGCAAACTGGGAGATTCAAAACCCACAACGATTGACCCACAAAGTATTACCACTGTAACCTAGAGCAAGACGCTTCACCTTTGAACTTGCTTTTATGACTCCGTTTATAAGGTGCAAACAACATGGAGTCAACGGAGCACTAAGGCTGCATTTACACTGCATGGTTCAAGTGACCCAATTACGATTTTTTCCTCCCATGTGGCACAGATCGGATATGACCCACGACCGTGTAAGCAGAAAAAAAAAAAACACATGGATTCTCAGAATATTCTCCGATCGGTTTCAGGCCTCATTCATATGTGGAAATAAATCAGATATGAATCGGATGCATGCATTTGCGCCTGCTGTGTAAGTGGACAGATCGGATATTCCCCTGTAAACGTCATTGAAAAGGGAGGTTTTTTTTTAAACATTTCGCGGTACAGACATACCTGTAACAAATGTAACGCCTCTAATTAAGTAGCAGAGTATTAATTTCGTTCGTTTGTGTTAAATAAAAGGTGATCTGACGCTGAAATGTGTTGCTTTAGAAATCACACTGAGTGCTTCAGTCCCGTTCGTTCGGTTGAAACCACAAAATAAAATGCACACAAACATGTCCTGCCTTTGATGGTGTACAATCACTGATGAACGCATTGTTTTTAATTACTAAAAAAACACAGATGATGTGACATACTTAATATCTACCACCTGAGTATGATTCCACTCACAAGCTTTCAGCGGAGCTGCGTACATCAGTCCTGAAGAATTTGTTCCAGGCTATATAATTATTTTGATTTATAGATGTAACTATTGCATTAAAAGCATTTCTATATGAATTCCATGTCAATAAATGAACTCAACTACTATTCATATTGATTTGTGACGTCATATGCTATTTTTGGCTCGTTTCACCACGTGCAGTGTAAAATGCACACATCGGATACGGGCCACTTTAAAAAGAAATGTAAGCACGTCGTGTTGGTCATCAAGACCTGCAGTGTAAATGCAACCTAAAGGTCTCAAGTATATCTCAGTGCATCACAGTCCCACTTGGAAAGTCATTCATCGCATCGGCGTCTCATTTCTCACACCACTGATCATGCCATTGGTTACCTGTTTTGATAGCTATAATATGTGCCATCTCTGGAGATAGTACAGAGCTGTTTGCCATAGCAGCAAAGCGTCTGAGGTGAAAACTCGTACTGTGGAGACAGAAAAAGCAATTCTGTTAAAAGCAACTTATTCAAAGCTAATAAACACAAACTGTAGCAGTATTATAGCATCTATTATAGTCTTTTTAATTTTTATATTTTCAGTTTGAATTTTTTTATTTAGTTTTAGTGATTTTCTACATTTTTTTCTTTTTGTCAGTTTTAATGCACTAAAATTATATTTTTACAGAAACCAAAATTAAAGTTTAAATGTAGACAAAAAATTCAAAAGTTGAATTCTTTTTTTTTTTTATTAATTTAACAACCAACTGAAGTAAAAGTTGTATATTTGCATTTAAGCTGCACAAGGCAGTTTTTATATAAACTCTGTAAATATAAATATAAATAGTGGCTGTCAAAAAAATGTACATGACAGATTTATTCAAACATGCATTAAACAATGGTGCAACGGATCACAAAACTCACGGTTCGGATCATACTACGGATTTTGAATCACGGATCGGATCATTTTTTGGATCAGATAAAGAAAATGCTTTTCATTAATTACTAAAAGCTTACTTTAAGTACTTCTATACCCCAGCAGAAACTACTAGCTTAACTACTGTCAGTAATAAAACAAGAACAATTACACAAATTACAATCATAGATGAACAGCCTACAACAGAAAATTAGAAATAGAGACGGTAACAGTAGTATCCAGGTGCAGCAATGTACAAATTAAGTGTAAACACAATAATGCTTACTGCATAAATTAAATACGGATTAATCTTTGTTAAAGCTTTGGTGTTGTTTGATTAGCAGACAGAAGCAGGTATTATAGGCTGCTGTCTCTTTAAGACTAAATGCATGGACCTAATACTGACACACATCAGCTGTATACGTTAACCTAAGACATAACCGACTGTGTTTACCAGAATACTTGCCAAACGGGTATTTTAACATAACTTTGTGTGTATTTATCCATCCGTTGAAGCATTATCTGAATCGCGCGTCTCTCTCTCTCTCTGCGTGTGTGCGCTTTAGTGTGTGCGGCAGCGGCTGAGCACAGAAAACGGTGCGCGAGTCCCGATTCGACTTCTTCATCCGAATGGTCTGAAATTGCTTGAATGTGTAAATTGGCAAGACAAAACACGTGCAAATGATAAACTTTCACTCTATGATGGTTAAACTTAACAGTTAATCTGCGAATCACATGCGTGCCGAACCGTGGGGACTGGTCCGTACGGATCATCTACGATCCGTTGCACCCCTATTAAACAATGAAGACAAGTTTAAGTGAAACGTTTGAATTTGAAAGCTTAAGACTTTGTTTTATATCAATAGTAGCAAAAAGAGCAAATCTTAATGCGATTAATTGGATAGTGCTCCACAAATATTGTTTAGTGAAGTTTATTTATGCATCAACCGAAACAGCATAGAATAAAAAAATCTTGATTCATCAAAATGAAGATTGATTATAACCATTCAATCATCAATGACTACCCGTAACTAGAAATTAGGTTTTGGCTGAATATTTTTTGGTTACCAAACCACTCTTTTCCTCGGGGAAGAAACTCCAATTCTCACCTTGCGCCCACAGCAGTATCCCAGACTTTGCATGACGGGGTCAATTTCCAGCTCGAACACCTCGGCCAGCTTCGAGCAGAACTTGTACACTCGAGATGTTTTGCGGTTGTAGAGCCAGGCGTTGTTGAACATCTGCCAGATGTCGTCAACATACTGCCAAGGCTCCTGGTACTGCCCGGTGTCCAGCTTCCTCTTGATGGTGGAAAGGTCAATTGGGTTCTTTACAATGTCAAAGTAGTCCTGGGAGAAAAAAACAAAACAACAACAATCAAATAAATGGTAATTACACTGCCGTGTATAATATTTGCTGAATGGATGGAAAGCTTTTATTGATTTTTTTACTTGACAGCATTAAACTGGCATACTATAATACTAGGGCTGGCTCGATACCACTTTTTCAGAACCGATACCGATACCAGAAATTCTGAGTATCTGTCGATACCGATATCGATCCGATACCAGTGCTGTTTTTTTAAATCAGTGTAGAATTGAATATCTCCTGAATATCGGATCGGACACACCCCATATAATACTAGGCAAAATCTGCTTTTTTACAAGATGCAGGGCTGTTTTATCTAATATATTTAGAGCGTTTAAAGAGATATCCATCAAATATTAGCCCAATAAATAGGTGTATGGGATTTACCGGAATGCCCAGGAGAGTGGGATTGACTGGCTGGCGGAAGGGCAAGGACTCTGGGTCTTGACGATACAGAGCTTCTAATGTAGGCATCAGCGCCTGTCTGAGCTCCTCCGGCTTGAAAACTGTAACAAATCATTATGTTATGTGACTAATCAAGTTCCAGATATGACTAATTATGGTTTCAATGTTTTCAGAATATCGTTTTACTTTTCTTGCGTGACTGGGCGGATTGACCGGATGGTGTGGTGCTGGACACATCCTCCTCTTTCGGCTCAGTTTTTGTCTCTGGTTTCTTCTCCTCCGTCTCCATCGGTTCCTGTTTGGGTTCTACAGACACTGGCTGCTCTTTTAACTTGAGGAGGTTTGACATCTTCATCCTAATGAACAACATGAATTATGTTTAGATGTTTATTAAAGACAGTGTCATTTGAATTAAGTCACGAGTCAATTGAAATATTGTGAAACTAGAGAATGAAGAGTTAAAAACTGGCATTAGCGCTAGCAAGACAAATCAGTTGAACAGTTCCAACAAATAAATTCAATAATAAATGTCAATATAAGAGACCATGAATCTCTTCAAAAGAACGAAGAAATGTATACTGCAAAGAATTACAGAATCCTTCAAAAGTTAGGTGTCGGTGATATTTAGTTTTTGAAAGAAATCACTTCTGCTTACAGAAGCTGTATGTTTTTGATCAAAAATACAGTAAAAAAAAAAAACTTGAAATGTTATTACAATTTAAAATAAGTTTTCTATTTGAATATATTTTCAAATGTCATGTTATTCCTGTGACGCAAAGCTGAATTTTCAGCATCATCATCATGTCACATGATCCTTCAGAAATCAGTCTAATATGCTGATTGGCTGCTCAACAAAATAGTTATTATTATCAATGTTGAAAACAGATGTGCTGCTTAATTCTTTGAATAGAATCCTTAGAATGAATTGAATGAAAGAATGACCAGGAAGTTCAAAAGAACAGCACTTGTTTAAAATATAAATCTTTAGTAACAAATGTATTTACTGTCACTTTTGATCAATTTAACACCTTCTTGCTGAATAAAAACAGTAATGTCTTACTAATATTAATTCACTACTTTTTAACTTTTCAACGGTAGTTTAAAACTCTCAAGAAACACAATCAAATAAAGTCAAGAATTTCTGAACCATTTTTAAGCCAATTTTCCAAGCAAAGTTTTGCTTTAAGTCACACCTCCATCTTGATATCGGGCTGCTTTTTCCCAGAGCCACAGTCCTGCTCGTCGTCTTGATACTCTGTTTTGGGTTCAGCAGCAGGGTAGTCGGGGGGCAAAGCTTGCTGGGAGTGAGTCTCGGCCACGGATGCAGGCGTGGGAACTCTATTATCAATGCTAGCGGCCATCTGAGAGAGCTAACGGACAGACAAACGAGGAAGGACATGAGTTAAGGGTGTCATGGCATACAACTGCAATCGAGGCTGTGCTTTCATGGCGATCCTCACCGGAGTGCTGGGCTGATGCGCTTGCACAGAGGTGGGCTGCTGCATCTGCAGGGAGGGCTCGGGCTGGGGCTGCAGGGGCGTGAGCGGCTGGGAGGGGGCGGGGGAAGAGCTCAGGACTGAGGGAGGGCGGGGCAAGCCGCTGGGGATGTGGGTAGGCGTGACGTGGCCCCCGGCCGAGGCCGGCGTGGAAGGCTGGGTCTGGAGTGCCTGTAGGTTAGCTGCAGCTGATGGGGTGGAGGGCGGAGGAGGGGTGGAGCACAGGGCGGACGGGGTGCCCAGAGGGCCCACGCTATTCATGGTCAGGTTAGTGTTCAGCTGCTGCTGCAGAGGAGAGATGGAGGGCAAACCGACTCAGATACAGCACAACAAACTACAACAGAGTGCAACAGTCGGTTCCAGAGGTAAAACTCCATTCATTTTCTCCATAGGGAAATTGTATTATTAACCCATAAACCTTTAAAGACAGATCTACTGTGAGCTCTGAGGTTGTTAATCGATGGTATATGCTTTTGTTGAACCTATCAGACCACATTATTTCAACTTGCGTTTTAAAGAAATATGTTTCATAGTGGGAAGCCTGTTGAAAAACTACCCATAATTCTGCAAAGAAAATTCCACCAATCAGAAAGGTGCAGTGAGGAAAGTGCACCAAAAAGGAAATGGCAACTCCCATGAAACACTGCTAATGACGCAATCAAACCGATCTTCCTATGCTCTAAACAAAAATTACCGATCTTCCCTGTTATGCTCTAGAAGGTACTTTTAAGGTATAAAATATATCGATATTTGGAAAAAGGGTTTCCTTCGGGGAAGGTCTTTAAAGGTTTATGGGTCTAGGAATTTTATTTCACTATTTACAAGGTATCTGCAAATTTTAAAATTTTAAGTATATGACACATTTTAAGAGCGGCACAAGTAAAATGAACAAGAGCGGGGTTGGAAGGAATTTTACACAACAAGGTATGCAGAATAAAATAATTTCAGGCACATTTTGACACATTTTACAAAAACAGTCGTATTCAACAGCATTTAGGACCATTTAATAAGGGATAATCAAGCATATCAATTAAATTAAAGCAAATATAAGGTCAAATTCGGGCACCATTTCTTTCTCACCATCTATGTGTTTGCTGCTCAAAAACATGGGTCGATATTTGCATTGATCTGACCATAAACAGCAAGAATGGCTTACTGCACATGCAAATTCATTCTCACCTCCAGGTGGCGTTTTAGGCGCAGCTTGATATAGCGGTTTCCCCATTAGCAACTGTTCACAAAGCAGCACCGTCCACGCTCATAAATGCTCAGGCATTATAGGCTTAAGTTTGATACAACTAAACAGAGTTTTAAGGACCTGCAGAAGCCCTGTATTTAAGGTAGCCCATCGGGCAGGGCAGTGAAACATTTTGGTAGCCCGACTGGAAAACACAATAGCCCCGGGACGTCGAGCTAGCGATTTTGCGAGCCCTGTATTTATTATATTTAACAACTTTAAAGAGGGAAAGATGTACAATTCCAAAATAAAAATGGAGAAACGTAAATGTATTTAAAGTACCCAGTGTTGTACATTCGTGTTTCAGCTGGATGTTTATAACCTTTTAGCTTTGAATTAAAGTCTGTAATGTTGTGATTCTCCTCAACTTTTGGTTTAATTTATGGCTTGTAACTTTTTAGTTTAAAGATCTATGGAAAAACGAATGGAAAAAACACTTCTGGAACAATCGCTGCTGACAAAGTGGGCAGGCACTAATGCACTCTATGACAGGAAGACAAGAAGTGTTTGTGGTCTCTTATGAACATCCAAGTAACACCACAAACAATGAAACCGTAATGAAGATGTAGCGATTCTGGCTCCTCACCTGTGGGACAGTCTGTCCCGACTGCTGAGCAAGGTTTACATTCACATTCATGCCCCCAGCTGAGGCAGGGAATGGCGTCTGGTTCATAAACTGGTTCTGGTTGGGCGTCTGGCCCACCATGTTGTTAGCATGGCCTCCCATCATTGCTGGTGCCTGTGACAACCTGGAGGGAGACATGCCCATCTGCAAAAGAATGAGGAGAAATTAGATCTAGATTAGATATTACCACAAAAGTATGTTTGACACAACATGAGTGATAAAGCTATTGATAAGTTTACTTTCTAGTGAAACAAGCTTGTTTTCGTAAATACAAATACATAACCTCAAGAACAATGTTGACCATACATCTACTTAAAATGACGCGAGAAAACATTTAAAACTAACTAAAAATAAACTGTTTTAAAATATAACATTCCAAAACAGGAATCAATCTGGAATCACTGCTCACCGCTGGAACGGTACCCATGCCCATCTGAGGGGGGTGGGTCATCGGGGACACAGCCCGAGGAGCTCCAACCGGTGACTGGGACATCTGCACGTTCTGCATGGTCACGGGGTTGAACTGGCCCATCCCTGAAGAGCGTGATTAAAAAAAAACGCAAAAAAAGGTAGAGTTTTTCTGTTTAAAGGGAGATTGAAGCTTTTGAGTAAGTCCTGTGCTACCAGTATGACCTGCCCAACTGCTTTTATCCTACTCAAGTCAACATATTACAGAAATGAAAGCGGTTGTTAATGCTGTTTTATGACATTTCAGAGTGCAAATAATTTACGTTTTTACCAATATTGCCATAAATGATTAAATTAAGGTTGACCTCAAATGCATTTACTTTTGACAAAATTTCAGAAAGGCTGCTGTTTTCAGAGATGAAGTTATTACATTCTGCCAAAAAGGTATCACAGATGATATAGAAGAATGTACACTACTGTTAAAGCCCAGTGAGTAATGATGCTGAAAATCCAACTTTGCATCACATAAATAAATTACATTTTTAAATACATTCAAATAGAAACAGTTATTTTAAATTGTAGTATTTCATAATATTACTGTTTTTACAGTAGTTTTAATTAAAATAAATAAAGCCTTGGTGAGCATTAGATACTTCTAAAAAACTTTACCGTTCAAAAGTTTGATACAGAATGAAAAACCATACCTTGAGGGACCTGCATCCGGGCCATCAACTGATTTGGCACATTGGACATAGGAACAGGTCCATCTGAGGAAATAAAGCATATTTTGAGCAGCTAGAAATCAAGAAAGCAGCCAGGGAACGCTAACAACCAGAAGATCAAAGCAGTAAAAAACAAAGCTACTAACTCTGAGGCCGGATGGCTTGTCCAGGTCCCATAGTGTTGGGTTGGGGAAGTCCAGGCTGCTGAGGACCCATTTGGGGCTTCGACAGCCTGGACTTTCTCTTCTCCTCCAGCTCCTTCTGGATCTTATAGATCTTCTCAGCCAGAAAGTGGTAATACTCATCCTGGACACAAGATATTAAGAGATATAAAAACATGAGCCACCTGGTGCCTTCTTACAGTCACAAAAAGAAGGTTGAGGCATAGCAAGAAAGTTTGTGCGCTTTACCCTGCTGTTGGCAGACTCGTACATGTCTCCTTCCACCTTACGTGCGTAAGCGACCAAGTTCTCCATGCGTCTGTCCTTCAGTGCTGCAGGGTCTGGAGTCGGGAATATGGCTTGAACTCTGTGGAGAACACAGGGTTAAGAGAGCTGCCATTGACAAATCATGAGTTTGAAACATGATGACTTCAACTCACAGCTTGTGCACCAGGTGATTCCTCAAGTCCTGAGTGACGTGCTCGTGCCAGGGCTTCTTCATGCCAGGCATTGACAGCGGCGCAGCTGTGGGCAGGTTCCCCGTGCCCATGTTTGACCCGTCTGGCATCATCTGACTGTGGGAGCAGGATTACAACATTAGTTTTCAAGTTTTTCCTTCCCAAAAACTTGCATTCTTCAAGCAAAAATCAAAGAACGTACTGATGTGATGACATTTTTCGCAAAATAAGGACACAAAAATAGTTTTGAGTTTGTTTCAATGTAGTCCTTTGACAGTTAAAAAAATATTTGTACCTTTTATCACCTCAGATTTTGACATTCAACCGCTTATTGCTAAGGAAAGGGTTTCAAATCATTCTACAATGACATTGTTTGCTCTCTTACATTGCTGGACTCTACAGATGAACATTTCCTGCTCTGCAGTGTGTGTGAGAGGTTAAAGGTGAGGGGTGAAGGTGAAGAGACTCACTTGCTGTTGAGGGATGAGGGGAGAGAGGAATCAGTGTGAAGGTTCGTCTGATCGGCCATACCGTTACCGCCCATGTTCATCTGGTTAGTGCCTGAAGATGTTGTGGGAAACCAGACCGGGGTTACACACGGATACACAATATGAGGAGCAGCATGACGTTTCAATGCAAACTGACAGCAGACACAATAAAATCTATCGTTTATAGACCATGATGCCCTTGATGTCAATTTTGATCTTTAACCATGCATTTAGCAATTAGCAAGATTGCATTTAGCAATCTAATTACGCAATAAAGATTATAATGCACTTGTGCATGCTTAAAGATATTTGCTAAATTGCATTGAACGTAATTGTGCATTAAATATTCTGATGCACTTGTGGGCATGTTTGAAGATATTTGATTAATTGCATTTATTAGATATAATTATGCAATAGAAATTCTAATACACTTGTGTGCATGTTTAGTAAATGGCTCACAGTAATCAATATGATGCAAGATGAAGTTACAGAATGACAGCAGCTTTCAAGGTTAAAAATGAACATGGAAAGTTGTATTGTTTGCAATACATATTCAGCTCTTCCTCAAAAAACACTTTACATTTCCTTGCGAATTGAAGTTGATACCTAGTGCAGACATGGAGCGCATCTGCTGGTTCTGCTGTCCTGCGACCTGCGTCTGCGCAGCCGGCTGGTTCCCGTACGGGAGGCCGAGTGCTGCATACGCCCGCTGCATAGAGCTGGGGTCTATGTGCGTGCCGCTGCTGATGGCGGGCGCAGCGGGTTGACTCGTGCCCACAGAGCCCAGCGGAGCCTGCATGCCAGTGTTAGGAGAGCTCAGCATCGCTGCAAACAGAAGAAACCACGTTTTCTCAATCAAAATCAAACTACTTTTATTCATATATTCCAAAGGTTTTTGCAAAGGGATTGTGTTATATAATTTACATATTTTATTCTTAAAAACATGGTCAAAAATGCATTTCTATGTGACTGTTGATAAAGAGATATTCAAAATCCCCTCTGCTTCAACTTTAATTTGTCCACTAAATAAAAGAACTTTGAACCTGGCTTTATATACATAGTTTAGATTTTTGTTCTGGAAGTGTATGCAAAATTAGTGCATAAATAATAAGAAAATTAAACATAACATTTAAGAAAATGTAGTCCTAAAATTAAAAAAAGGCTACAAATCCTAATGTAATCAATCAACTGGGGAAGTATGGGGATATCTATCAGTTAATTTATCCTAGTCATCTGGGTTGTCTTGCTTGAAACAAAATTAATACATTTCAAGAATTATTTATATTCTGAATAATTGCAATCTTGCAGTAATTCCACTTGATCTGGAAACAGAAGTGATTGAAGTGGAATGGCCATTTTGTAAACACAGAGCAGTTCGAGCAGCGGCAGAGAACAGAACTGCAAGAGACACTGAGAGCGTGCTTCTGTTGCCACTACAGGGGGATTTAAACGAGTCAGTGATCTGCTGTCCAATCAGAGAGCGGGAGCTCTGTGGGTCCCGCCCCCTGTGAAAACCAGGGGTGGAGCCCCTCCCCCACAGTGTCCGATTACAGTCCCGCTGCCTGCCGGAATCCGCTGCTTGTCTCATGCTTTTACATTCAGAACCCAGCCGAGCTGCACACACGACCTACAGGTGGCAGCACTCATCTGAATGCACCCCGTATCTCAAAGCATGAGATGCAAACATAGCACACAATCAGTAGTCACAAACCTGAGTTCATATATTTAAAACATTCATTTAGATATTTAATATATTTTAAAACAGTACATTTTGTGTATCAGGGCAGAAAGGACAACTTTCCTTTTCACTTTTTTTTGTTGCATTGATCAAATTGCTAAAAATCTCAGTGGCCCTAATAAGAGACTATATATATGCAACATATTAGTTATTTGTGAGATTCAGCCGTTAACTGTACTAATTAAATCACATGATAGTGCAAGGAACTTTTTTGTTTGTTTTATATGCAGTGTTTTCCATGTAGTAGCAATGAAGTATAACCTTGATCTATGAAAATATGATCAAAATCCTGCTTGGAAAGTAAGCTCATGCAGAGAATGTATCGGTGCAGGTGGTTTATTTTAAATGAGTATGACTTACGCTGCTGGTTTCTCTTGTCGCTGGCGTTTTTTAGGGGAAGACAGACGGGGCAGTCGTGCCGGGTGCAGTTCTTCCAGTGCGAGATGATCTGTCTAGAGGAGGCGCAGTGAGCCACTGTGGAAACGGAGAAAAAGAATCATAAAAATACAATACTGGGCAATCACAAAAAAAAAAAAAAACTGAATAAAATGATGAATAATGATTGCTTATTCGGTAGGGCTGTCTTGGCAAGAATCTGGCAATACGATACGCATCATAATACAGGGGTTGCGATACGATATATTGCGATACTGTAAGGAAGGCGATATAATGGGACATTTCTTATTTTAGGAATAGGATATATTTTTAGGAAAGCTGTCATTAAGAACACACCACCATATGCAAACCTTAGCAAAAAATAACCAGAACATACTGGGATCTGCATTTGCAATAATCAGTCCCTGTAACATTCAACGTTATTGGACCACGTTTTGTGCAGTACGAGGTCAAGGGGAAATAATTCAAGTGCTTGCAGGATTCTTTAGTTAAATGTATATGTATTAAATGTATTTTATCAAAAGACCATATATATTTTTAGACCCTGCTTTAAAGGTTCACAGTTTAAGCTTACAATTGTGATATACAATGTCATAACATTTTGATCTGAACAAAAAAAAATACATCTGCTTCGTATCAATGAAAAATAAAGTGCTTGCAGGATTCCTTTCAACTTGGATTTCACAGGTTTTTCAGTTTGTATTTATGCTCCGCGTGGAATTGCCGAAACCACAAAGCGAGCACCGCCCCTACTGCACAAAACGCCCCCAACACGAGAGAAGGATGCAGCCGCGCGGCGATGCACCCCAACCCGCGTAAAGGCTTTTCATACAGGATGCAGCAAGCGGCGGAAACGAGGCGGACGTTACAAAAGCCCAAATGACGCCACGCTTCAGCTTAGGGCTGTGCGATATGACGATATATATCGGATGGACGAAATAAAAAGTCTATCGTTTCATATTATGTTCTATCGTTTATATCGTAGTGTCGCAAAATACATTGTTTACGGTAATACCTTTTCATCATTTGAGTGACTGCGATCTTTACACGCCGCCCACCACGGAGCGTGAACGGGAGACAGAAACAGTGGAGAACGAGCAGCTCGTTCCTAAATGACGGACTACATCTGTAGCGTGGTCACGCGTTTTTAAGCACTGCAGTTTTAAAACAACCGATTTTAAGCCGTTGAAAATCAAACAACAGAGCTATATGCGTGCGCGTCTCTTTCTGTGTGAGAGAGAGGCACGCTTTCTTTTTTGGAGCGCGCCTTTTCTTTTTTGCCGAATTTGAACAATTACACAAACACACTTATATGCGTCAGAATCCCGTCTTTGCAAGTATCCTCCAAACACAGTATCCTCGATTTAGGTTTAAACACAGCGATTTAGGTCTTAAACGGCAGAAAGAGAAAACGCATTTGCTTAAACGGCAGAAAGAGTGTATTAGATTGTAACAGTGTATTAGATCGGACTTCGGTCTTAAAGGGGAAGCGTCCAATATTCGTTCATGTTAATCACAGCACACTGCTAGAAAATCTCTCACTGCTCTTGATTAAATCACTTTTGTAACTTTAATGAGAATAAATAAAAAATAACAATAATAATTATATATTTATAATATGTATAGAATCTATATACATACATCTATACACGTGCTAATTATATCTATCATAGATATATATATATATAATTAACACAGTGAAGACTTATTCATTTACACAATGTATGTAGTGTTTCTTATTTATTGCATTTTTTTTGTCCTATTGCAATTAGTTTTTCTTATCCTTATTTCATCACTGACTGTTTATTTATCTTCAGTGAGGTTGAGTTTTTCTCTCTTTAGGCTTGTATTAGTTTGGTATTGACATTGGTGACAAGGATTATGAAAATGATATGGTATTAAAGATTTTAATATAATAAAAACCTTTTTAAAAGAAAAAAAAAATCACTATATCGTGATATATATTGTTATCGTGATAAAAAATTTGTCATATCGTGATATAAGATTTTGGTCATATCGCCCACCCCTACTTCAGCTTTGTACATCGAAACGGGAACTGGAACAGTTCTTTCATCTTCCATTGCTGGCAGCGAACTGTATTAGGCTAACGCTAACATTAGTGGCGTGCCCTAATGATAGTATTTCGGTCACTGTTTAAGTTCAGAGATGAAGACCACTATCTAGCGGTCGGGATATAAACTCAAAACGAAACAACTGCCATGAATCTTGTATGATTTTTTTTTATAATATCGATATTCCGTTTTTGAGAATCAATACAGTATCGCCAAACAAAATATCGCAATACTCACGTGCATCTACTATACGGTTGCTGGGGACGGTACAGGATTATTGATTACTGGGGAAAAGGGGAATTTTTCATAAACTTGAAATCGCTTTTTGAACAATTCTGATATTAGAATAGAATGACATGCTAAGGTAGCGACATTGTTTTGAAACACCACCCATGCCTATGGTAACACTCTACATTGTAAAATGCAAAAACTATTATAAATTTGATATTATACTATCAAATATCAGCTTAATAAATTATTATGTATGTTACATAAAATTCACACTCTGATTGTAGGTGGCACTTAGTTAAATAGAGCGGACCCCTGAGCACAAAGCAGCACATGAATGGCTTATTTCAACGTCTTATCGGAATATTTCAAAAGGCAATAAGTTAGCAGGTAGATAAGTGTTTTCTACATTACTGGCAGGTCATTAAGTTTGTATTGACCATTTTATCTACTAACAATCAAAATTCAAAGTAAACTATTCACATTATATAATTAAAAATTATTTTAGTTTAAACAAATTGGGGAGAGCTTCTGTGCAAGTCAACACCGATATCAGGAAATTACCTATTTCTAAAGTCAAAACTGTTGATTAAATGTTACATTTGTAGTTTTGCAACAACTTGGTTGTTAATTTTTTTTTCATCTCAGCATCTGCTGTGGAAATGTGCAAAATGGGTCCAGAATGGGTGCCGAAACATGGTTTATGATATTTAAAGGTCCATCCTGCAGTACAAGCCAAGCGTTCAAGAGCAATATAAATAATCATGCTCATCTAAACAAGCACAACTAATAAATCAGACATAACACTTCTCGACATTTGTTTTTCACACCATAATAAAACACACCCAAATGAAATCATGTCAAGGAAATAAAAGAGGTTTCGAAGTTCCAGACTCCTTCATACTTAGACAGTGAGACCACAAGAGCCACGATAGACTTCCCAAGTTTACATGAAGCCTGAGTGCCTGGCCAGACAGTTTAACAACACTGAGATGTACAGTCATCACCGAAATATGGTTGCGGACAAAGAGAGACGGAGGAATAAACGAGCACTTTCAGATCGACTCCGAGATGGCACATGACAGACCATGATTTCTATAAAATTCAAAGCTTGGGTTAAAGTGGCGGAGTCCAGTTTTACATTAACATAACTGGTCTCATTTTGCCTCTCACCTTGGCAGGATTTCCCCGCCTGGCAGTGGGTCATGTGGTTAAGGACGTTCTTCATGGTGCGGCAGTGGGGCAGGGCGCAGGCGCGCACCTCGCCGTTGGCCTGCTCTCGCCGCTGGCACTTGTGGGCGTGAAGCAGCAGGACCAGCTGCTGCTGGATCAGTTTGCGCTTCTCCGGGTCGGCCGTGGGGCCCGCTGACACCCCCTGTCCTGGGACCATGCCCACCGAGGTCACCTGCTGCTGCAGCTGGAGGGAAGAGTTTCGATTAGATAGAAGCTCCATTTCAGTTGTTATTATATAAAGAAACAAATCTTTCTAAATATTCTCAGTTGGTTAGATAAAGCCTCAGAGCCTGAGAGGCTGTGATTTTATTCGCTGAGGTGTTAAGCGTCCATATTACGCCTTAATCAAAACAATGTGTTCTATCTTCTTGGCTTCAGCAACACAGAATTGTTTTAACATTTCTTATTTGTAAACAGTCCAGTCACAACTCAGTAATACTGTGAAATAGTATTGCAATTTAAAATACCCGTTTTTAATTTGAATATTTTTTAAATGGAATTCATTCCTGTGATGCAAAGATGAATTTTCAGCATCATTACACAATTTTTCAAGATTACATGATCCTTCAGAAATCAATTAACGTATTTACGCACCCTGTAATTAATGTATAAAAAAAACTCTTACGGACCTCAAAGACAAGAAAGGAAATACTAAATAAATACACTTTGTTAACCTAATTACACAATGTTGGAGCAGTCATAGGGTGGGTTGCACCAACAAGGATTAAATTAAGCAAAGTTTAGAGCTAATCAATGATTTGTTGATCTGGATTTTATTTTAAACCGAATTGTGTTGCACCACTTACTTTTTAACTGAGATTAACAAATCGGGGATTAGATTTCTAACCTGCGAATTAAACCTCCATCTACGCTTAATTTTCTCCGCCATGATAGATTCGTCGTGTAATTAATCAGCAAAATTCCTTATCCTCTGTCTCTGACATAAGTTGCTTTTGTCAATAAAGGAAATAAGCTTGTAAAAGGTCCGCCATCTTTATAAAACGCTACGTAGAGAGACCGTTGATCAAGCGGCGGATCAAGCAAGCAATAAAACTTTGAGGCAGTGCATACGGATTTTATAATCGTGGAAATATGACAAAACAACCGAGATAAGAGAAAATAACTGGCATGATTCATGGAATGACTACCTCCGCTCGTGACAGCGGCGCCCCGTCCGTTTGATCGCCGTCCTGCACACGTGTGGAGCGGCCGTGAGAAACGAGAGGCGCGGCCGTGATCCTGTCTTCTTTTCTTTGTCGTACGCGGAGATGCACCGAGATAAGAAGTGATGGATTCACATCCCGGACTCGATTGCAGACACTAGCTTACTACAGGCTGCCTTAACCCTAACAATCTGCGGGCTCAGTGCGCTTTAATTTTATTTATAATAAACACCTCTCAGAGACCTGACGACACACCCACTGTTTCTGTCTTTGTTCAATCAGCCACATACTGTAACTGTAAGAGCACTTTATTGTATTTAAACCTCCTCACCTGTAAATTTAAAGTTAATCCTTAATTGAGATTTAAATCAAGTTTAAATTTGTGGAGCAACAGGATTAAAGTTAATCTATTTTAAATATAAAATAAATCCTGGATCAAACTGATGGTTTAAATGTAAAACTGCTTATTTTTAAACAAGGTTTAAAGTTTGGAGCAACATAATTATTAGATAAATCTTGATTTAATCTAGATTCAAGCTTAATCCTTGGTGCAATCCACCCTAGGTCAATTTTCAGATATGACTGTTCAAACAATAATTTTAGACTTCATTTAGTAAGTTTACCCACTCTTTGCATCATATTCGGTCGCGTGTAAACATGTGCACTTCAATTAGCTCTTCGAAAGAATAAATAGCTGCTGAATAGATAGATGTGTGACGCAGAGACAAGAGAGGCCTGAAGTGTTCTGGACTGAACCAGAGTCAGCTGTGGAGGGTTACTCACCAGATTTGGCACGCTGGAAGCACCTTTCAGGGTGGACTGGAGGCTGTTGGGAAGAGCTGCCTTGTTCTGGATCTGAGCATTTAATCCAGCGCCAGACATCTGCTGGACCGAACTCTGTGCATACTGCTGCCCGAACGGGCCATTAGCGTTTGCAAGACCCATCTATGGAGCACAAAAAAAGACCATCAGCATCTGTGAACCTCACCAAATGTTCATGAAACAGTGGCTCAAAAAGGCTGCCAGTGTAGCGCTTCAATTTAAATTCATAGAGAGCAGGCAAGGCGTTACACAGGCACGAGGTCCTGCTCTCTGCCAGTGTAGTGTAGACGCTGCCGAGCCAAACAGTCATAGGTCAAAGAGTGTAGTAAAAGATACTGTCATCAGCTGCTCAGTGACATCCGCCTGCTCACGTACAAGCAGTGGAGACCGACTTTCCTTTAGGGGAGAGCTTGAGAATAAGTCTGCTCTTCATAAAAACATCAAAATAAAGAGGCACTGATGATACAACATTTGAACTTTTAGATAATATACACTACTTTTCAGAAATTTGCGGTTGGTAAGATTTTTTAGAAGAGAATCTTATTCTCACCAAGGCTGGATTTACTTGATCAAAAAGTAAACAGTTATTTGTGAAATAATTTAACAATGTAAAGCAACTGTTTTCTATTTGAATATATAAAAAAAAAAACATTCCTGTAAAGGCAAACCTAGATTTACTCAAGAAAAAATTATTCTTATTAAGAGGATTTTAGGGATCCTGATAATAGGATTTATGATTCTTTGTTGAATAGAAATATAAAAAACATTTTTGTAACACCATAAATGTATTTACTGTCACTTTGGATTAATTAAATTTTCCCTTGCTGAATTGGTTTTCATTTCTATTGAAATGACCCAAGTTTTTGAACAGTAGTGAAATATTTTGCATCAGCAGTATATTTTTTATGCTAAAATAATACCCGTTTAATGCTTAAGTTATCTCTGATATTATTTCAAATATCTCTGATGTCATCCACCAATATAAATAAAATGGAGCAGGTTCATCTGAGGATTAACAATTACTATATATATATTTTATATATATATATTTTTTTTTTTTTTTTTTTTTTTAAATAGCATTTTCATTTAACTTTTTTCCTTAATGAAACAAGGATGATTTTTTTTTAACAAATTTTAATTTGACACCAACTTTAATCTATCATTTACTGCTACTAAATGAAGTGCATGTAGATGAATAACTGTATTAAACCGGAGTTACTGGGAGCACTTTTCAGTGATGCTTTCAAAGCACGGTTCTGCAGCGGAGCGTCAGATCAGAGCTCCTCCAGCGGCGTGTAAAAAGGCCCATCCCCCACCATCACTAATGCGAGCCTGCAGCCATAAGCGCTGCACGCGCCGCTGCTGAACGTGCCACACTGAGGAACTCCCTGTCCTGAGCAATACACCTCTCCGCTGCCTGTCGCACTACCGCTTTCACTCTAACACTGTCCATGCAAGTGATACATCTCTTCCACATTAAACTGACCTTTCTAACAAGCTGTAACAAGAAACGGTCATCTGCCTTTTAATATTTTGTATAAATCCACACAAAACTGAAACGTCATTGGACCAAAATGTCACTCCTGTAGCTGTAATATTAATAACATACTATGTTCTCATTGGCTATGTTCACAAAAAGCATCATGTTTTTCAACATTTAACTGAAAAAAGACAAAAAATAGTGGTTCAATAGTAATATAACAACAAGATTCAACAGTAATATAAAATAAATTATCTGGCCCACATAAAAAGTGGTCACATTTACCGCCGCTCTGCAAATTTTCGCATGCCGAATCTGGACATTTTTATAGGAATAGACATGAACAGGAATTTTATGTGAGATTTCCAAAAATAGATTTCACGAGTTTTAGAGATGCATCGATTCGATAGATACTCAGGATCGGTATAATTACAGTCAAAAAGTACATAAACAATGCAAGTTTGTAATTTTCCCCAATAAATGATTTTTTTTTTAGATGTAAACAATTTTGACAGATTCCTAAAATATTTGTTTTCTCTTTATGACAAGTGGTCTAATAAATTAAGCCCTGCATGTTTTCATAGCATTCAGGTTGTTTGAAGGACATTGAGCAGAATGTGGAATAGTGTGTTTTTTGCCAATAAAATAATTGTATTTAATCCGATTAATCGAAAGAATAATCGGCCAACTAATCGATTATCAAAATAATCGTTAGTTGCAGCTCTAAATTATACAGAATATAACCAGCAGTTAAATGTAATTGGTCAGCTCCCGACAGCATCAGGTGTTTTATTAATGGTGACTTAGTGAGTAGAATTATTTATTTATTCAAATAAATGCAATCGTTTAGATATCATAATATTTTGGCTATAAATAACATTATTAATCTGGTTGGTTTGTATTGGTGACTAATATGTAAATGACATGCATGCAATTGTTGGTGCTGTAGGCTACTTTTATTGTACTGTACTGCTGCATGCTTGTAGTTTCTGAGCTTCAGTGAAGTTATTATAACGTTACAGCGCAGCGCCACGTTCGCGCAAGTGCTTTAGAACAGCGCGCGCCACCAGCACAGTATAACATCTGACAGGACAGTTCGTTTTTTTCTGAGGTGAGATACTTTTTATTTCATAAGTTACGAAAATAACGATAGAATAATGCCACTAAAATAAAAGTCTTGCATCAACAAAAACATAATTCTTAATGTTTTTCTGATGCGAGACTTTTATTTTAAAAGACGTGCCGGAAAGCTGTGAGTGCTTGAGAAAAACGCGCTGTCCCAATTCAGTATCTGAGGTCAGGTGAGATGTTGACAGGTTTAATGTCAGTGGCATTATTCTATCGTTATTACAATCCGCGACCACTTTTGGGCTGCATGCCCAGAATTTTTGACCCTTTTGAAGTATAGAAATTCTACATTGATAAAAAATAAAATAAAAAATAAAAACCTGCTGGTATCGGCCGATCCTCAATTTTCGGATCGGTTCTGAAAAAATGGTATCGTTGCATCCCTAGTCTACACCAATATGACTTGCAGTGTTATAAACCAATGGAATTGGGGGTGGGTGGAGCGCCACGCCCCAAGTGTCGCCCCGCCCCATTGTCCAGATTGCACTCTGGAGCACTTGGAAGATTTGGCACACTATCCCGCAGTGTGACTACTCCTACGATGAAACTCAAACTGTTTTTCATGACAAGCTATGAGCAGAATTAATGCCAGATAATTATTCTATCAGCCATAAACTCCGGCGCTCCTGTCCTCCACTCACGGAATTCATCGGATATGTAGCCTTTTCTACATAAACACTGGTTTCGCCACTGTTTTCATGTGGGTGTGTAGAGCTGCATACACTATTCTTCTTAAATACGCCGCTATTGCTGCCGTTCATATACTTTTCATGATAACCAACATTTTGGTCCCATGTGCAATGCAGTTTGCAGTCACTGGACTTGTATGGGTTGATAATGTAAAACTCCGGACAAGTTTTCTTGTACGCACCCATTTTTAACTCGTCTTGACTGTTGTACAGTCTGACATTAATGACAACTGAGATCCCAGAGTGTGACATGATCATCATGTTCGTTCAGTCTGACAAGTACAATCCTAAAGGACTTAAAAAAAAATACAAAAATAAATTAAATAATCGCACAGTGTAGCCCGGCTTAATACAGACATCACTACGTGACTTCAAAGCCAAGCTTTTCTCTCTTCTCACGTCTTTGAACCGCATGCAGTTGCAAGCTAAACAATCAGAGCTCAGGGTGCCGCCCAAAGTGCTGCTATAACCAATCAGAATTGTTTTACACGATCATCGTTTTCATGATCGATCATCGCATCCCTAGCAATTAGTAAAACAAACATGACAAAGAATCATGATGAAATTGTTCATCGTGATTTTTTCCATTTTGCCCAAACCTACTCCAGCGTAAGGCTAAAAAAACCTGATGTTTTAAATGTGACTGAATTTGTATTTAACAATTCAATAGAAACATTGCAAGTTACTAATCATAAGGCTTACATTTCCTCAGTTATTCAAAAAGCATCTACAAAAAACATGGAAAAAGACAGCCTATATAGCCTAATTAAACAAATAAGCCATTGTTTTTTTGTTCATTGGCTATACATTGTCCAAATTTTTGTCCATTGGTTGTTGAAAATGTCCAGCATGTCACCAGATATTATTGTTTCACCGGAAAAGTAAAATTACGAGATACAAATAAATAAATAAACATATACATGCATGATTTCTTCACAATAAGATCAATAACATGCATTTAACATGGACAAAAAATTATCACGATCACTTTTTAATGTATCGTGATAATTATCTTTGTCGAATGATATATGTCAAATTTAAGTTTAAGCCTTCTAAATGTCAAAAAATTAAAAAACCAGAATTTTTACTCCAAGTTCCAGTTTAAAGTCACAACCAAAACAAAACCAGACTATTCATTTTTCTTAAAATAAATATATTAACAGAAAAATATTTCACTAGTTTCTGCAATAGCTTTATGAGTGATCATCATTACAATTAAATATAAATCCCGTTGTGTTGCCCCTGAATAATTAATAAAAGCCCCCAATGTTTGGCAACCAAAATTGTTGGGCCGAAAAAAACAATTATGCGAAAAGACAGAATAAATTGTACCGAACAATGACATGACCAAATAGGTGTGCGCACTAATGCAACAAACACGTCTGCAGTGTGAAAGTAGCTACTTAAAACTGTCAGAGAAAGATGCAAAAAGCATTACAAGCGCGAAGCACCGACAGCAAGAGACTGCTTAGTGCTGCATCTCATGTCTCCGATGAGAAGAGGAAGGGGTGGTTGTTGCTGGTTACTGTAATGATTGAAATCGCGAAATGGCCTCAAACGATTTGTAATTAAACTGCAGAATGTTATGTTTTCAAATACACGCATGGATTGCATGTATTCAAACAGCGCTGCACGAGCCACAGCGCCAGGGTTCAAAGTCCAAAGTGCGAGAAAAATCTGAGCGGAAACATTTACTCGTCATTTGCTCAGTAACATTTGTATTACTTTTTTAAAAAGTATGTGACAATGTGATGTGCGACAAACATCTTCCCAAATTCGTAATGAGAATGATTTGTAAATCTGCTTTTGACAACAAAGAGAAGCACTGAGGTCTTCCTGCGGATTCCTGCCAAAACAAAAGCTCCATCAACATTCATAAGTGACAGTGACGTGACATACGGCCAAGTATGGTGACCCACACCCTGAATGTGTTGTGCTCTGCAATTAGCCCATCCTAA
>CM049807.1:19620143-19810143 GCA_027422405.1 Ptychobarbus kaznakovi
AAACTGAAAGACACCTTTGTTAATCCTGTTCTCCCCTCCCATATCCAAATCCCCCAGTCAATGTGTGCCAAAAACACTACGGCACACTTCACAATCGATCTTCCCTGCCCCCAGGTCCCCTCGCCCCCTTGGCCCACCCGATATGTGTTCCGCCATCCAACCCGCCCCTGCACGCCCCACGCAACCTGCCCCCGCCGCCCCTTCCAGCCACGGCCCCCAGTACTCCCATTCATAACTCCTGCCTGCCTTCTGGCACGGCCCCCACTAGTTCAGTCATCCATCCCTGTGGACCCTGTTCTGCCATCGTCCTGGTGCCTGGTTTGTTCAGCATGGCCGGGTTGAAACCTGCATTGAGGCCCATACCCGGACTATTATTGCCCTGACCAGTAGGGTTGCCGACTGGCTTCATGGGTTGGGTCTGGTGACCGGGTGAGCCCTGGCCCATGGGACTCTTCCCCAAGGCACCCAGTTGGCCGCCCATTCCAGATTGAGGGCTGAGGTTTCCAGCCAGAGCAGAGCCGCTCCCTGCCTGCAGGAGCTGGGACAGCTGCTTGTGCTTGGCAGCAGCGTCCGGGACGGTGCCCCCCATTCGGCTCCCCATCCCTCCGTCTCCATTAGAGGGCATGGACATCAGCCCCAGGTCTCCGTTGGGTATCAACTCATCTGGAAGATCGTTTTCCAAGTCAAACAAGGACACAAAGTCTAGAAAAAGAGAGAACAAATATTTTGCAGTTTGGTCCAAAAAAAGCCAGTTGGGTTGATACTACATTGACTGTTGGCCCATAAAGGGATAATTCATGAGTACTCAACAGTATGTTTTTTTACTGTGAAATAGTTTGTGAATTGAGTAAATTTTATGTTTGTCTCAATTGATATGATTATATAGTGATCAATTTGATTTGTAATGCAATTTATTATCAATAGGTTACCCTGCTATCTAAACAATGGCTTTGGCTCATATCAGTTAACTTTTCACTGACCATCTTGACTCTAGTAACAATGAAATCAAAGTTTTGACTAATAAAGGTCACCCTTTGCCTACACACACACTCAACTTTGTGTTGTGGTTTGAGAACTGCGTGAGGAAGTCGACCCTGTTGCAATGTCTCCTTATTCTCGGTGGGAAGCACTCAGATTCATAGCTAACAATAAGATTCGCCCCAGTCTCATCTGTTAGCCCTCGTACCCCCCTAGTCTTCAACATCTGCCTGTCAGTCTGGTCTACCTCCTTACCACCGAGACCAACACAGTCAGTCGTACAGTACAGACAGAGAACAGTGTGTGCTAATGTTTTAGGGTTAAAATTCCAATCAAACACCAGATAAAAGATAATGTGCTGTGAATTGGACTGAACTGAAAATGCACATTGATAAAATGTATAATTTGATTGCACTGTAAACTGAGTAAACCATCTGTTAAATTCATGTAATTTAAATGAAATTACGAACAAGATTTCAGTCCAGTTTGCAAGTTCATGCATTTAAAAAACAAAGCAAAAAAACAACTCTGGTTGAAGCACTGGTTATGAAGTTGAGTGGTTATGAGTTAATCAATTAAAAAAAAAAAATTTACAGTAAAAAACAGTCATGGCACTCAGACTGCGAAAAATGCGCTCGTGTACAAAAGAATGGACCAGATTACGTTTACTGACAACGCAATCAAAACACAAAATGCATTATGTATGCATAAAAACACATTCTGATTGAAAATGCATGCCTTCTAAAGCACTTGGAAAAAAATCTGGATTGATCACACTAGTCATAAACAATAGTTTACTGGTACTGAATGAGATAACAGGTGCATGTGAATGTGGTTTGAAGGTGCTCCTTAAAAACCTGCTTATAAAACTTTTATAATGCTATTTTTTTATAATGCAAATGCAGAATCTATTGACGGCTTTATCACTATGTAGCCTGCAGTGAATAAGTCCATAAAGGGAGAGTTCACTTAAAATACAATTCTGTAATCAAATACTCATCTGACGTTGTTCCAAACCCATAAGACTTTCACTCACATTCGAAGCACAAATAAAGGTATTTTATATTAATCCTCAGATTTAAGTCCATGATAAAACCAACCAAAACTTTGATGCTTTGCATGGATGAATGAAAGTTTTATAGGTTTGTATCAACATTGGGGGAGTATTTTGATGACTTTTTTGCATTAACTAACCCTTTAAATATCCAATAGTGCAGGAATCACATGGACCACTTTTATGATGCTTTCCATAGATAGAAATATTGAGTTTCTAGGACAATCTTCAAGGAGATTTCATAGCATTCAAGGAAACGTCATTTATAACATCATGAGGGCAAGTAAATGATGGTTTTCATTTTTTTTTACGGGGTAAGCAAACTAAATTTAATATCAGTCATCATATTAACTGTAATAAATATCATGTCAGCCCAAATATCAGGTCCTCATATTTGTGTTTCCGCAAAAGCACTATGTGGTTGAATCCAGGCAGTTGCTCACACGGCATCTGATCTCATCTGCGTTGCGATGTTCTCCCCAAAGCATCCTTCCCCAAATCAGTCATGCTTCAGCCGAGACATTAAACCACGCAGCGAGCTGTCTCCCTGAAGCTGGTGGAGGGTAGCGTTTACACGCTTGATTGTGTTTGCATGTACACTAATGCAAACATGGCTGGAATAAAAGTGCACCCACGGCTGCCACACGCTCACAATAACAAGAGGAGGAACACCCAGCTGGCAAACAACACACCCACTGGAACTGTCTCTGACAACAGTAAACGGCAAAAAAAAAAAAAAAAGTGGAAAACAAAAAAACGACCAGAGACTTAACACAAACCCACAAAATAGCATGCATACTAAAGGACACGTGCTTGTGTTGCCGATCTCACACCAGCGGTCCACATTACAGTCACAGCTACACTACAGCTGCAGAGTAGCGTGCACTTATCGGAAGAGGTTAATACATGGGCCGATAATTAACAAGCCTTCAGCGGCTCATCTACACTGTAAAAACTGATTTTTCAAAGTTGTAAATAAAGCTAATTATTGGAGTATATTTTACAATAAAATACTATTCCAGGGCTCGACAATAAGAACTGCCCGATGGCCCGGGGCCAGCGTGAAGGACGCTCAGGACAGTAGACGGATTTGTCACTTGCCCGATCGGGCCACGGCAGCGTCGTCACAAAATTGTATCATTTGCATGCGTTTTTAAGCCTTGTTCATTTAAAAATTCAAGCAATTAAAAACCATTTGGGCGCGAAAGACAACTGTCAGTACATGCGCCCTGTGTTCTGTTCTGTGTGAACAGCGCGAGCACAGATAGCCGCGTCTCTGACACGTGCGAGCCGCCTGAACGGGCAAATAAATATCAAAATACCCCTCTTGGCAAGTAACTTTAACAATAATTAATATATATTGAATTTACACACTGGAATACAGATGCACCGATCAACCCAACATTTTTTTGGTTTTATTTTAGAGCATCTTCTGTTCCGTGCTTGCACACAAACTGCACTGCAATCATTTTCCCAAATGTCATTTATGTGGCAATATTACGTTATTATCCAGGGCTCAACATTAATGCTTCACTTCATTAAAGTCTGTGTAAAGTCAATTCTGAGAATTGTTTGTAAACACATTATATATGTTAGAAATGCATTGCTGAAACATGTTACAAAGACTGTGAACTATGTAGTACTTAATTGTGGAGTTAGACCGTTAAATAGTTTTTCACCATTTTCGTGATCAGGATTTTTTGGGCGGAGCTAAATCATGACTTGATGACGCAATCGAGCCAACGAGTACGCCCCTTTTCCCAACACTATAAGACGTGTTTTCGACTTGAAGCAGCGCTGCAGACCGACCGGTGTGTCACATCAAAGTACAGTGAGAGCTACAGAGAGCAGACGCTCTTGATGCTTTCGAATCGCTCTCATGTCATACACTGATCGTTCTGCAGCGCTGCTTCAAGTCGAACACACCTAATAACCAGAGCACATTAGCATCAGTGGTTCACGGCTCAATCGCGAGTTACTGTCATTACCGTTAGTTACTACAGCCTACAGTTTGCTAGCTAGCTATGCCTTCGTCACGTAAATGTATAATGCCTAGTTGCGATCATTTACAAAACAGCTAGGTCTCTTTAAATAATGCAACAGTTGAAGACAGTTCAGAGAGATGGCAGTGGACTTTTTTTCCTCAAGATTTTGATACCTTATTTTATTTACTTGGCGGGTTTTTTTAGCATTCAAATTTGGCTGGGTGGTTAATAACACATTTTTCTATGGTGTGACAAACTCAGAACACACATTTAATATTGACTTTACATGGACTTTAACGCCAGACAAGTATTTTATATATTGTTCATTTGTTCTTATTTACTGACTGTCACTTGTCTTTAATAATGTTTAAACTTTATATTTATGTTTATTTTTGATGTGGTATTGAAATTGAAAGAGAATTGTAAAAATTAATTGATATCTAAAATATTGGTGTCATAGAAGCTTATTTATTAGAATACAAGATAACATGGACCAAAAACAACGATAACAGCAACTATTAAATTTTTGTGGCAGGGCCAGTGAAAATGTTGGCAGGGCAAGTAGAAAAAATTCTTAGCGTTGATCCCTAATTTCCGATCCAAATCCGATATTGTGGGTATACTATTCTGTGTTATTGTTGAGCCCCACAAAAGGCACAAAAACATCATACAGCACCATAACGTTTTTGCACTATATTAAAAGTGTTCTGAAGCTGTTCCATAGTTCAATGTGAGACTATTTAAGTCATTAAATTCAAGTTCACGTAAACTCTTCTCTCTGCTGCGGCTGTCTGTCATCCTCCATTCAGCATTCAAACTGCGTGTCGCGTTCGGTTACGACAGTCAAAACAATGAAACTCTTCAAGAGTGCACAGTAACTGAGGTGTAAAACTGTTAAAAGAAAAGGATCAATAAACTAACGCACAGATTTAATACACTATGCATCAATATCTTTTCCCTTTGTACTTTAACTTTTCTATGTGGACTCGGAGGGCTGCGCAGCCTGTGCGCTCCGTGTTGCTTCGAGGGCATCATTCTGCGCACGCGATGCACATGAGCGCTTGTGTGGCTCTGGATTGAAGCCTTTCATATTATACTTTTCTACGCAATAAAAGATTATTAATAGTCTTTCTTGTTCTGTCCTATCTATCATATGATGCTGCCTTCATTACTGTGCTATAGTTTTTAAATAAATCTCTTTTAATTTTATAGTATATATTTGTTTATATACAAATGCATTTGCTTGTTTTTTTCATGAATGTATTTTAGAACAATACATTTTATCAGATTTAGTCCTACACTTATTCACTTTTATTTGTAAATACAAATATTTCACTAGGTTTTATAAAATGATTGTGCACCCATGATTTTTCCAGAGTATCTTTTGCTGCTGAATTATCCACTAACCTAGTTTATAAGTGTTTTTGTCATAGATTATGATTTAATATTTTTTCATTTGTTATGTTTTCATTAAAATCAAGTTATCTATATGTAGTAGATTGCGTTTAACACACAAAAGAGTGATGATCAGATCAACACAAAAATTCTATATCGATAAAAAAAAAAAACTGCGCTGGTATCAGATTGGATCAATATAGGCAGATACTCAGATTTTTAAGTAGATCCCTACTTGCAACACACACACACACACAAAAAGCTAATTTTGGAAATGATAAGATTCGCCGCGATTTAAAAAGTCCGCAGTCATAACCATGCTAAAAAAGCACTATCACACCACACATCGCCCACTGGGGTGTAAACACCCCCACACCACTCACACTGGATTTCAATCAATTCTTATTTTGATGATCCGATATCGATTCTTAAGATCTATGCTGGTTTCAGTTGATGTGTAAACAAAACGCAAACGGTTCGTTCAACCAAAAGTGAAAGTTCTGTCATTATTTACTCACCCTCAAGTCATTCCAAACTAGGCTTGCTGCGATAGTCTGTCTTCATCCCTCTCCTTCCCATTGTGTCTAGGAATAACGGTTGAAGCCCCTCACCATAATTTTTATGCAATGAAAATCATTTAGTTCAGTTAGAGACATTGCAGACACAATAAAAAATTGAATGCGGCTGTTCAATGCCGCATGCTGAATGACAGTTGCATCACAGTAGGGCTGCATGGTATTTTGCATGCGATTGTCAAGCGCATCTCGTCAGTAAAGACGGTTCTGTGATTAGCAGTAAATCTCCATCACCTGTTTTCAGATGGAGCGGCATTTAATACACAGATTTTTAATGATCAAGTTTTTGTCACTATTTCTGAATAAGCTTGTGATTAGCCGTTACACAATGTTCTACAACAACGTTACGTTATATCTCAAGGTTTTATTTTGGTTGAAAACATGTAAACAAAAAAAATAGAGATAAAAATACAAAAGCATTCAAGATCAAGCAGAGCAAACGGAAAAATCAAACAGACCGTGCCAATTACAGTAAACAACGTACATATACTCGAGTCAGCCTATATTTATTATGTGTTTACATTGTTTCACATATTAATTCTGAGAGAAACCATAATATGCTCGGGTGAAATTTGTTAGTCTGGCAACAATAAGAACACGCTGATAAATATAATGTGTGCTAACAGTTTCCTAGCGCTTGGTGTTAAACCACTCTCCCTCAAGGAAACTTTAAATATGTCATAGATAATTCTATCAAAAAATTATTATCTGTCATTATCTTATTATCTGTCAAAGATAATTCCACTATCAGATAAACGCTTCTCGGCTCAATCAGAGTACAGCTGCGCTTACCTGCAGTGTTTCACATATTCACATATAATACCTGCAGTGTTTTTATTTTTCGAATAAATTACAGACCGAATATTCGACTATTTGTGCACACCCCTAATATTTATATTTTTACTTAACCTGTTCTTCAATATTTAAAGGGATAGTTCACCCAAAAATAAAAATTACCCCATGATTTACTTTTAAGGGTGTGTAAATCATGCGGTAATTTTCTTTTTGGATGAACTATACTTTTAATGTATATTTGAATGAAATTTAAATTCTAAGATAAAAGCAATTTAAAAGGTTTACTAATCCACTTAAAAATAGTTATGTTCAAACTGACAGGATTTATTGTAACTTTTCCAGCATTAGTTGAGAGATTTTTTCTACATGTACTGAACCTGATTTCCAAATGAATCAGTATAAAATCAAGATCAAAACTAATTGTAAAATTTGTCTCAATACCCAGCCCTATTAGTAACTGTCCACGACTCCACTCTCGCATCATGATTGGTGCTTTTGCGCAAGCAAACACCACTTACGTCAGACTTAGAAAATGTCAAGTTTTGTGTCAAATAAACTTCATAGAAGGGGTGTAAGAAAATATCGTTACACGCGAGTATTGCGATATTTTGTTTGGCGATACTGTATCGATTCTCAAAATACAGAATATCGATTTTTTTTTTATCATACAAGATTCATGGCAGTTGTTTAGTTTTGAGTTCATTTACCGACCGCTAGATAGTGGTCTTCATCTCTGAACTTAAACAGTGACCGGAAATACTAGCATTAGGGCACGCCACTAATGTTAACGTTAATATAGTTTGCTGTAATGGAGGATGAAAGAATTGTTCCAGTTCCCATTTCGGTGTACAAAGCTGAAGTGTGGCATCATTTGGTCTTTTGTATTAACGTCCGCCTCTGTTCTGCCGCGTCCCGTGTTGAAGAGCCTTGAAGGGCAGTAGTGTCGCCACGTGGCTGCAGCTTTCTCTCGTGTTGGGGGAGTTTTGTGCAGTTGGGGTGGTGCTCGCTTCGTGGTCTCGGCGATTCCACACGGAACATAAATACAAACTGAAAAACTTGTGAAATCCAAGTTGAAAGGTTCTGAGAATGTTTAATGTGTATTTATTTTATTGATTTAAAATGGTTTTATTTTCTTTGGGAATCCTGTAAGCACTTTATTTTTCATTGATATTAAGCAGATGTATTTAAAAATACATCTTTAAAAAAATTATTTATTTTTTGCTACAGTTTGCATTAGGGTTGTCAAATTGGCTGAAAAACTAAATTCGAATTTTGTACTTAAATATGATCAACATTAGAATTATATTCAAATTTAAAAGGCATAATTTCTGTTAGGGGGGGAAAAGCTTTTGGCTTCTCTCGAGACAACAAGAGGGCGCATTGAGCAAAATATTAACGTACTAATGCACGTTTCTTCAAAGCAATAAAAAAACAAGATTTTATGTTTAAAATAATGTTTATAAGCCATATACAATTAATTACGTTGCTTAAACAATTAGAAAAAACAAGTATCGTTTAAGTATGTATAGTTTAATACTACAAATCACAAAGAGTAGCCTACTTTTTTCTTTTAATAATGAGATGCAGTGGGATTGCAGAAAAAAACGCCACAAAGTCTTGAGACATGTTTTTTTAAAAGTTTAACTTACAGAAATTGTCCATGGCTTTCAAAACATGCTGCTATCTTGTGCAGGACGTGAGTGCAATGGTGATAGATGCCCCTAAAGAAAATGCGATATGCGTTGTGTGAACGGCTTGGTTCCAGTTTTGAGGTAAACAACGTCCGCATTGATGTTCTCTTTTTCCGCAATATTTCGAATGAGCAGCGCCACATCCAGTGGGTTCAACTGGATAGGCAAAAAAAAAGCATTAAAATGCAACGACACCGACATTTTCATCGCATCTTGTGTGCCACAAAAAAGCCTGCTGACGCACATCTAAAATTCTAATGCAGCGTTTTTGCATTCGAATGTGGATTTTTATTTTAAATTCGATGAAGTTTCAAAATTCTATTTTTTTTGACAGCCCTAGTTTGCATATGGTAGTGTGTTCTTAATAGGGGTGGGAATCTTCAGGCACTTCACGATATAATTCCGATTCTGGGAGTCACGATCTGATTCCAAAACTATTTTTTATAACTGTTTTTTTAAGTATCCAAAATTTTACAGAGAACGGTTGTGGGTTTTTCTTTTTTCTTCAGCATAATTGCTGTTTGATTGATGATATCATAGACCGTGGCAGCTTTAGCACTCAGGCTAATGCACAGATCTATTTCGATATATCAGATGTTTTGTCCTGCTCTGAAAACATAGCTACATCAATTTCATTTAGAAGTATTCGAAAATGCCAGTGCATTTAACCGCAGCAGCAATCGAGCTTCAGGACAAACAAACAAAGCACACGTGAAAGTCTGTCAGTGCACGAGTTTTGTGCTTATAATAGTACTGGTATAAATGAAAGCATATCTAAAGTAAAACACGGCGGGTGGACGCACACGCTGTCAAGCACGTGTCTCACAGCGCAAATTCTGTGCAATGAAGCCCGCCGCGTCTCTAGAGTGCACATGTGCCATATGCGGGGGGAAAAAATAAGCTCAAAATCGATTCAGAATCATTGGAGAGAATCGAATCGATTTTTTCTCCCACCATAAGTTCTTAATGACAGCTATCCTAAAAATGTATCGTATTCCTAAAATAAGAAATATCCCAATATATCGCCTTGCTTACAGTATCGCAATGTATCGTATCGCAACCCCTGTATCGTGATATGTATCGTATCGCCAGATTCTTGCCAATACACAGCCCTATTTCATAGTGCACTTAAAGTTGGATGTTAATCCAAAAGCATGGGAGGAATTAGGGAGACAGGAAATAACGGATCTCTCCATGCTGGGCTGTGGAATTTCCTGATGCAAGTCTTAAGTTATGCTCTTAAACAAAATGCTACTTTCTGCAACACAAAACATGCTGCTTCACAAGAAACCCATTAGGATGTCCCCTGAAATCCTAACCAGAAGGCATGCAACATTCAGCTTACTAAAACAAGACCACTGAAATTACTAAATGTGTCTTCATTTTTCTAGTATCTATCATTACATTTGAAACAATTTCACATTTGAATAAGAAATCATGATATGGAGAATGAGTAATGCTTGTCTGAGCAAAACTCACTGCTATGATGCTATCAAGTGGGTGGCTGCTTCTTTAAACAATGACTAGAGAAACCATCCATTCATAAATACAATCCTACACATCCAAACATTGAAGCATGCCATCTAATATTTGTCTAATACAATGAACTGGTAAATCTGCTAAATGGTCATTGCACTGATTATTAGCAGCCCTCACAGAAATCCGCATCCGAGATGCTTGGTAGCCGCCTTACATCTATATGAATAACTTGTAACTAGATCTCACTCAAAAGAGCATATGAATATAAATATCAGAGTCAGTGTCATTCCATTCCATAGGAATGCGATCACATTCAGCAGCTAAATTGCTTCAAAAGTCACTATCAGTTTAAAAAAAAAAAAAAAAACATTCTGCACCATCTTTATTACGTAGAGTTGATTATTATGTCTTATAAAGACATTGTTATAGCAAAACAAATTAAAATTACATTCAATGCAAACATTTGTTGCACATATTAAAGTGCACAGATTTGTTGTATACACTAATTCAACGCATCCCTGCTTGCAGACTAAACCTCATACTGGAAATAAGAGTTTTTGCTCTAACTGCCTTCATGCAGCAGAGTTACGCGGACAAGCAGTCAGTTTCTCATGGACTGTAAGATTATCACATAGACCAGGTTTTGTGGCAAAGTCATACCTGAACCCAGTTTTGAGAGGATTCTTATGGGACATGTTAAGTGTCTCACCTGAACCTGGTTTGACATGACAGAACAATGTGACTATTTGACAGAAAAAATAAAATTAACCCAACAAGAGTATATACATATACATAGTATATACATATATTAGTATATACACATACACACACACACACACTGAACAAAATTATAAATGATTCAGTAAAACTGCACATTTTAGAGTGGCCTTTTATTGTGGCCAGCCTAAGTCACACCTGTGTAATAATCATGCTGTCTAATTTGAGTGACAGCATCTTGATATGCCACACCTGTGAGTGGATGGATTGTCTTGGCAAAGAAGTGCTCACTAACACAGATTTAGACAGATTTGTGAACAATATTTGAGAGACATAGGCCTATTGTGTACATAGAAAAAGTCTTAGATCTTTGAGTTCAGCTCATGAAAAATGGGGACAAAAACAAAAGTGTTGCATTTATAATTTTGTTCAGTGTGTGTGTATATATATATATATCATATATGAGAGAGAGAATATACACTACAAAACATAAATTATAAATAAGTTACTTATTCTTAAATTAAAATATGTAGCTTAATTAAAAACAAGATTTATTTAACATTTAGATCACAAAACTACTTATATATATATATATATATATGTGTGTGTGTGTGTGTATTGTTGTCCAACAATCATCAAAATTGTAGATATAAAAAAATTGGATATCAGAAATAAAACAGATCTGCGTTTGTTAGCAGAAAAGTAACGACATATCTAGAATTTATTTTACAGATATTATCACATTTCAACCTAATCAGTTATTTAATAATCAAATCTATTAATATGTGGCACATTTTGAAATGTAAACAAAAGCACCCGACAAACAATTCTCAATTTTAAAATGTATAAAAAATAAGTAATTTTTTCAGAAATAATGATTTCTCTATTTTTGGTAACACAGATATAATACTTTGTCCTAACAAGATTAAGCTATATATATATATATTTATTTAGTCATTTAGCAGACGCTTTTATCCAAAGCGACTTACAAATGAGGACATTATAGAAGCAATCAAAACCAACAAAAGAGCAACAACATGCAAGTGCTATTACAAGTCCTGGTTACCTAACGCATACACGTAGAACATTTTCTTTTTTTTTTAGAAAACTATATGTAAAATATAGAAACATTAAACTTAGTGTTAGTTTTACAAGAAAAGCTAGCATTAGAGAATAAATATGCAATTGATAGAGGTCAAATGTTTGATTTTTTACATAAAAAAAGACAGATAGATCAAATAAATTACATAGAATAGAGAGTGCTAGAGTTAGAGGGTCAAATAAAGATGGAAGAGATGTTATTACACTTTACCGTTTCTTGAAGATAGTAAGGATTCAGCTGCTCTATTGAGTTAGGGAGGTCATTCCACCAGATGGAACATTAATGAAAAAGTCATGAAAGTGAATTTGTGCATCTTTGGGATGGTACATAATGCATCGTTCACTTGCTTCTAGAGGGCACATACATCTGAAGTAATAATATAGGTAAAGGGGTGCAGACAGATGGTTCTGTACAAACATATATATATATACATATATATATACATACATAAACACATATATATATATATACACACATATGTAATCTAAGCTACCTATTAAAAAAAAGGATAACTATTATGTAAACATTTTCGTTCTGTATATCAGTTCTCAGAAACGAAACATAAAAACAACAGATATCGGTCATAAAAATGAAGCACGATTGATTGGTCAGTCGCTAGAAAGACCTGGACCTGGTCTTTAGGGGTTTGAGATGGATAACCGAGCGTCTTTCCTGAACTGGTCGGTTTCTGGTGGGACAGGTGAGGGGTTTCTGACGTTGCGACTTACCTGGTTTCTTACAGGACAGGTGAAATCGCTAACGTTACCTGAACGCTGCCTGAGATATTTCTAATCAAGCACGTGATAGTTTACCTGGTCTAAAGGGTTTCTGATCGGACATCTGAGCGAGCGTGTTATATATAAAACAGAAGACCTGGGCAATGCGAGCCCGATTTCAGATGTGACGGATGAGCTCTGAGAGGTTTTCAGATTTGACAGGTGTGATCAGCAGCATCTTACCTGGAGTGTCGGAGGAGGACAGCGCAGGTGAGTTGAGTTTGGGCCGCTTTGCGCTGGAGGGACCCATATCCAGTAGATTATCAGCCATCGTGCTCTCTCGCTTCACAAATAAACACGTCAAAGCAATAAATACGTTTTCCAATAGCCCGGGAGGGGGGACAAAGCGAAATAAATCAAATCAAGCCTTGGGTTTTTCTATTATTATTCAGCGATCAGGGGCCAATAATTAGCAGATGGGGCTCAAACGCGACTCAACAGCGCCCCGCTCCGCCATAGCCATTCACCCCATGATAATCCAACACCCAAAACCCGCATAATTAACCTTAATGATCACCCCAAACCCCACGGAAATAAATTATATCATCGTTAAAACCGAAAAACAAACGACGAGGGGAGAAAAATCATCAATCCCAGCTCCTTCAATTGGCTCGCGTGGGTCTGTTCAAAAAGGCAATTTTCTGCGAATAAAAATAAAGACCTTCAAGCTCCATGTCCAGCCCGAAGCGAACAATCTGGAAAGTCCGGAAATATAAATGAAAAATGGGAGCAAATAATTATATTTTAATATATGCGAGTGGCACAGGAGCGCCGCTCGCACTGAAGGGGGAAATCAGATATACGGGGGTTTTCCAACCGACCACAAAAACGGCTCCATTACGCTAATATTCGCCACAAATATCCACGATTCGGCCCGAAGCTTGTCTTTTCCGTCTCAGGGAAGCAATTTGGGCCGGTTCCGATGGAGCCGGGTGCGTTAAAAATAATATAATGCTCTCCCGAAATCCTGACGCTCATCCGCGACAAGATGGCGGCTGTTGATTCCTTCGATACAAAAAGTTTTTTTTCTTTCCCAGCCAGACTGTGGAGGGGGAGGGGCTGCGCAGCCACGCCCCTTACGCAAACGCTAACGTCACGTAGTGGTAACCAAAACAGCCGCTAGGGGGCGTGGTTTACAAGTAAATGGCGTGGGTATAGTATTCGATCGGGTCAGTTTTGAGCGTCCCCTTAAAAAAGTGTACCATGCTAACGAATTACACAGTTAGTACATCTATTTATTTAAATTAAATGAAAACATTGTTTGAAAGAGATCTGTGCTAAACTGAAATTAAACTAACATGATACATTAACCATGCAATTTTTTTAAATACAGCTGTGTACATACAAAATATGTGCTTAATAAGAATAAAAGTAGATCATCCCAAAATTAAACTTGTGTGGTAGTGTGTGTGCAGGATATTGCTACTGTGAACAAGCATTGACATTTTCAGATTCATTACAAATCAACAGACATAAGAAGACTTCAACACTGTATTATTGGCTTTCTGTTTTCATCCATTAGTTTTGATGTAACAGTATGGCACATGCATTGATATTAATTATATGTCAACACACAGAGCAATGCATATGTTCAAACACAGGAGAGGGAAAAAATTACTTTATACAAATGAATGCAGATTGAGTTTATAAATGAAGAAACCGAGAGAAAATCGAAATCATACATTCGTGAATAAATACGCTCTTTGGCAGGAAGTCCCAGTGTGTGATATTTCTATTAAAACACAGATTTGTGTGTCAAATTTTACATACACACATTTCCTATGTCAAATTGCTTGGAATCATCAATTGTGCCAACCGACGTGATAGTAAATAAAACAAAATGTGGCTCTTCTGTGTAGCAAAGTGGAAACAGCCTGCTGGCGTGTGCCACTGTGCTATTCCACACCAGAGACAAGGGCACTTTCATTATTTAGCAAAAGTCATGCCCTTTAAAATATATCAAATACATGGATTGCTATGCTTGGTGTCACCAAAAACACATCAACTGAACAGTTTCAAAATCAGCACAGAATAAAAATGACATTAGTATGGCACCTTGGAGTAAAATGACAATATTCATCCAGTACATTTTTAAATGAAGAGCAGTTCACATTCAAAAGGAATATACAGTGAAAATGGACACGTCAAGCTAATCGTTAAGAAAAGGCACAGCGCTAAAGATCACGTTGAATCTGAATACAATTATCATACCCATGCATTTAGTGTATGACAATGAACAAATAAACAGGGTGATGTTATTTGACTGATCAATGCATTCTAAACGAGTAAAAGGCACTGATACATACAATGAGCAATACTGACAAATCAATCACCTTTTATAACAATTCCCTTTTAGATGTATAGGTTCTTGGCAGATTGCAAATTCACAGCAATGTCAAGAAAAATTATACATTTTCTCATATTCCCATAAATATCACCACTGAATGTGAAGCATGACAAATCAGTAGCAAATCTTTGAGCACACACCCCTTTTAAACCAAAACAGGTCGCCCATCATAAAGCCAAAATGTAATGGAAAAAGCAAAGACACTAAACTGCTATCAAAATGTAAAACATCAATTTTTAAATCATTAGACAGTCATAAAAATGTATGTAGTATCAATGCAGATTAATTTACTCACAAAGCTCAATGTTAAAAAGATTAAAATCTACTTCCTTTTGCTAATATCCCATACAATAATTTACCCTTTACTATTGCACATCAAAAGACAAGCAGGCAGATTCTATGGTCTAATCTATTCTAATATTCACATGAGTCTGTACATTGGACTGGCCGGGTACATATATGCTACCTAGATTATTGCCAGTTCTTGAAACTGTTATGCCACTATGATGACTTAACTGCTCTCTTTAGATTTGAGTACAGTTAAAGTTTTATTTTTTCACATTTGAACTAATTTAATTCATTTTTATCACTCAAGATGTCAGCGCAGCATAATTCAAATCAAAGCCAACATGAAATGGCACGCTCATACTCTCTTATTACGTCATTTTAAGTGAAACATTAACAAGTAGGATAGGATTTAATTAGTTCCATCAGGGATTGATTAGACCAGGGGTACTCAAGCTCAGAGGCCAAGCGGGCCGGATTTAAACCACATAAAATGCGTTTGCATTATAAGACTTTATTTATGACAATATTTACACTTTTGCTGATTTAGAAATTCATTTATCACTTATCTAAGACTTGCTTGATTAAATACATTAATCTTCTGCATGACACGGGCCACAAAATGAATGCAGACAGGCCCCCTGTTGAGTACCCCAGGATTAGACGGTGGAAGTAGACGATACCATCCTTTTTCCCAATTTTTGAGGATTTTTGACCAGAGTGCGTCCAATTTATCGTCTTTAAGATCTTGCTGTCAGACCTTTAAAAGCGTTCTTTTCAAATCTATCACTAGGCATATTTTGCTATTATTGCCATAATCAGTTTAATATTGAATTGCTGTACTACCAACAACAGTAGCCTAAAACAATGTTATTTAACTTCTGATTACCATTATTTTCCAGGCCTCCACAGCCTAGGTGATATCAGCCGAAAAGTCATTTCAGAGGTAGCGCAGGTTTACATTTTGATGAAAGACATTTTTGCTTTTACAACAACGTGCACAAATGTGTTTAGGAGCGTAAATGGGGTCAGTGTTGATTTTATATTGACTTGTAAACAAACTGCCTATCACTTAAAAATGACTGGCCATTTTATGTAATATTTTGTGTAAAGTCTGAAAGCCACAGTAGCTAATGCATGAATGCATTTTTGTCCTTTAAGACTATGATCTTATTAGCGTTAAGGCAAACTTGCACATTGTATTAGAACTTTCATCTGAAATTCAGATGTTGGTCAGCCAACCAAGCATTTAGCTGCAGAATGAAGAGCAACAGGAAAAATCACGAAAAAAGAGACAGAAAGGCCATAATCAGACACTTAGGAATACATGCATCAAGATAAAGCGCTGTAGAATTTTTTAATATTGTTGATAGTAGGTGATTTTAGCCCACTGCTTGCTCTACATTTCGCTAATACTTCTTCACAGACACTTTTGGCCATGCACCAAACGCGAATGGTTTTATCTTGGGTCTTTATCTTGGGTCAGAGTTTTGTTTTGTAAAATTGTTTTGAATACTGACTGATGAACATCCAACTGATAACTCAAATTATCTACAAATATTCCAAAATATATCAAATAGTTTCACAAAAATTAAAGCGCTTTCTAACATCAAATTTACATGCTAAACCTTTTAGATCTTCAGAGAAAGATTTGATTGAGAAACCTTTTTGAAAAATGCCTCATACATATTGTTATCATGCTAAAGGCACTTCATTAAAAGAAAACCATTCACGAAAGGCAGACAATAGTAGAAGCTAGAGGGAAATAATATCCTAAATTAAATTAGCGGAAATAACTGCGGTCTATTTAAGGATGGGACTTCAGGTCTGTGCCGCCCAAATGCATCACGTCTGCATTTCGTATCCCATGTAGAAATGGTTTCATTGTGGCTCCTCTGAGTATTTACGGTCCAGCACCACCATCCAGATGTGAAAGTATCTCCAGGTTCGGCTAGCCCTATAAACACTTCAAGGTTGTGTGCTTAAACTTTCCACATACGCAGATGCAAATCTACACTAGCATACATCCCTAAGTATACCTATCCTGACAAACTCAATGGAGAGCCTGTGTTTAAAGGGTTAAAGCCAACAGCGATAACAATGCTGCCTTGTTTCAAGTCAAAGTTTTGTCATTTCGCCCATGTACGCAATTTTTCCTTCCATTTTTGCAACAACCTCTGCGATTTCCTCCCGGACAGGAGGAGAGGTCAAAGTCGGGTCCGGTGGTTTACCAAAAACCACTGGACTTGCACTCAAGCTGGTTTCCGGTATGCAAGTCAGGCCAACCACAGACGCAGATCGTTGAGTCTTCGACGTACCATTGCTTCCAGTCTTCTCGGGAAAGTCTCTACCGGCGAATCCCTGTCTGGTAAGTCCTGAGCTCACAGAGAACGATGCGCCTACTCTACTAGCACTGGCCGCTGGGACCATATTGGCGATCTCATCGGTGGGCGAGCGTCCGATGCTGCCATCCACCTGCACTCGGATTTCCGGAGAGACCGAGAGCTGGTATTGAGGTACAGGTCCACTATCTGGGCTCTTCGGGTAAAGGTAGGTCTTCATTTGACCCTTGCCCTTCACGTTGACGGTTCCGCGGTAGTTGAACTCATAGTCCATTCCACTGAGCACGCAGTAGCTCTCCTCGCTAACTTGAACACGACACTCCACGCCAGTCGTGTCCATCCGGCTTGCGATGTTCACCGTGTCGCCCCAGATGTCGTAGAGTAGCTTGGTGGTACCAATGACTCCGGCGGTGAGAGGTCCGTGGTTGAACCCGATTCGCAACTTGAACTTAAAACCTAGCATGTTTTTATTAAAGTCGTCCACCACGTGCATCATTTCCAAAGAAAATTCGAAGAGCGCTCGCAGGTGGGCCTGCGGATGGGCTTGAGCGCTACACTGTTGCGTATTGAGCCCCGATGCCGCCATGTAAGTTGCGCCGATCGTCTTGATCTTCTCGATATTGGAAAAGTCGGATCTGCGCAGGAGTTCGTCGAAATCCCCGATGAGTTCGTTTAGGACACGGTAGCACTCCTTCCCACCTTCGTAGCTCTCCTCGTAGAACTCGCTGAAGTTGACGATGCTGGCGAAGATGACGCCCACGTTGTCGTGGTTCTTCGAGTAGCTCTGGGTCACCTTCAGCTGCTCGGCCACGTGGATGGGGATGATGTTGCGCAGGAGCCAGTCGGCCTGGTCCCGCATGTTTTGGATCTTGATGCGGTGCTGGTCTGCTTCCACGTTGCCGTGGTAGTGTAGACGGTAGCTCACCTCGAACTCTCGGTTTAGGAACCAAACAAGGAGGAGCAATAGGAAGAAGGCAACCAAAGCTTCCTGGCCGAGCAGGTCCTGCGGTCGGGTCGAATCTTCTGCAGTGGTTTGGACATCATTAAAGCTGCTGTTGAAGTCACTGGATCTGAAGGACACAGAGAAAGACAATTGCTAAAACAAAAATGAAAACTCTAGGTTGAGAGTTTTTAAGTGGTATCCTAGCATAAAATCAATCTACTAAAATGTGAAACAACAAGTAGTATCTGTAGCCTTAAACTTACCTCAAAAATAAACGTTCCCAAGTGCTATAAGAAAAATGACAGCAAAAAGTTAGCTTTGGATTAGTTTTAGCATAACATAATAATTTATATAATTCATATTTATATATTCATATATTTATATATTTATATATTCATAATTTTTGAAAGTCAATAAAAACATCACAATTCATAAACTTGGATAAATAAATATTTATATACAGCAAGGACGCATTAAAGTGACAGAAAGTGACAATAAAGACATTTACAATGTTTCAAACCATGCCTATTTCAAATAAACATTGTTGTTTTTTTACTTTCTATTCATCAAATAATCCTGAAAAATCAGTATATTGTTATGATTTCTGAAGGATTGTGTGACACTGAAGACTGGAGTAATGATGCTGAAAATTCAGCTTTGATCACAGGAATAAATTACATTTTAAATATATTTAAATTGAAAACAGGTATTTTAAATTGTGATGATTTCACAACATTTCTGTTTTACTGTATTTCTATCAAATAGATACAGTTTTGGTGAGCAGAAGAGACTTAAAAAAAATCTTACTGATTCCAAACTTTTGAGTACACACAAACAAACAAACAAACAAATAAAATAAAAACTTTTGAACAAGTCATTTAAATGTCTTTATTATGGAAACTGCTACTTTTTCTTCTCACAGTTCTGACTTTTTTTTTCTACAATTGTGTGATATAAACTACAATTACAAAAAAACAACAACTCAGAATTGTGAGATATAAACTTTCAATTGTGAGAAAATATCAGAAAATATAATTTCTCCCCTCAGAATTGTATTCTATAACTCGCATTTGCATGTTTATATCTCACTATTATGACTTTATCTCTCGCAACTGGGAGTTTTTATTTTACAATTCTGAGAAAAAAAAGTCTGAATTGTGAGATAAAAGGCCACTATTACCGTACCTTTTTGTTTTCAGTGCTGGAAACGGGCTTCCATATTTTTTCAACTTATCCAAAATATATAAAATCTCATCTTTTGTACTAGCACATTTTTTTTCCACTTGCTTATTAAATAAAAGAACAAAACTGCATTAAGTCAAAATACATTCTCATATTTAAGAAATTTTCTCTAAAAATCTTTTTAGAGAAAATGTCTTAAATATGAGAATGTATTTTGACTTAATGCAGTTTTTTTCTTTGCAGTTGATTCTCAAGTAAATGGATTTCTAAATATTTTACTCAAAGATGAAAAAAAACACTTTTGTTGCAGCGTGCAAAAGTTATGTGATTGTGTGATTGTTTGAACCTGCAAGGAGGGCTCCAGAGCACACTGAGAAAGGTGAGTCCCGCAAGCGTCGCAAGGCTTGAACGCATCCAGAAACTGAGCTGGCAGAAATTGCTGTACTGGATGATGGCAATTATAACAGCACAGCAGGTGAACATGGTGAACTGGGGAAAAGAATGACATGAATTAAACATGCTCATGCTCGCAGAAGAGTACGTGCAGGATTGCAGTTTACAGAAATATGTATTTCCATGACTCTGAGCAGCATCAAATTGATTCAATTACTGCATCGTTCCTGTCTAGAGGTCACCAGACATGTCTATAAAATGTAGAAATGTACTGTACCATACATTAGCTACACTTTTACTGCATATTAAATGGTTTCTTGTGTTTTAACAATAAGTACTTTCTATTTACAGCTGTTTTAGAGTGCTTTTTGAAGAATATCTGCACAATAAAGTCCAAGAAACTTTCCAAGCAGGCAGAAGACGAGGACCCTCATTTATTAAACTCACATATATGTGATCCTAAACTCGGTGGATTTAATTCTTCTTTATTAAAAGGGATCAACAAATTGGGATGCATACATAAATATATATATATATATATATATATATATATATAAAAACTATTACACACTACTGGTCAGTAAGATTTTTTTAAAAAAATCTTTTCGAACTAAGTCTGTTATGCTCAGCAACGCTGCATTTATTTGATCAAAAATACAATAAAAAAACTGTATGTTCTGAAAAATATTTGCAATTTAAAAATGATGTTACATTACAATTTAATATGATGATTTTGATGCTCAAGAAAGATATATTATTATTATCAGTGTTGTGCTTTTTAATACTTTTTTGGAAACAGTGATACTTTTTTCAGCACTGATTGATTGTTTGTTGATTTCTTTAAATAAATGTATTTTCTGTCAAATGTGATCAATTTAATGCATCCTTGCAGAAAAATTGCATTAATTTCTTAAAAATAAATAAATAAATAATATTACTGGCCTCAAACTTTTGAACAGTATATTAAGCATGCATTTTATTTTGATTAAGAATAATTATATTTTGATTATAAGAATAAATCACAGTTTCACAAACTTGTGACTACAATTTTTATTATTGAAATACTATTTTAGTATTTATTAATGTTTTTATATTCTAATCCTAAAGATGGAGGAAATGAATGGAGGAAAATGTTTCCATCTGAAACAGTACTGGGTTACTAGAACAAAATGTTAAAATGCCAGTGAATGTGAGCAGTGCTAGTGTAGATATCAGAGTACCATGGTATTAGCATCACTGTACTGCTACAGTACTTTTTTTGAGAGGGAAAAGACTGAACTGTTAAACAAATGCAATTTATATTTAATAAAATAATTTGACATACATGAAAAGCCCTTCACGATATCATTGCTGCTGGGTTTACCTGTAGGGAGTCATGCATATTGCAGGTGATATGAGAAAACACAGCCACTGCAGGTAAAGACACCAGCATCGCTCCGATCACATGACGGGGAACCCAGCCAGAAATGGCCCAGAGCAGGGTCCTGGTGCAGTTCAGGACACGGTCCAGGTAAAAGGCTCGTCTGTAAAGTAGACAATGAGATTTCATCAGATTCAGGATTATACAGCAACAGCTATATGCGCTTTGTGTTTTGTGCATTATGATGCTATTACCTTGATCCCGTAATACTGAGTTAACAGCCTATTCTGAACAACAAAACATCCCAATAACATACTTGAATATGAGATAGAAGAGTTAAAACTTCCATAATGTAAGCCAGCTGGTCCCTTGGTGTTTATGAACCTTAATTAGAGTAGATGCCATATTTACTTTAATGTGATCCAGAGTCATTATATTTAACTAAAACTAAAACCATTAAAAAAATTATCAAATAACACACAATACAAATCATTTGAAATAAAATAAAACCTTAACTATAGTAAAATAATACAAAAACATTTAATAATATAATATTTTATTACTTTTTTTCAGCTCGTTGCCAAAGCAACATTTCACTTTTTAATTTAGTTTTACCTAATTTGCTAAAATAACAAATAAAACTGAAATAAAATTAATAAAACTATATAGACATATATAAACATCACAAAAAACTACTAAAACTGATAAAACACAGAACAAAATGTCCAAAACTTCTAATTTAATCTAAACATAACCAAATCTAAAATTAGAATGAAAAATATCAAAATAAAAACTCAAAATATTAATAAAAACTATAGTAGTATCTCAATAATACTAAAGTAACACTGATATGAACAAAAACACGGCAGGAAAAGTATCTATTCAATTTTATCATGCAGACAATATAACACTGAAAATATTGATATTGACATTTTTATCAGACAGTGAAATCAAATTTGCCCACAATTTCCAGACAGGAAACAATTATCTGAGTTTAAACAAATTGCAAAGAGAAAAATATTGTTAAAAACTACTGGCAATATTTTACTGCCTTTAAAGTGATAGTTCACCTGAAAATGAAAATTCTGTCATCATTTACTCACCCTCATGTTACTCCAAACCTGTATGTAAGAAAATGCTGAGTCAAACATATTTGGTTCCCACTGACTTCCATTGTAGTTTTAGTCAATGCAATAAAAAGTCAATTGAACTGAGACTGTTTAGCTTACCAACAAATAATCTGGAACAAATGAGGGCGAGTAAATGATGACAGAGTTTTCATTTTGGGGTGAATTATCCTTTTAAAGTCACTGAATGCAAATGAAACACAATATTATTTTTTTTTTACATTTTTTAGATGTAAATTTTAGCTAAAAAGGATGCTAAAGCTTTTGAATAAGAAACACACATCTGTATCAGCCTGGAACAGATCCAGACGCCTGCTGGTTGAAACAGAGGCTAATGAGTAATTCCTCTACATTATTTAACACATGTATTCTTTTACAGCAGCAATATCTGCAAAAGAATCTCAAGAGGCATGAAATTCTTATTGAAAACTCTAAATTCGGCCTGACAGATCACACACATCAGAGACATTTCTGACAAGTATATTAAAAATATCTATTGAATATTTACAGCAAGTAAACCTTTTTTTCAAACCTTTTGGCCTCATCTACACAGGCAGGTTTAAATAAAGCATAGTTCATTCAAAAATTACATTTCTAGAATCATGTATTCGCATCATCATTCTAAACGCGTACAATTTTCTACAAATAGAGCATGACATGTTGCACCATTTTGATTATTCATCAGGCGTATTAGAGTGAACTAAAACTAAAACCATAAAAAATGGTTACTTGAAATAAAGTAAACGTTAACTGAAATGACAGAACAAAAATTAACTTATTGCCGAGGCAACATATCATATTTTTGTTTAGCTTAAAATGAAGTACTAAAACAATTAAAACTAAATTAACTACAACTAATATATAAAAATTAATAAAAACTATATAGACAATAACAAAAATGACTAAATAAACATAAAATCTACACATACATCCAGAAATGAAATCATTAATTCACCCTAATGTCATTCTAATACTATTCAAAATTAATTTAGTTTAAACCTAGAATGACGTGATGCAATGTTTGATTAAACGCCAGCGTTATTATAGTGTATACAACCATAAACAAAAAAATGTTTGATACTTGAAATAAAATAAACATTAATTAAAATAAAACAAAATATTTAAGAAAACTTTATCTTATTTGATTTAATCTAGAAAATCAAAATTTTTAGTTTAGTTTAGCTTTATTTGCTATTAAACCAACAAAAAATAAACATATTTAATAATAATAATAATAATCACTTGAAAAATTCAAAACACACAAAAAAACTAATAAATCTTTAACTAAAATTAAAGTGAAAACAGAAAATACAAAAATACAACTAGTCAAATAAAAAATTTAGAATGACCTTTTTGTCTGCTTTTTTTAAATATTTTTTTTTGCAGTTTTTCCAAATCCAATTACCATCGATGTACAGAAGAAAAAAAACAATTAGGACAATCTGAAAAATATGCTATTTTATATTGCATGAAAACCAATCAAATTGTTCAGGTTTGGAACGACATGAGGGTGAATAAATGATCGTAATCTTTACACTCACCGGATTGCCAGCACTAGGGCCAAACATTCAAGCACAGCTGCAACTGCGGCCACTATGAGGGCAGGTGTGGGCAGGGGCTGTTGGGTAACCAGCGGTCGCAGGAAGCAGGCCACAGAGAGAGCCAGGAGAACACAACAGCACAGGAGCATGTCTAGGAATGAGCTGAACGTTGGACTGGCAAACGTCTGGACAGGAGCCTGTGTCTTAACCTGACAACAACCAGGAAGAAAACAACAGAATTATTAATCAAATCAAGAACTCTGATTTGAAAAAGTACTGCCAGTATAAATACATCCCATTAAGCATTTATGCATTTCAAAAGGCAGACCACCAGAGGGCAGTACAGACAGTGCAACAAACTTTGTCCTTGTGATGCTTTCTCTCTGCAGTTACAGACCCCGACTGAGTTAAAACCCGTTATAAACATTGTGACAGAGTGATAACAAATTAAAAGTGACATATAAACGGAGAGAACATCATACCTCATCCTGGTAGCTGGTCCTGTAAGCCGACTCCAGGGATTTGTCTATGAAAGTGTGGCTCAACTTGTTGATGGGAGGTCTAAAGAAGTAATCTTTCATCAGACTGCAACGTAGAAGCACAGAAAACAAGATTAGATTGTGAAGGAAATTCACTAAGAATCCAATGCATCCACTGTTTATATCCATGCAGAGCGTTTGCATTGAAAAGAGGCAGCCTGAAAAAAAAAATCTGGTTAAGTGCACATGGAGCAGAGCTACTGTATATCAGTGCATATACACTTTACAGTGCCTTTTATGGGTGAATCACACAAAAACATATCCAGATAACACTTCAACCCTAAATAATAAATAAAAAAAATAACTATATTATTTCACCAAGGAAATGTAGCTCAAAGGATTCACAAAAATGAAATTGTACTCACCCTCAGGCCATCTAAGATGTAAATGAGTTTGTTTCTTTATCAGAACAGATTTGGAGAAATGTAGCATTTTGCTCAGCAATGGATCCTCTGCAGTGAATGGGTGCCGTCAGCATTACATTACATTTACATTTAGTCATTTAGCAGATGCTTTTATCCAAAGCGACTTACAAATGAGAAAAATGGAGGCAATCAAAATCAACAAAAGAGCAATTAACTTTTTTAATAAATGCATTATGAATCCGCAGGAGTGGAGGACTATTATTCTGCCGCTGGAGACTGTGGAAGAACTGATGATGGCACGGTTTGATCTTCAGCTGACCAATCAGCAGAAAGGGGCGTTAATTCCTGCCCATGTGTAAAAATCGAATATTCAAGCTGTTTATTCATTTTTCTAACCCTGAAAAAAAAAACTAAAATTTAAGCTGAATTCTAAAAACTAAAAGAAATACTGAAAAGGGAACCATTTTTCTACTTTCAATATTAAATAAAAAAACGAATGAATGAATGATACATGAATTTTAGAGGGTCAAATAAATAATTAGAGTCCAAACAGCTGATAAAAACATTTTAATAATCCACAAGTAATCCACACCATGCCAGTCCATTAATTAATATTTTGTAAAGCAAAAAGCTGGATGTTTTAAGAAATAAAACCATCATTAACTGTTTTTCATTTCAAACCATGATGCTTCTGGCTAAAATATGATTCCTCTTCGTTGTTTTTTTTCAGTGAAAAAGTGTCTAGCCTAAATCAGGAGAGAAATATGCACAGATCAAGCACCATTTACAAGTGAACACAGTCCAAAATATTTCTAAACAAATATTTATTTAGATTTTAAAATGAGAGGAAAATAGGTGATGGGCTTTTTGACTGCAGGAAGCATTGTTATGAATTATGGACTCGTATTTTGGAACAGAAGCAACCCTGTAAAGTTAAAAACTTATAGTGCCTTAATTATGGACTTCACAAGACATTAATTGGTGGACTGATGTCACGGTGCACACACGAGGGAGGAACAGGAACACGCAGACGAGGATATAAACTCAAATGATAATATTTTATAAGGACATCAAGGCAGGACATGACAGGACTCACATACACCGGGAATAACAAGTAGACCAGACGACATCAAACTGGACAGGCATGAACTAATATACACAGGTAAATCATAGATAATTAGACAAACACGGCTGGACATTAATTAACTAATAATGACATTAAACAAGGACAGGAAACAAACCAAATAAGGAAACATGAGGTGGGGACACATGACACACACGACAGAGGACTGACATAACTCCCCTCCCGAAAGGCTCGTCCCGAGCCTTAACAGTTCCATCAGGGAGGGGGGGTGGGCGCTTTGGAGGCCCCTCAGGACAGACACAGACAGAACGCAGGACGGGGACCTCAGAGCAGAACAGACAGACAGGGACCATGGCGGAGCTGGGAGCTCTGGAAGCCATGGCGGTGCAGGGAGCTCTGAAGGCCATGGTGGAGCTGGGAGCTCTGGAGGCATGGTGGAGCTGGGAGCTCTGGAGGCCATGGTGGAGCTGGGAGCTTGGAGCAAGCTGGGAGCTCTGGAGGCCATGGTGGAGCTGGGAGCTCTGGCCATGGTGGAGCGGAGCTGGAGCACCATGGCGGAGCTGGAGCTCTGGAGGCCATGGCAGATGGTCTTCGGGGCCCTTGGCCAACAGCCGGAACCCTTACTACCCCCCCCCAAAAAAAAAATCCCTGGGGAAGTGAGGGGGTATCAGGAGCCCTTAAACAGACAGGACAGTACAAAACACGACAGACAGCCCTCCAGGGCCAGACAGACAAGACAGGACACCCCACACGGGCCAGACAGACAAGACAGGACATCCCACATGAACCAGAAGCCCTCCTGGGCTGCTCGGAGGCTGAGGCTTCTTCTGGGCATGACCAGGAGTCAGGGGCCCTCACAGTAGCGACCGCCTCCACTTCAGCAACAAGGGCAGGCGCTAGAATGGCCTCCATGGTCACAACACGAGGAGCCGCCTGCCCCAGACGAGTTCCATGGACAAGACAAGACATGGTGGTTAAAATGTTCCTGTGGGCACGACAAACAGACACACGGCACTCCTGGCCGTGACGTGTGGACTCAATCCACGGGGCTAGGGATTGCGTCGGCCAGCGGGCATGATCAGCGCCGATCCGTGGGCTTGAGTCAGCGGCAATCCCGGGCTTGAGTCAGCGCAATCCAGCGGGCTTGAGTCAACGGCAATCCGGTGGGCTTTAAGACATTGAGTCAGAGGCGGGCCGGCGGGCATTGAGTCAGCGGCGATCCGCTCCCGCGAATGAGCGGCAACCCGGGAACTAGGCAAGCTTTTATCTTCTTGGGCATGAAGGCTCGCGGCCAGAGGACTCGCGGCACTCGCGGCGATCCCGCCGATCCCACGCTGACTTGCAGTGGGCTATGGCGGGAATGACGAGCGGCGACTTCCTTGTCGCGTAAAAACTGAATTTACGGTTATGGTCTGGTCTTCTGTCACGGTGCACACACGACAGGAACACGCAGACGAGGATCTGACGTCAAGGCAGGAATGACAGGACAAGGCAGGACTCACAGACAGGATACACCGGAATAACAAGTAGACCAGACGACATCAAACTGAACAGGCATGAACTAATATACACAGGTAAATCATAGATAATTAGACAAACACGGCTGGACATGAATTAACTAATAATGACATTAAACAAGGACAGGAAACAAACCAAATAAGGAAACATTGGGGACACATGATGACAACTGGAGCTGTGTGGATTAATTGTGGATTATTGTGGTGTTTTTATCAGCTGTTTAGACTCTAATTCTGACGGCACCCATTCACTGCAGAGGACCCACTGTTGAGCAAAACATGTACTGCTTTTTTTTTCTTATGAACACGCAGTTTTTCACTTCACAAGATGTTAATTGATGGACTGGGGCTGTGTGGATTATTGTGATGTTTTTATCAGCTGTTTTTGGCTCTCATTCTGACGGCACCCATTTACTGCAGAGGTTTCATTGGTGAGCAAGTGATGCAACTATGAATTTCTCCAAATCTGTTATGATGAGGAAACACACTCATCTGCATCTTGGATTGCCTGATGGTGAGTAAACTTTGGGGGATTTTTAGTTTTATTTTTGGGGGAACTATTCCTTTAAAATTATATTTTCACATGTTTATTTGTTTATTTTTTGGTAATGTGTGACAAATGATGTTTTTACCAGATTTCTTTCTTTGTCTTTTTTTATTTTTTACAGATTTTCATACAGCGTCTTTTGGTGAATTGTAGGGGTACATTTGAACCTAGTTAAACTGGATTTTGAATGGCTACAGATCAAGTTTTTGTGCTAAAATCCTATACTCACAAGTATAATGATAGCGTTTATAGAGGAAGACAAGAAAAATGGACCGTCCAGGACCGCAGGACACATATAATACATCACAGCACACTACATCAAAGTGCATCAAGTGTCCCTCTGGGAACAGCATGACCTCTGCTGGTGGCCATAACGAAATAACGTTCCATCTTGTCTGACATTTTTGTCCCAGTGGGCCCCATCCTCACTGCTGTCGTTTCCTACCTGTCCTCCTTTATCACGTCCACGAAGTGAGCGTCGCTTCTCTCACGGAAGTTTTTGGAGCGCAGTGGGATGAGGGCGGAGTGGTCCATGTTTCCCATGCTGCCAATGCCTCCTCCTCCAGGCCACTTCTTCTCCTGCAGCATCTCACACAGAGAGGTCTGGCTGTGTGTCAGCGGCTGCTCCAGATGAGGGCTTAACACGCCATTAAGTGTCTTGGGACTCCTGCCAGGCGGTCCCTGAAGAAGATTCAGATGGAAGATACAAACAATGAGAGAATTGCAGCACAATGTTGTAATAAAAAGGCATTTCAATATATAAGACTCTCTCAAATAAGACCTTTCTAGATGACATTTCTCCTCACATTATCATAATGAGTCCGGACATTTAATTTTACTGATTGATTTCCTTTTTTCTGTAATCTTATTTATTCTCAATGGTAATTCTTTATCATATGAAAAAGGTACTATATGCAATTATGATGTACTCTACTGTTCAAAAGTTTGGGATCATTAAAACCTTTGAAGAAATTAATACTTTTATCCAGCAAAGATTAATTAAATTGATCAAAAGTGACATAAAATACATTTATAATGTTACAAAAGATTTATATTTCAAATAAATGTTGTTCTTTTGAACTTTCTGTTCCTCAAAGAATCCTGAAAAAATTCCCACAAAAATATTTCACAACTTTTTTTTAACATTGCTAAAAATAAGTAATGTTTCTTGAGCAGCAAATCAGCATATTAAGGATCACGTGACACTGAAGGCTAGAGTAATGATGCTGAAAATTCAACAACCTGACATTTGCTGAAATGTGCAGCACACAACCACAGCACACTGCATTTTGGAAACTTCCATATGTCAACTATGATTTTCCATTTCATTCCGAATTTATTTGTAGAGTGCTTTTCACCATGCACCATTTTTTACTCGTTTCACAGCAATAAAAAAATAACAAAAAAATAAAAACATGTTTCAAATGTTAAAATCAAGATGTAAATACATTTATATTTTCCTATTATTATATTTTATATTTTCATATATTTTCTTATATTTTCATTATTTATTAGACTGTGAAAACAAATTATAAAAAGAAAATATGGCTAATGCAAAGCTTTTTATGTCTGAGATGGTGACACTCACTGAATTAAACATGCACAGTGTATAAAATAATGAGATAATGTAGCAAGATTTTCTATAGTTTAATATGTTTATAGTTACATAAAACAGCTTCACAAAATAATGAAAAAAAACTAACCAGTATACAGTATTCAATTATTCCATCTTAAAACTATTATTTAATATTTTAACCAATAGGTGGCGCTATCTGGTAGTCTTGTAATGAAGCATTGCCCTATCTAATCAATATGGCAGGAAATGTTATCAAATAAAAAATGTAATATGGAAAAAAGAGCTGTTACATTATTTATCGAAACTCCCTGGTATGTTCTAAATCTCACCAAACAAAGCTGTTTAGATTGGCATAAAATACTGAAATATATTCTCAGTCTGCTCACTGAGATCAGGTATTACACACTCACTTTACTGTTGATGGTTTTGTGATCAGGATCAGAGCAGCTGTTGCTGTGAACCGCCCCGTCTTCAGAAGCTAACGCACCACACGAGGGACAGGCAAACTGAAGGAAGAGGAGGAGGAGATCATCAAATGAATTACGTGCAGCAGAGAGAACAGAGCCGAACACTTCACTTACTCTTTTAATTCAATAAAAAATAAATTAAAAACAACCCTCCACATGGAAAGATCAGTGATGCTATACTTTGTTAACAATGTTAGTGTGCTTAGTGTTATTAGCACATTGCTAAGTGATTGCTATGGCATTGCTAGGCGGTTTCTAGGAGTTTTAGTCTGAGAATGTTTTGTTTTGAGTTCCAATTAAAGGGTTATTTCACCCAAAAATTTAAATTCTGTCATCATTTACTCACCCTAAATTTGTTCCAAACCTGTGTGAGTTTATTTCTTCTGCTGAACATAAAAGAAGATATTTTGAAGAAAATTGGTAACCAAAAAGTTGACAATAACATTGACTTTCATAGTATGGAGAAAAAAATACAATTGGAGTCAATGGGGACCAGCAAGTGCTTGGTGACCAACATTCTTCACACATAAGAAATATTTTTTTTTTGTGCTAACGTTTTGAGAATATTGTTTGAGACTAGACAACTTTGCATAAGCATTCTATTAAAGGAATAGATCAGCAATAAAAAAGGCTTAAAAAAGTACCCTCAGACCATCCAATCTGTAAATTAGATTGTTTCTTCATTTCTTTATCGGAACAGATTTGTCAAAATTTAGCATTACATCTCTTGCTTACCAATGGATCCTCTGCAGTGAATGGGTGCCGTCAGAATGAGAGTCCAAGCAGCAGATAAAAACATCACAATAATCCACACACCTCCAGTTTAACAATTTTGTAAAATGTTTGAAAGAAACAAATCCATCATTAATAAATTTCCAATTTCTAACCGTCGCTTCTGGACAAATATGAGCCCATAATCCATGATAATGCTTCCTCCAGCAAAAAAGTTAATCTCCTGTAGTCCTCTCACATCAAAATCCACTGGCATATTTGTTTTGAACTTTTGTACTGTTTTTGGTTGTAGATCTCTGCATATTTCTCGCCTGATTTAGATGAGATTTTTTTTTTTTTCACAGGAGAAAGCAGTATTATGGATAGAGGACTCATATTTTAGCTGGAAGCAAGTTAAAATTATGGATTTGTTTCATACAAACATGCAGCTTTGCCTCACAAGACATTAATTGATAGACTGGTGTGGATTCCTGTGATTCTGACGGCACCCATTCACTGCAGAGTGAATCAATGGGTCATTGATGAGCAAGTGATGTGATGCTAAATTTCTCCAAATCTGTTCTGATGAAGAAACAAACTCATCTGCATCTTGGATGGCCTGAGGGTGAGTAAATTACCAGCAACTTTTTTGATTTCAGGGTGAACCATTCCTTTATCATCTCTGGTAGAATGTTTGTTCATAAAGTTTGTTATAATGTTGAGAAAACCTTTCTGGATCTAGAATGTTAGCCAAAGCTAGTTGGGATGATAGTGGTTTTCAACTTCTTGCTTAGAAAATGTTTAAAGCCTAAGGGTTTGTTCAAATCTCAGCAGTAGTGATGCCAGCTTTAGCAAGCAGCTCTAAAATGCATTGCATCTGCCATTTAACATTTGCCGATTGAATTTGCAAGGGATTAAAAATCAGTAGCATTTGGCCTCAGAGATGAATAATTACTACAGATGGAGACAGACAGAATCTCGCTTTCCCTCTCTGCTGTTTACACAGGAGGAGCGAGCAGCGGTTCGCATGCCCTCCTTTATCTTATTTTCTGCTATCGTTTGCAATCCAAGGTCCCATCAGTATTAAAGTGCAATGACGAGAGTATCTTTTGCAAAGGCTGCTGGGTAATGTGGTGTCCTCTGAAAGGTTGCCTGGATGAATGCATCGGGGATTCGACTGATCGATCATATTTAAAAGGAGAGGTGGATGCACTGCACATGGCACATTGTGATCTCACATATCTGGTCTGGCCACCCTCACTTATTGACGTGCTCGTTGTGATCCCTCACGGCCTTCTGCAAATCACTGCAGTGTTTCACACAATGCATCACGTGGTGTGTTTTACAGCACGGTCTTTTCATCAGTAAATGGAATAATGCTGTTCGGAGAACACTTGAGAGAAAGCAGCATGCACAGAGACATATTGTGCATTAACAAAGTAAAACCCAATACAACACCTGATACGCCAACTACTTGTATTTGTTATATAAATATATTCAGAAAAGTATTTTATTAATATTAGCTTATGACATTACATATACATACACACACATAAATAAATGAACACAAAATTCATGCCAAATTACTTAAAAAATAAAGACAAATATAACAAATATTAAAATAAGCTACAAGACCTTAACAACAAGATATTTATTTTATTATTATTTTTTTAAGTCTACAGTTTCAGAAAACCTAAATATTTATATATATGTGAGGGAATTAAAAGTTATGCAACCCGAATTCTGTAAATTTTGGGACGTTTTGTTTTTATTATTTGAATAAAATTAAAACTAAAAGAATTTCAAATCACATGAGCCAATATTTTATTCACATTAGAACATAGAGAACATAACAAATATTTAAATGGAGAAATTTTGCACTTTTCTCCACTAAATGAGCTAATTTCAATTTTGATGCCTGCTACAGGTCTCAAAATAGTTGGCACGGGGGCAACAAAGGGCTGAAAAAGCAAGACATTTTGAAAAGATTCAAGCTGGGAGAACATCTAGCAACTAATTAAGCTAACTGACATCAGGTCTGTAACATGATTAGCTATAAAAGGGATGTCTTAGAGAGTCTCTCAGAAGTAAAGATGGGCAGAGGCTCTCCAATCTGTGAAAGAGTGCGTAAACAGATTATGGAATACTTTAAAAACAACGTTCCTCAATGTCAAATTGCAAAGGCTTTGCAAATCTCATCATCTACAGTGCATAACATCATTAACAGATTCAGAGAAACTGGAGAAATCTCTGTGCATAAGGGACAAGGCCGAAGACCTTTGTTGGATGCCCGTGGCCTTCGGCCCTCAGACGACACTGCATCACTCATCGGCATGATTCTGTCATTGACATTACTAAATGGGCCCAGGAATACTTCCAGAAACCACTGTCGGTAAACACAATCCGCCGTGCCATCTGCAGATGCCAACTAAAGCTCTATCATGCAAAAAGTAAGCCAAATGTGAAAGTTATGTGACATACAGCCAAGCATGGTGACCCATACTCGGAATTCATGCTCTGCATTTATCCATCCAAGTGCACACACACAGCAGTGAACACACACACAAACCGTGAACACACACCAGGAGCAGTGGGCAGCCATTTATGCTGCGGCGCCTGAGGAGCAGTTGGGGTTTGGTGCCTTGCTCAAGGGCACCTCGTCATGGTATTGAAGGTGGAGAGAGCGCTGTACATTCACTCCGCTAATGGGACCAAATTCCCAAACTCATAACCTCGTTGCCCAGATATCTTCAAACTGTTTTGAAAAGAAAAGGAGATGCAACTCCATGGTAAACATGCCCCCGTCCCAACTATTTTGAGACCTGTAGCAGGCATCAAATTTGAAATAAGTTTATTTTGTGCATAAAAGCGTACAATTTCTCAGTTTAAACATGTGTTATGTTCTCTTTGTTCTATTGTGAATAAAATATTGGCTCATGTGATTTGAAATTCTTTTAGTTTTCATTTTATTGAAATTTAAAAAAACATTCCAACATTTCCGGAATTCAGGTTGCATTTATATTTCTAAACATGGACAGGTTATGGACAATAATTAAATCTTAAAAAGTTGTGGAAATCTGTGATAATAGGAATACATTTTCTAGTTTGTCAAGCTCTAAAATATTTTATTGAGTAGAAATTTCTGATTTTAAAACAACCAAAAAAGTCACATACATTTATTTATTTTATTACTTTATATTTAATAAAATGTTATATAATACTTGAATTTTATAATTGTATTTTTATTTTATAATTATATTTTAAATCATATTGTATCATGATATATCATATGATACATTCAATTGTTAATTGTAAAATTTAAATAATGAATTAATAATAATAATACATAATTTATAATGATAACACATCAAACTGCATCATTGTATTATATATTACATTGTTAATTGTAAATATTTAAATAATGAATTAATAATAATAATAAGCACTATTGATCATGTATAATTTATAATTATAGCACATCAATAATAATAAGTAATAATGATAGATAATAATTAATTTATATTTATAGAAATACAATTAAAATGATCATTTAATTATTTTCTGTAAATAAAAACGTTTATCAAAAATGAGCAGCTTTGTCATTATGGCAAAAGTACCAGAAACATCTTTGACCTCACTGTTAAATATTGTCTTTGGCAGTGGTAGGCCTCAGAGTCTCAAAAAACAAAAAAACTAAACATTGAGTACTGCTGCACTAAATCAATTACCTGTGATCTGATTGCAAGGTTGCACATTAAAATATCACTTTTAATTATGTAGGATAAAGGATTTTGGTGTGGGACTGACCTTAGCTCTGTCTGGGGCAGGGGTCAGAGCGCAGGCTGAGGATGTGATGTCAGGGCTGTGGCTGAAGGACGAGGCGCTGAGAGACTTTCTGAGTTCAGGAACCACCAGAGCAGATGGAGGGCAGCTCCACTGGGTCTGCTTCACCTTCCTCCCGGATATCAGATACGTCTTAAGACCTGTAGAGGACACACACACACACACACACACGCACGCACGCACACGCACACACGCACACACACGCACGCACACACACGCACGCACACGCACGCACACACGCACGCACACGCACGCACGCACACGCACACGCACACGCACACACACACACACACACACACACACACACACACACACACACACACACACACACACACACACACACACACACACACACACACACACACACACACACACACACACACAGTGACCATCAAGTCCCGGCATTGTTTGTCAAGATCAGTTTGGTTCATTGTACACTGACCTGAGTTGACAGTGTTCGAAGAAATTCATCAATCAACTCTGAACAAACACATGGTGTGCGAAGAAACACTTTTGTCACGATCGAAACAACATTTGCAGATTGCAGATGGTATTTTCCACAAAAAGGGGAAAAAATATGCATAGATATAGAAGAGCCTTTGGTTAAGCTGGTCTCTCAAATAACAACTGCCTCACCTCACTAAAACCAGCTAACTAGACCACCTTAACCAGTGTAAGACTGGCATCAGGGTATATAAAGAACACATTGCTTTAAAGTCAGCATGAAATCAAAATGGAAAATTCTAATGTTTTAATGGAGTACTGTAGTGTTTATCATAAAGAATTTACCATGCACTTCATTATTTTATTAAAATGCATGTGCCTTTGTAGTCTTTAATAAAAAATGTTAACCTCCCCTCCCCCTCAAAACGATTTATCTTCTCTTCCAGTCACGGCGCAAGGGTGGAGCTAGTGACGTAAGGGGTAAACACTGGGATAAACAACAGGGGAAAAGCTGCTGATGCTTCACTTGCAATCTGACATTCAGATCTGCCTCCATTATGTTAGCAACGCCACAACTTCCAACGATCCAATCAATTCTCAAAGGACCAAATCAAGTCCTGCCCTCTCATTTCAGATGCCGTTTCACTCAGACAGACGTCACAGTAGAGAAAAAAGACAATCGCTACTTCCGTTTCATGTTGACTTTAAATGATCGTTTGTGTTGATATCTCCATACATCAGCAGCAGCTCAGTCTGTCTCTGAAGTAATCAGACATTCAACTGAGAAAGTGAAACGAATCCACAGTCCGTGTAATGATGAAGCATCCTCACAGTCACTCTATCAAACACCTGCTGAATGCATCTATTTTCTGTAAGGAAGCTGAAGATACAAATAAAAATCCACAGGGAATCTTGATGGAGGAAGAGAAAATAAGAAGCACCGACTGTGAGAGGTCAAGTGTTTGATAGCTACAACTAAAAGAGTCACTTTACACCAAAATACTGTCAGCTTTAAGGCAGACAGCAGAGGAACTAAAAACGTCTGCGCCAATGTCAATGTTTATACTAAGCGTCTGTGTTCCCGTCCTCATGCACGTATAATTCACCTGTCAGAGAACAGTGGCGGCGCTCTGGCAGGAGTTACACGAGCTGGCGCGGACCAACAGATCTGGCATAAAGTCACTGTGCTGCTCCATATGGGGCCCGGCGTAAAACGCTCTTAAAACTTCATGAATATTTAACGAGGTTCGAAAACGGGGATTTCAATTTGGCCACATCATCAAGATGACAACTTTGAAAAAATAAACCCTTGATGGGAAAACAAGTGCTGGGATTTATTAGCTTATTACTTTTCCACTAACTATGGGCTTCTCAATGTACTGATGCAAAAAATAAGGATTATTAGTACAATACAATCAATTTGCATATTTCAGTGATCTACCTGATGACCGAGGTAATAATGGTGACCTGATGACTTAGGTAATCATGCATTGTGTAAAATAATAATGCAATGATGATTACTATATTAACACTCAATTGGGGGTGAAGGAACAATCTAGAAAATGGAAGGAAATATGATAAATCTTATTTGCCTGGCTAATAAATATTTTAATAAATATATTTATTATAAATATATTAATTTAAATTTATATGGACATTAACCCAGTAGTCCTACCAGATTAGCTAAAACAACATCGTTTTGTGACATCCTTTCACAAGTTCATTAAAATTCACCCAGTCTGTGTTGCGAAGCACCGTCTTTCTGATAATCACGCAGTATTTCTGTTGACGACTATTGCTAAGCTTGAAATTAACTAATAAAGGAGATATGAAACGAACTACACCCTTTCAGTGTTTTCGTAAGCCTGCCCTGAAGCTGCTGCTGCAAACAGAGGACAGGAACGTTAACATGATAGAAGTGACAGAAAATGAGCCAGAAGGCTGATACTATCCTACACGGTACAGAAAACGAGGCCGATGCTATCGTAACGTTACCTGGTACAATGTAGAGTATACATGGTCATTGACTTAACTGTAACAGCAGGGGATTGTTGGCATATAAGAACAATGAGTGATTTCAATAAACAAAAAGTTAATATTTAGTGATTTAATTTGTCTGAATATAACAGTATTGCATGATTTTGCTCTATTTTGTCAACTAAAATAGTTTCAAATAAACTCACAATTGAGCCGCTGCACATCTCCATTCAAACAGCATTCGTTTATGAATGAATCTGCACTTTAAACGAATCTAGTGAGTCAATTCAATTACTCATTCATAAAGACAGTCACTGCCTGAGTCCCATGTGCATACTATCCATCCTAAATGTGATATTAGTAATGTTCAATACTATTTAGGGCAGATAGGGTGGATATTATGCACATTGGGACGCAGGGACTTGCTTTGTTCCCGAATGAATCAGCCGTTCGAATGAATCAATTGAATGTATGATTCAGTGATAAAATCAGTAACTTGCCGCCACCTAATGGCAGTCTTAGTTTCATTTCAAACAAATGCCCCTGTAAATCACTTTAAGGAGTGTTGCATTAAGAGCTGGGGGGGGGGGGGTGTAGACGTTTGAACAGGATAATGTGTAAATTTTTCTTATTTTGTTAAAAATATCTTGTTTTTTTCATTTGGTACTGCACTTAAGAAGCTACATAAATACTTAAATGTTTCCCAGAGGACAAAATTAGTTAAATTTACCCTAATCATCCAATTCAAAATGTTTACACCCCCAGCTCTTAATGCATTGTGTTGCCTACTTGATCTACAACTCATGAGTCCTTCAATTGCCCTCAGTGTAAAAATATGGATCTCAAAAATCATACAGCCACTGTTGGAAAGAGTTCAAATATGCAGAAGATGCCGGAAAACCGAAGAATGCGCAGGAGCTGGAGGATTTTTCTGAAGAACAGCAGGCAGTATCTGTTATATAAAATATCTTATTCAGGAGAGTACTAAATAAAAATAACATGCAATTTTCATGCATTCTTAAGCAACAGTAAATGTTTTCACCTTAAATGATAGTTATGTATGAGTCCCCCAATTGTCCTCCATGTGAAAAGATGGATCTCAAAATCATACAGTCACTGTTGGGAAGGGTTCAAATATGCAGAAAATGTTGGAAAACCATAGAACGTGCAGAAGCTGGAGGATTGTTCTGAAGAACAGTAGGCAGATGAACTGCACATGTAACGGATGTATGCCAGTAAGGGCTGTGTGTAAACCTCACTCTCCTGACCTCAAAAAGAGGCGCTCTAGCGACTGACGCTAGAGGCTGTAGCCTTTGGCGTTCCTTGTTAGAGCGCCCGCCTCCCGCACCAGAATCCCGGGTTCGAGACCCGCTCGGAACACGAACGAGTTGTGGTGGTATGGACCCGGGAGGGGGGTGTAACACACAGGACCAACAAAGGACTCATGAACAACTATCACAAAACAGAAAGATAGTTGTGGATCATCCAGGCTGGAAATTACACAGTATAAAGATAAAGAAGGGTATGTAAACTTTTGAACAGGATCATTTTTATAAATTCAATTATTATTTTGTCTTGTTGAGAATATGAAAACATATGTTGTGTGAAATAGCTTATTCGGGAGAGTATTAAATAAACAATAACATGCAATTTTCATGAGCCCTCTTATTTTTGTTAAAATTATAAAAATGTTGCATATTCTGCAAGGGGCATGTAAATGTATGAGCACAACTGTGTGTGTGTGTGTGTGTGTGTGTGTATACACTCACTGGCCACTTTATTAGGTACACCTTGTTAGTACCGAAGTTGGACCCACTTTTGCCTTCAGATCTGCCTTAATTCTTCATGGCATAGATTCAACAAAGTGTTGGAAACATTCCTCAGAGATTTTGGTCTATATTGACATGATTGCATCACGCAGTTGCGAATCTCCCGTTCCACCACATCCCAAAGGTGCTCTATTGGATTGAGATCTGGTGACTGTGGAGGCCATTTGAGTAAAGTGAATTCATTGTCATGTTCAAGAAACCAGTCTGAGATTATTTGAGCTTTGTGACATGGTGCATTATCCTGCTGGAAGTAGCCATCAGAAAATGGGTAAACTGTAGGCATAAAGGGATGGACATCGTCATCAACAATACTCAGGTAGACTGTGGCATTTAAACGATGGTTAATTGTACTAAGGGACCCAAAGTGTGCCAAGAAAATATCCCCCACACCATTACACCACCACCAACAGCCTGAACTTTTGAGACAAGGCAGGATGGATCCATGCTTTCATGTTCTTTACACCAAATTCTGACCCTACTATCTGAATGTTGCAGCAGAAATCGAGACTCATCAGACCAGGCAATGCTTTAAAAATCTTCTATTGTCCAATTTTGGTGAGCCTGTGTGAATTGTAGCCTCCGTTTCCTGTTCTTAGCTGACAGGAGCGGCACCCGGTGTGGTCTTCTGCTGCTGTAGCCCATCTGCTTCAGGGTTCGACGTGTTGTGCGTTCAGAGATGGTATTCTGCATAGCTTGGTTGTAATGAGTGGTTATTTGAGTTACTGTTGCATTTCTATCATCTCTAACCAGTCTGCCCATTCTCCTCTGACCTCTGACATCAACAAGGCATTTTCATCCACACAACTGGCACTCACTGGATATTTTCTCTTTTTCGGACCATTCTCTGTAAACCCTAGAGATGGTTGTGCGTGAAAATCCCAGTAGATCAGCAGTTTTTGAAATATTCAGACCAGCCCGTCTGGCACCAACAACCATTCCACGTTCAAAGTCACTTAAATCCCCTTTCTTCCCCATTCTGATGCTCGGTTTGAACTTCAGCAAGTCGTCTTCACCACATCTAGATGCCTAAATACATTGAGTTGCTGCCATGTGATTGGCTGATTAGCAATTTGTGTTACCAAGCAATTGAACAGGTGTACCTAATAAAGTGGCCGGTGAGTGTATATATAGTCAAAGGCAGTTAATAAATAAGTAAGGAATGGTAGATCAGTCAGTACTAGCTTAGAAGTTTTAAATATTTTTCCTATGCAGGGGCTATTTTTAGAAAATGTCAAAGAACAGAAAAACGCTAAGGATCGTTAATGTGCGACTCTCTGAATGAGTGACAAGGCCAGAGCTTCAGTGCACACATCTTAAATCATGCATGAGCGTATCTGGCTCCTATTTTACCCCAAAATAAAAACCAAAAAACAAGAATAGTGTATATATGCCATCAAAACAAAGCCTATAATAATGTTAATGGTTCTAAAATAGACTTAATTTTCTTTATGCGATTGAATATTGGGGTGTAAAATGACCCGACCGTTTCTTTATGAGATTTACTCCTTCAGCTCTCTTCACACTCTGTCCCTCATGAGCGCAGAAGAACAAGGCAATCATGGAAATGAGGACCTTCTCAGATCCACCTTCAACCTAATTAACAGACAATAAAGCCTCTCACAAAAAAACGGCACATAATTAAAAATGTCAGAGCAGGGATGACAAACGGTTCACATCTCCAGACGATCTCCAAACCCTGAGCCAAAAAGACAGTGAATTCACACCCGGCTCAATGAAAGAGCTCAATCTATGAGCCAGAGCAGAAACACCAGTGAGTCAAAAGCTTTTACGGCATATGACTGATGGCAAGAGCTCATCATGAGAGTCTTTAGTCCATGTTGCTTTAAATGCTAATGTGCTCTGCTCTCTTTTCCGTGGTGTGACAAGCAGTACTGTTTACTTTAGCCGCAAAACTGGTTAACTAGCACATTATTAGAAAAGGCAATTTGTAAATATTCATAAAAACCCTAATACTCACTTCTTCTGTAGATAAAGCTGGATCACGAATGATTCGGTCGAACATAGATACATTTATGTAGATCAGGGATCGGTGCATTCACTTCAAAATGAAAGTAATGTTAATCCTCTGCGTCTTCAATGGCTCAGATGTCAGGAGTAAATGATGACTGCTATATTCATTATTACATCCAACAACAAAACACCTCAATCACTTAATCTGAGACATCTTGTCTTCCCCCTGCACCAGAGTCAACACAATGATGGACTGATGACAGCTCACTCAGGGCGGGTCTAAGGTCTTATCAATAAACTATCATGGGAGTGGTCTGTATAGAACTACAGTATCTCACAGAAGTTAGTACACCCCTCACATTTTTGTAAATAATTTATTATATATTTTCATGTGACAACACTGAAGAAATTACACTTTGCTACAATGTAAAGTAGTGAGTGTACAGCTTGTATAACAGTGTAAATTTCCCCTCAAAATAACTGAACACACAGCCATTAATGTCTAAACCGCTGGCCACAAAATTGAGTACACCCCTAAGTGAAAATGTGATGACATCATGGAGCTGGTGGATGTTAGAGACCTTACGCTCCTCCACCTTCCGTTTGAGGATGCCCACAGATGCTCAATAGGGTTTAGGTCTGGAGACATGCTTGGCCAGTCCATCACCTTTAACCTCAGCTTCTATAGCAAGGCAGTGATCGTCTTGGAGGTGTGTTTGGGGTCGTTATCATGTTGGAATACTGCCCTGCGGCCCAGTCTCCGAAGGGAGGGGATCATGCTCTGCTTCAGTATGTCACAGTACATGTTGGCATTCATGGTTCCCTCAATGAAGCTCCCCATTGCCAGCAGCACCCATGCAGCCCCAGACCATGACACTCCCACCACCATGCTTGACCGTAGGCAAGACACACTTGTCTTTGTACTCCTCACCTGGTTGCGCCACACACCCTTGGCACCATCTGAACCAAATAACTTTATCTTGGTCTTATCAGACCACAGGACATGTTCCAGTAATCCATGTCCTTAGTCTGCTTGTCTTCAGCAAACTGTTTGCGGGCTTTCTTGTGCATCATCTTTAGAAGAGGCTTCCTTCTGGGACGACAGCCATGCAGACCAATTTGATGCAGTGTGTGGCGTATGGTCTGAGCAATGCCAGGCTACATATATACATATATTTATATACTGTACATATATATGTACATATATTTCATAATTTCATGTATGCATTCAACTTAATACAGGTTCTGAAGGACACTATGTGAAATAAATGACAGAATTTAGATAAACTATTTCTTAACTGTGGAAAACTGTTTTTAAATTAAAAATCTCTGTCCAGATGCAGTATTTTTGTGCTCTGATTGATTGAAGGCGAGGAACATTCACTCTGAAGACATGGAGCGACAGCTCTGAATGAATAAGCAATGACCATGTTTCTGAATCACACCCTGCTGTCACTGCCTGCTGTCACTGGTCATCTTTTATCATTAAACGAGACTGTTTTATGATTCATCGTTTCAATGCTACTGACATTTTGGCTGAGGCTGCAGGAAGAAATGAGGCAAACAGTAGAGAGCGAGTATGAGCAGACAGAGATCAGTACTGCTGCAGTCAGACAGCCACAGGTGAGGTCACTCCATTCTCATTGAACCCAATGTTTCACCATCATCAAATCACAACTGACCCATTACATTTCTTCATGCATGTTCTTATTGTGCACATTGAAAGTTCAATAAAGCAATAAATCTCATACATTTTAACTAATTGTATAATGCTTGTTCACGCCTATTGTCATATTTTAACCATGTTCATACTTTTTAGCAGTGTCACTTAAAGGGGTCATATGATGCGAGTTCAAGTTTTGCTTTCTCTGTGGAGTGTTACAAGCTGATTGTGCATAGATAAGATCCCTGAAGTTGCAAAGACTAAAGTCTCAAAACCAAAAAGATGTTCTTTATCAAAGTTAAGATTCTGCCACGCCCCCCTAAAACAGCTCATTCAAACACCCCCCCACATGTCTACATCACGATGTGGAGATATTTGCATAATGCAGCCCAAATGTTAACGCAAACAAAGAAGGCGTGGTTTCAGTAACCGCAGTAGTGTTGATGCAGTCGTGTCAGGGAGAAGCTGTGTGTATCTAGGAGAAAGAAAAAGCACTTAATTTGGCCTTCTGAAAGTAGATGCATTTAGGAATCATTAAGATTACTTACAACAGAACAGCAACACATTCTATGGACAACAGTTTCGTGAACCTAGGAGACGAGGTAATTCTGACTTTGCTCTGACAACCTGGCACTTCTCAATCAGCGACTGTATGTTTTGTTATTAGTTTAAGTATTTGCTATTGACTGTTCAAATGCGGAGTTTTGCGCATCGTGTGTGTGTCTTGGCTTGAACTGACGGTAAAACTAAGGACATTATTAACTGTCTTTACTAAAATTTTGAAAGCTGAAGCTCGCGATTATGGAAAGGGGCGTTACATTTCCGAGTGGTTGTGGTGTTCGGCCAATCACAATGCTCTGGATCAGTTGGCCAATCAGAGCAGACTGTGCTTGTCGGAAGGAGGAACTTTGTAGAAAACGAAGCGTTTGAGAGAGGCGGGGCATAGAGGACCTACAATAATGTACAGTATTTGTAAAATAATGTGTTTTTTGAACATTAAAGCATGTCAACATATTCTGTTACACCAAATTCACAAAATTATTATATTTAAAAAAGCATCATATGACCCCTTTAAGTAGCATTGACATCAGAAATTGTATGGACATTTTTAATTGTTTAATTAAATTTAAGTTAATTTTAAGTTAAGTTAATTTCAAAACTGATATTTTCTGTTTTCATTTTAAATTGAAGTTTCAGTCATTTTGTGTTTTAGATTTTTTTTTTTTTATTGTCAATGTTTTTTTTTGTTGTTTACAGTTTTATATTTTTATTTTAGCTTTAGTTTTTATCTATTTTCAGTTTTTTATATTTTATGTTATTTCAGTTAATGTTTATTTCAATTCAAGTAAATTCAAGTTATTTAGTTTTAGTTTACTACAACAATCCTGTTTTTAACTGCATAAATGTAATTGTTTTTAACAATGAACAGATTTACGGTTATTTTGAGCAATTCTAATAAATGCATCTACATGTTTCATTTATGTATGACTGGCAAAAATACATAAATTTATTTGTTAGGGAAAAACTTTAAATTGCTATGCAATTAAATACTAAATATGTTATTTTTTTTTCTACTTCAGTGTAATGTTGTTAAACTTAGTGTTAAACAAACCCATTCCAATCGATGTATTTACTGGATACTTCACACCTGCAAAGCTGCAGATGGATAAAACAAAACCCTGTTCTTTAATCTTTGAGTTTTAACATAAACACATCAGATTGCAGGAGTAAAATAGTTTGCGAACAACGCTTCCCTTTGACCTGAGCAACTGCGTTCAGCTGTCATTCCTTTAGAGATGTCAGGATGAATAGCTGGGCCACTCAAAGGCTTCTAACACGCCAAGTCATTTATCCCAAACGGATGCTCCAGATCTCTCGCTGCTCTGACAGCCGAGTAACAGAGCGATCAATCGCATTGATTATGGTCTTGGCTGAGCCCCATCAATCACTAGTCTCTCCCTTCAAAATCCTCTTCTTTCCCAGACAGAGAGAGAGAAATGTGTCAGAGAGTTCTGATTCACCGGCCTTTTTAGGCTTTCCCTCAGGAGCGACGCTTTCACAAACGCTGTGTACGTGTGTGGAAAGTGGCTCACTGAATCAGCATTTCTACACTGCAACTTTCCAGCTCATATAGGCTGCTGGAAAGAAAGAAAGAAAGAAAGAAAGAAAGAAAGAAAGAAAGAAAGAAAGAAAGAAAGAAAGAAAGAAAGAAAGAAAGAAAGAAAGAAAGAAAGAAAGAAAGAAAGAAAGAAAGAAAGAAAGAAAGAAAGTCTCAGCTAATTTGGACGCTTAAAACTTTTATATCCATAAAGATTATTTTCATTATTCATATAATGTACATTATGGCACTAATAGCCTGTGTTCTTGTTTGTTGATATTGCATCATGTCTGGAAAGCAACAGAAACAAAATATATGTTTGTGAATCGAAAATATTAACTATTTTAACTATTTTAATGCAATAGTCAAGTAAAGTTTATTTAAAGAAGAATACCAAGGCTGCATTTATTTGCTCAGAAATGCAGTAAAAAACAGCAATATTGTGATATATTATTACAATTTAAATATATTTTTTTTTATTGTTTTTTAACAGTGATGCAAGGTATTTTCACATCAACTTCAGTGTCAGAAATCACTCTAATATGCTAATTTGCTGTTCAATAAACATTTTTCTTATTATCAGTGTTGTGCTGCTTCATATTTTTTTGTGGAAAATAATTATACACCTTTTTTCATGATACTTTGATGAATAAAAAGTTCAAAAGAACAGCATTTAAATAGAACTCTTTTATAACATTATAAATGTGTTTATTGTCACGTTTTATTAATAATAAAAGTATTCATTCATTTGTTTTTATAAAAATACCTACTGGTCTCATGTACGTACCTGGGTGCACTTTTTAGTGAGACACGAAATACGTACCAATAACTAGATTACTGCAGTTTCCAAAAGAAACAAACACTAGAGGCAGTAAAACTCTGACACATTTGACTCCTTTTCACACAAATTACAGAGTTTTGATTAATAAAGCGTAATTTTCACAAAATTAGCTCACGGACAGTGTTGGGGAGTAACTAGTTACATGTAACGGAATTACGTAATTTAATTACAAAATAAAAGTAACTGTAATCAGTTACAGCTACTGAGAAAAAAAGTAATTCAATTACAGTTACTTATGAAAATGTTAAGGATTACTAAAGGGGTTACTTCTGATTTTTTTTCACACACTCCCACATACAGATTTAACTGATTTCTTTCATAAATTGCAATTTTATGAGTGCTCTAAAATATGAAACACCAATGTTTCAGAAGTTTCATAGCTATGCAAAGATTTGATTTCAAAACAAGTATCATGGCTATTAAACTATTTCTTGTTATGATTTTAAATATGCATTTAACCTCAGAAAATCTGAGTCAGATTGATCTCAAAGTAAGCCTGATTTTGTGGTGGCTGTACTTCAAAGGGTATATTGGATGCCCACTTTCCACAAGTTGGTTTGATTTGGGGTCTTTTTGAAATGGTCTCAGTGGTTGTGTAAAACAACACAATTTTTACCTTGTCAAAAACAGCTCTGTTCACAGCGACTCGTTTCGGTGCATACCTCTGTATATGATAATGAGTTCTGCTCACCCCACCCATCTCTTCCGTGGAAGAGCAAAGGTGATTAGCAAATAATCATTAAAAAAATATATATACTGTAAAGATTGAGACTTACTACTTCTGGAAGTGCATCTGGATCACGAACAATGGGCACTGATCCATCCTTGAGTTTTAACTTTTTAACAAAACCTGCCTTGAGTTGTCCCTCATTCAGAAAGCAAAGGAGTAAAATTATTTGCGCAGACATAAACTAATTTAGGTGTATTCGTTGTTGCATTACCATCAAAATCAAAAGCTAATCCACTGCGTCCTCAGTGGCTCTGATGTTTGGAGAAAATTAGGACTCTTATATTCTCCTACATTTAACAACAAAACACCTGCATTGCTTACAAGACATTGTTGTTGCTACAGCTGCTCAAGCGTGGAGAAAATGACAGACTTCCTACAACTGGCTGAGGGAGGAAATATGCTAATATGGGACAGTACGTCAGTGGTCGTGTGAGGGGCCTGAGCAATTTGACATCATATTGTCTTGATAACTGTTTAGGTTTTTGGGGGATAAAAAAAAAGGAGTTAATGGATTTTTTTCATTGAGTGATAAAGGGTAGTTGTGTCTAAGGACTACCAAGACACATTTATATGCAAATGAAGATATTTTGCCTCCAATCTTGATTCAAGTGATAAAAGATTTTGAAAGTCTGACAGTAATCAGTGTTGAGCACTACTGTAAGGTTAACCCTGCCTGGTTTACATGTTTAAAAATGAATACCAGTTGAAAACACTTAAATTTGAAAAAGTAATAAAAAAGTAATCAAATGTAATCAGTTACATTACTTTAATAAAGTAATTGAAAAGTTACACTACTTATTACATTTTGAGTAGTGTAACTTATAATCTGTAACATTACATTTTGAAAGTAACCTTCCCAACACTGCTCACGGAGTACGGAGACGTACTTGAGAGATGAGTGTTCCTGTGGCTCAGTGGTAGAGAATTGTGTTAGCAGCGCAAAACGTTGTGGGTTCAATTCCCAGGGAACACACATACTGACAAAAAATGTATAACCTAAATGCACTGTAAGTCGCTTTGGATAAAAGCGTCTGCTAAATGCATAAATGTAAATGAGGAGCTCCGGTTCAGATCTCGTGTAATCACGGTTCAACAAAGCAGTTCAAATCTGCATATAAGGAAGTTGAAATGGCACGGTTGTATCATTACATAAGTTTTTATATCAGTTTAGCATGTTTTTGCAGTTTTGCATTTGTTAACACTATCGGGTAGGTTTAGGGTTGGGTTTGGTGTAGGGCATATTTCCAAACGATAGAACATTAATTTTTTGGGACAGACCCTGGATATTTGAATTCTGAACCGCTGCAATACATTTCTGTAGCAACGTAATAAAAACACAGCAATATGTACCTATATCTACGTAATAAAAATGTGCCAGGGTTCACGTATTTAATATTTTAGCGCCACTCAGTGGACATTTCTCTTTGAAACTGCGGCGAAACGTGCAGTAAGGTACGTAAAACGGTGTCGCACATAAAGTGCACAGAGGTACGTATTTTTATGAGACCAGGTTGATTTATGCTTTAAATATTCATATTTATTTTTAATACCATCTATGTATAATGTTTATTTTTAAATTGTTTTATATATAATTTTGTTGCTTACAGGCCAACAACTTTAAATAACTAAACACTAATTAGTTTTATTTATTTATTATAATATTATGTTGTATATGGCAGCTTTTATCTCCCATAACATATTTCCACTTATAGCACTTATTTTTTTTGCATAGACGAAGTACAGAACATCTTTTTTGTTATTTGGTTTGCCATGAAGATGAGCAAGTAATGACCTCTTTTCATTTCCCTATCAAGGTGCATATATAGAAGTGGTCTCTTGAAAATGTCTCATAATAAGTAGGCTACTAAAACAAAGTGAGTATAATTTAGTGGGTCATGGGATCTTGGGATGAACCAAAAATGAACATTTTGTTCCATATGCTGTTAGAAGACAAAAAAGGAGATTTTTATTTTTCCAATCAAAAACAATGACTATCAGTGTTGAAGGGTACGCATTACAATTAACACAAGTTACGTCATCGGATTACTGTTTAAGTAACTAGTAAAGCAACACATTACTTTTGTTTACAAGAAAATATCTGAGTTACTTTTTCAAATAAGTAATGCGAGTTACTTTGTTTTCCCATTTATTTACTGACAGCTGTCCTGTACCTGTGTTGACAGAAATCAGGAGTAACTGCCGAGACACTTCCTTTAGCCTGAGGCTTATTCATTTCACTTTTGGGGCGAAAGAGACAAAAATATAACTTTATTAAAAAACAAATAAACAAGCCCAGCCCACACTCTCAAAAATAAAGGTGCTTCAAAAGGTTCTTCAAGCGATGTCATAGAAGAACCATTTTTTGGTTCCACAAAGAACCATTCAGTCAAAGGTTCTTTAAAGAACCATCTCTTTCTTACCTTTTAATAATCTGAAGAACCTTCTTTCACCACAAAGAACCTTTTGTGAAACAGAACGGTTCTTCAGATGTTAAAGGTTCTTTGTGGAACCATTTACGCAAAAAAAAAGTTATTCTATGGCATCGTGAAGCACCTTTGTTTTTACGAGTGTAGGTGACAAAAAGTAAACTATAACACAAAGCATAAAAAGTAACTAAGCAGTGCTATTAGTTGCTTTTTTATGGAGTAACATCATTTTGTAATGCATTACTTCTAAAAGTAACTTTCCCAAACACTGGTGACTATATGTTGACTATATTCATCAAGCTCCAAAAAGGTCATCCAAAGCATAATAAAAGTCATACAATATCATTGTTTGAGGAACAGACAAAAATGTAATTGCTCCTCACAGAAAATCTTGCCCTCGACTGAAGCATGTCCACGAGCCTTATTAAAAATGACTTACTGCACCAAGTCCATATGATTCTTTATTTCTCATCATTAAACTGTGATATATACCTTCCAGTTCACTCATAATCTTCTGTGTGGGTGTGAAGTAGCCAGGTCTCTTCCCACAGGCCAACATGATGAATATCCCATCAGCTCACCCACACTACTGTCTGCTTTTCCATTCAACACCCAACAACGGCTTTGTCCACAAGAGCACAGCGCACAGAAAAGTACCACTTCACACCAATGCTGTCCATCCACACTTTGGCCATATTTACAGGACAATAGAAGACCCTGTCCCATCCAGAGCGCCAAACGGGTTAATGTCAAGAGTTCCTCAATGTCAACCACACTGCACTCCACAATCACAAAATACTTACAATCACAACACTCGCCACATCATCACAGGGCAGAAAGCGTCTGTCCACTGAAATGAGAACAGAAAGTTATGAGACTGACCGAGGAACCCATAAAATCAAAGACTGCAGCACTGAGCGCACCCACGCTTGAGCCGCCCGTCTGGAGAGATGAGATGGAGACAGCAACATGCTGTTGTTGACCAGACACTGAGCACAAGTCTGCAGAATTTAACAACTGGATCCTTTCATGAGTGTGATTTTACACTGAACTGGGCAAGAGCACACAGGATGCTCAAATGGAGGAAAAGGAATTTACTGTATTGCATAATCACACAAAGCATTATTTTTTATGTTTTGCTAAAAAACATAACTACATCATTAATTTGGACTAATTATGTTTTATTGTACTCTATGTAGACAAATGCATACATTTTTTCAGGTCATTAGATTTCTCTAATCTAAGCGCTTTCAAAACAATTTACACAGCCATCAGGAAAGATTAATTTTGCAATACAACACAAATGGTCCACCCCACTATAAAATATAACTATTGATGGAATATATAATATAATCTATAAAATATAAATTAAATCAAATATATATATAAAATTCTAAAAAAATATTTATATGTAAACGTTCTATCTATAATTATTAATATTTATATTTATTAATATATTTTATACATATATTAATATAACTTTAAAAAACATTTAATGTAAAAGGAAATAAAATATGAATAAAATAATTCTTAACAAAAATGATTCTAAACTAAATTCTTCTCTATGTTTTTAAATCTATAAATAATCTGACACCGAGCTATTTATCTGATCAACTTTATCCATACAATCCTACTCGAAATCTGAGGTCTGGTGATCAAAGACTTCTCTCTGTCCCCAGATCACGGCTAAAGCATAGAGCCTTTGCGGTTGCTGGCCCTAGGCTGTGGAACAGCCTTCCAGCCTACATCAGATCGGCACAGTCTTTAACTGTTTTTAAATCATCTCTTAAAACCTATTTCTTTTCTTTGGCTTTTAATTCACTGTGAGTTTATGGTATGTGTAATGAATGTACACTGAAGGCGAGCGTAGTGATGAACCCAAGTGCAGTTTATTTACAAGTGTAATCAAAATATCCAAACAGATTCCAAACAAAGACAGAATTGACTTGACTTGACACAGACTTGACACAGACTTGACAAAAGACAGACTTGGTATGGCATGAACGGACTAGACTCACCAACAGCAGGGAACAACATTAATACACGACCAGGAATAAGACAAAGACATGGCTACTTATAGCAAACAGAGTGGGTCACATGACATGAACAAACCAATGAGAACATGACACAATGAACAAGGGAACCAATAGCATGAGGACATGAGGGAAAGGGAAGCAAGACACAAACAAGAACCATGACTAACTTCAAAATAAAAGACATGAAACAGAACCCAAAACAGACCTTACAGTATGAATCTGTGGGTTGTCCTGTGTTTTATGTTTTTGTTTGTTCAGCACTTTGGTCAGCCGTGCTTGCTGTTTTTAAATGTGCTATATAAATAAAACAAACTTAAACTTGAACTTGAATGTCTAAACCGCTGGCCACAAAATTGAGTACACCCCTAAGTGAAAATTTCCAAATTGGGCCCAATTAGCCATTTTCTCTCCCCGGTGTCATGTCACTCGTTAGTGTTACATGGTCTCAGGTGTGAATGGGGAGCAGGTGTGTTAACTGTGGTGTTATCGCTCTCACTTTCTCATACTGGTCACTGGAAGTTCAACATGGCACCTCATGGCAAAGAACTCTCTGAGAATCTGAAAATAAAAGAATTGTTGCTCTACATAAAGATGGCGTAGGCTATAAGAAGATTGCCAAGACCCTGAAACTGAGCTGCAACACGGTGGCCAAGACCATACAGCGGTTTAACAGGACAGGTTCCACTCAGAACAGGCCTCGCCATGGCCCACCAAAGAAGTTGAGTGCACGTGCTCAGCGTCATATCCAGAGTTGTGTTTGGGAAACAGACGTATGAGTACTGCCAGCATTGCAGCCAGCATTGCAGCAGAGGTTGAAGGGGTGGGGGGTCAGTCTGTCAGTGCTCAGACATTACGCCTCATACTGCATCAAATTGGTTTGCATGGCTGTCGTCCCAGAAGAAAGCCTCTTCTAAAGATGATGCACAAGAAAGCCCGCAAACAGTTTGCTGAAGACAAGTAGACTAAGGACATGGATTACTGGAACCATGTCCTGTGGTCTGATGAGACCAAGATAAACTTGTTTGGTTCAGATTGTGTCAAGCGTATGTGGCGGCAACCAGGTGAGGAGTACAAAGACAAGTTTGTCTTGCCTACAGTCAAGCATGGTGGTGTGAGTGTCATGGTCTGGGGCTGCATTAGTGCTGCTGGCACTGGGGAGCTACAGTTCATTGAGGGAACCATGAATGCCAACATGTACTGTGACATACTGAAGCAGAGCATGATCCCCTCCCTTCGGAGACTGGGCCGCAGGGCAGTATTCCAACATAACGATCACTGCCTTGCTAAAGAAGCTGAGGGTAAAGGTGATGGACTGGCCAAGCATGTCTCCAGACCTAAACCCTATTGAGCATCTGTGGGGCATCCTCAAACGGAAGGTGGAGGAGCGCAAGGTCTCTAACGTCCACCAGCTCCATGATGTCATCATGGAGGAGTGGAAGAGGACTCCAGTGGCAACCTGTGAAGCTCTGGTGAACTCCATGCCCAGTGCTGGAAAATAATGGTGGCCACACAAAATATTGACACTTTGGGCCCAATTTGGACATTTTCACTTAGGGGGTACTCTCTTTTGTGGCCAGCGGTTTAGACATTAATGGCTGTGTGTTGAGTTATTTTGAGGGACAGCAAATTTACACTGTTATATGATGTACACGCACTACTTTACATTGTAGCACAGTGTAATTTCTTCAGTGTTGTCACATGAAAAGATATAATACAATATTTACAAAAATGTGAGGGGTGTACTAACTTCTGTGAGATACTGTATATATAATATAAATGTGATTACATTTCTGAAAATGCCTTATACATTATGCATAAAATATTTGTTCATGGATAATTTATACTAAAAAGAAGAAACACTTTTAATAAATAACTAACTAAATGAATGAATGAATGAATGAATGAATGAATGAATGAATGAATTAAAATACTTTTTGTATTTTAACTATTTCATATTTTATGGACCATGGTGGAAGAGCACCTTTGAATTTTCTATTAAATTGTATTAATATATGTAGAATAATATATCTTAATAAATATAATAATGAATAAAGAAATTATAGAGACACACACACACACACACACACACACACACACACACACACACACACACACACACACACACACACACACACACACACACACACACACACACACACACACACACACACACACACACACACACACACACACACACACACACACACACACACACACACACACACACACACACACACACACACACACACACACACACACACACACACACACACACACACACACTCACTTTATTAGGTACACCTGTTCAATTGCTTGGTAACACAAATTGCTAATCAGCCAATCACATGGCAGCAACTCAATGCATTTAGGCATCTAGATGTGGTAAAGACGACTTGCTGAAGTTCAAACCGAGCATCAGAATGGGGAAGAAAGGGGATTTAAGTGACTTTGAATGTGGAATGGTTTTTGGTGCCAGACAGGCTGGTCTGAGTATTTCAAAAACTGCTGATCTACTGGGATTTTCACGCACAACCATCTCTAGGGTTTACAGAGAATGGTCCGAAAAAAAGGAAATATCCAGTGAGCGGCAGTTGTGTGGACGAAAATGCCTTGTTGATATCAGAGGTCAGAGGAGAATGGGCAGACTGGTTAGAGATGATAGAAAGGCAACAGTAACTCAAATAATCACTCGTTACAACCAAGGTATGCAGAATACCATCTCTGAACACACAACACGTCGAACCCTGAAGCAGATGGTCTACAGCAGCAGAAGACCACACCGGGTGCCGCTCCTGTCAGCTAAGAACAGGAAACGGAGGCTACAATTCACACAGGCTCACCAAAATTGGACAATAGAAGATTGGAAAAACGTTGCCTGATCTGATGAGTCTCAATTTCTGCTGCAACATTCAGATGGTAGGGTCATAATTTGGCATAAAGAACATGAAAGCATGGATCCATCCTGCCTTGTCTCAACGGTTCAGGCTGGTGGTGGTGTAATGGTGTGGGGGATATTTTCTTGGCATACTTTGGGCCCCTTAGTACCAATTGAGCATCGTTTAAATGCCACAGCCACCTGAGTATTGTTGCTGACCATGTCCATCCCTTTATGACTACAGTGTACCCATCTTCTGATGCTACTTCCAGCAGGATAATGCAACCATGTCACAAAGCTCAAATCATCTCAGACTGGTTTCTTGAACATGACAATGAGTTCACTTTACTCAAATGGCCTCCACAGTCACCAGATCTCAATCCAATAGAGCACCTTTGGGATGTGGTGGAACGGGAGATTTGCATCATGGATGTGCAGCCGACAAATCTGCAGCAACTGCGTGATGCTATCATGTCAATATGGACCAAAATCTCTGAGGAATGTTTCCAACACCTTGTTGAATCTATGCCACGAAGAATTAAGGCAGTTCTGAAGGCAAAAGGGGGTCCAACCCGGTGTTCTGTCGATTTGTCCTACCCTGTCAGATTTTCCTACCTCCCATTAAAACAGTGGGTAGTACAATTCAAAAACGAAAAATGCTACCTATTAAATTATGTTTTATTAATGTGTACACCTACCACAACCCTTACAGTAATGCACATACAGTAAATACATGTTATATTCGCGGTTGTAGATAGAAAGGATACATCTAGTACCGGAAACTAACAATAAATATTTTTTCTACCTATTAGATTGTGTTTTATTAACGTCTACACCAACCCCAACCCTATACCTTCCCTTACAGTAATTCAGATACATTAAATATTGTTGTTCAGCGTGAGAAAAAGGATGCAATATTGATGCGCGCATGCGCAGTAAGCCGAGGTAGGAAAATCTGACGGGTAGGATAAAATGTCAGGACACCGGTACTAGCAAGGTGTACCTAATAAAGTGGCCAGTGAGTGTATATAAAATATACATTTCAATTTTCTTAGAATTGTATGTATATTTTATTTTATTCATATTTTATTTCCTTTTACATAATTTTTTAAAGCTCTATTAATATATGTATAAAATATATTAATAAATATAAATATGAATAATTATATAGAACCTTTTTATATACATTTTTGAATTTTATATATATTTGATTTAATTTATATTTTATAGATTATATTATATATTCCATCAATAGTTATATTTTATAGTGGGGTGGACCGTTTGTGTTGTATTGCAAAATGAATCTTTCCTGATGGCTGTGTAAATTGTTTTGAAAGCGCTTAGATTAGAGAAATCTAATGAGCTGAAAAAATGTATGCATTTGTCTACATAAAAAACATAATTAGCCCAAATTAATGATGTAGTTATGTTTTTTAGCAAAACATAAAAAATAATGCTTTGTGTGATTATGCAATACAGTAAATTCCTTTTCCTCCATTTGAGCATCCTGTGTGCTCTTGCCCAGTTCAGTGTAAAATCACACTCATGAAAGGATCCAGTTGTTAAATTCTGCAGACTTGTGCTCAGTGTCTGGTCAACAACAGCATGTTGCTGTCTCCATCTCATCTCTCCAGACGTGCGGCTCAAGCGTGGGTGCGCTCAGTGCTGCAGTCTTTGATTTTATGGGTTCCTCGGTCAGTCTCATAACTTTCTGTTCTCATTTCAGTGGACAGACGCTTTCTGCCCTGTGATGATGTGGCGAATGTTGTGATTGCAAGTATTTTGTGATTATGGAGTGCAGTGTGGTTGACATTGAGGATACTGCGTGCGCACGCACGCACGCGCACACACGCACACACAATTATATATATATTCTAAAACTATTAGATTATATTCTTATTTATATATTCTTATTGATTTTCTGAAATATTATAAAACATGCATTTTGGTAATGCATCCTGAAAAGAAAAACACAAATGTATTCATTCTACTTTCTCAAATTAAAACTCACTTTCTGCCTCACATTTGTTAACACATTTAAAATTCAATTCTAGTAAGGAACTGAATGAACATTTTGCAGGTATTTGTGATTCAGCTCTGACTAACACACAGTCCTGGTCTGTTTGGTTTGTTTTGCATGCAGGCCGAGCACAGAACAGGTGGGCCAGGCTGGCAGGTGGGCTCATGTGCCAGGATGGCAGTGCCAACAGTTGGATCTCAACACTTCCAGTTGGAACAGCAACCGGATCGGAGAGGGGGGTGGGGTAGTGTTGAGAGAGTGACCGGAGCACACGGCTGCTTTATTAAATACACTTTCACACCTTGCAAATGAACAACATTCCTGTTCCACACATGACCTGAGGAATCATTCCAATCTGGAGCCCAAACACTGCAGAATGATGGACGAACCAAGCTTTAACATAAGGATAGCGGTTTTCAAACCACTTAACTCTAAGCATGAGCAATAATAATGCTGATGTGTCCATATGCAAGAATCTGAGACAGGGGGACAAAAAGGAGAGCGATTAACAGAGCGAGCCAGAATAAAACCGAGTTTGTTGATCCCTGAAGTTTGCTATAATCAGAGCGCAAAGTACATATTCTGCCAGCAAACCACAAAAGAGCAAGATGTGAATTTTGGACAGGGAAATTATTTCTCAATATAAAGGGAAATGCTTTATACTTCACTGCATGGTATAAACTGCAAATTATGATTTTCCTATTCAGTATTCTTATCTTGTTTTCCAGAACATTCGTCAATCAAGAGAAGCAAATTGACTATTATGTCTATTACATATTAAGTCTTGGTTTCTGAAAACTGTATCAAAATACCAAGTAGACCAAATATCTACAATATGATAATAATAAATAAAAGGAAAACAAAAATATTTTTTCTTATACCACTTAACATCTTAAGTCAGTATCTTGATTTAAGAATTGTTGGATATTTATAATGAAAAACAAGCCATAAATGCTAAGAAAATTATTTTGCAATGTACATTAAACTAAATTGAGCATGTCAGTTTCATAAATAATAATTGGTTTATCCAACAGTCTGTCAATATCAATTAACAATTTCCCATGTTTCATAACCTTGAGCATGAGCTTCATGAGACTCTATGTGAGCTTCTTCAGCAGCATGTGAAAGAGCAAGGCTCTTAAAGGGACAGTGCACCTTAAAATGAACCGTGTGTCATCATTTACTGAACCTTATGCCATTCAGAGTGCAAAACAAGATAAAAAGTCAAACAAATGAGTAAAAGATAAGAGATTTGTCATTTCTGAGTGAACCTAAAACCTTTTACAGGCTGAACCACACTGACAAACAACCTTCTGCGAGTTTACAAAATGTTTTGTCTCAACAAAAAAATAACAGTCGCATCAATCTTTTTGAGTTATGACAACTTCTATATAAAATAAATAAAAACTTGGCTTAAGAAAGCAGTTTTAATAGATAGTTGTGAGGAGCAGCATGTATAGTGCATGCTACATGTAACTTAATTGCCATGCAAATTTCATATACAAGTATCAACAACTTTTTTTATTTGACAAAAAATGAATTAACACAGAAATTTCTGTTAAAAATACAATAATAATTTGTCGTAATGATCAACATTACTCATCAAAATAATGTTTACAACTTAAAAGGTATAAATTAGTGATAAATCGTGTTTAATTGCATCCACAATAAAAGTATTTTCTTTACATAATATATGTGCCTACTGAGTATATTTGTTATGTATATATACATACACATGCATGAGTGTCTATATATTTAAGAAAAAAATGCTATGTTTATATATTAAATATATTTATATATAATATAAATTGTGAATATAAATGTAAATACATGTAATTATATTCAAAATATATACACTGTATGTGTGTGCATTTATATATACATAATAAATACACACAGTGCACATATATTATGTAAACAAAAAACATTTTTTTTTTGGATCCGAAAACAGTAAACAGCACTTTTAAATTTTGGAATCCGACAGCACAATAATGCAATCACTACAGCATGTATCCAGTAGTAGGCCCGCATGCAACAGCTGTAGGCCACATTATGTGTCATAGATAGATAGTAAACATACTAAGTTCACACACGACATACTATTTAGTAACATACTAACACACACAGTTTGGTTCATATGTGTCATACGTTCACACACGTTTGGGGTCAGTACTACTGGACATGGTAGATATTTAGTAAACATACTAAGTTCACACACGACATGTTGGTAGATATTTAGTAAACATACTAAGTTCACATACTTGTTTCTCTGAAAAGCAATGCTACAGCCAGTTATTCTATTTTGAAATGTGTGTTCTATGTCGTAATGTCTGATTTTGTTTTGGTCAGTGACTCCGCCGACTGACAGTTTACCCAAGAGTACTTCGACGACACCCTAGCGTTTTGCAACTATAGAAGCCAGCAAACAAACTGGATCAGAGATTCTACTTGACCTAAAAGCCTCTGCATCCATCTAAAAACTCTATGAGCAGAGCAATATTAAAACGTGGATAAATCAAATCATGTCAGACTTGTCACCTTCCATTGTGAAATACACTCATCGCTGTTGCGTGTCCTCAATCTGGCAACGTGTGTAAGCATTGAGTCTGAAAAGGAGGGGCGGGAGAAACAACTCTCTCCAGTGTTTTGACTGCAGTACCCATTTCAACCACTAGCTATCAATATTACATACTGCACCTTTAAGTTGTGGCAACAGGTCCCGCTGAATTTCTTTTTACAGTTTAAGCAGCACATCTACAGTATGTTATTCTCCAGTGCTGAACTAGCACTAACCAGCCAAAACTAGTCTAGACCAGCAAGGAAATTAATGCAAAGACGGTCTTTCCAGCAGAGTAGTGTGACCTTTTCAAACAAAGGTCTGTTTTTTAATAATTTATATTAGCAGATGCTTCACAGATGGCATTATGTTGCTGAAGCTGCTCTCCGTGAACAGAAAGTGTATGAGTCAGTTGAAACAAATGCTTATATTTAGTGACCGTGGCTCTCTCAGGAGGAGGCCAAGTGAATATTAGCCCATCTGCAGATGTTGCTGTGACTCAGCAGAGGTTTTGTCCACTCTCTCATAAGAGCATTTTTTGGGCTGAAACAGCGGGGACACGTTCCTCAGCGCTCAGTCAGGGACCACCGAAACAAAAACTTCTCACACTGTGTGTGCATTTAATTGGCAGCTAATAATGGATTTCAGCATAATCTCTCCTTTCTCTCTCCCAGGTACTCTAGCAATGTTTTGTTAATAAAGGGCAGGCTGGAAATAGTGTTATAGCAATAGTTCACCCAAGAATAAAGATGATGTCATCATTTACTCACCTATACGGTCATTCTTCCTTACTTCCTGCATGCATTTGTAACTTGCATTGTGAATATGCTACTGCACGTAATACACGGTGTTTATGAAGGAAACAAAGATTTACAATACAGCAACATCTAAATACTCATTAAATGCATTATTTCAGAAGGTTTTCAAATACATTTTCATAAATAAAACTGTATTTATATATTTTTTATATTGTCAGAATAAGATGGAATAATATGAATGAATATATAACATATAAAGCATATACATACAATATATAATATACATAATAAAAAATATTATACACAATATAAAAAAACACAAAAAGTGTTACAAAAATCCTGCAAAATAAATTGCTCAAAAGTGGCATTAAAGACATTTGTAATGTTACAAAATATTTTTTTTTAATAAATGCTGTTATTTTGTAAATTTAGTTTATCCTGGAAAATCCTGGAAAAACAAAATGCATCATGGTTTCTACAAAAATATGAAGTAGCACAGCTATTTTCAACAGTGATAATAATGTTTCTTGAGCAGCAAATCAGCATCTTAGAATGATTGATCATGTGACACTGAAAATTCAACTTTACATCACAGGAATAAATTACAATTCAAAATATATTCAAGTAGAAAATGATTGTTTTACATGACAATTTTCAAATTGATCTCTATTTCTCACAGTCTGCATGATAAAAACTCCACATTACTAAATATAGCAAATATCATTTTTTTTTTGCTCTAAATGCTATTACTGCATGTCAACTATTGACTCGTGTGTCTATTTTTATTTCTAAGCAAGGAATTTTAGGAGAAACAGCAGGAAAAGTCTCGTGAGCTGTATAATTCCTCTGGACAATAGAGAAATCCCCAATTAAAAGTGCTTAAATTGACTGAGGAGAAGCAGAAGCCTGATTTACTTTGCAGTGTCAATAAATTCTCTGCTCTTCAAACAGTCAAGTCAAGTGGCGTGTTTGCTTTCGGCCCTCCCACCATTTCCCAGTAATCACAGCATGCATTGTGGAAAACACATCCTTATTTGGACTCGCGCTTGTAGTGTTTGAGAGTATAGGCAGATGTTGAGGGCTAAACAAACTACTCACCATTCAGTAAATGTGCCACTTCTGTCATTACAAATCGACTCTGTTGTTCACTGAGCACAAACTGTCCAGTTGTCATATCTGTGTCTTTCAGTTTCTCCACGTGGTCCTACCGCTGTATGAGTGATATTTAAAAAATAAATAAATAAATACATTTTCAAGTTTTCAAGATCCGTCTAAAAAATCTATGAATTAAAACAAAGTTCATTTGAGTAACGCTTTCTCCTATAAAACTCGGTGATGCTGGGTGGCGTTGCTATGCTAATGTATTCGGTTTGGTTTTAAGCATGTAGCTGTTATCATGAAATTTAACTCAAGCTGCTTTATTAAATGCAACATCCATGAATTATGCACCAACCTTTAATAATTACGGTTATGTTTGTTTTAACCTCTAACACCCTAGTGGAGAATGATGGGATGTTTAGTCACAAAAATGGTTCCTCATTTGAAAGTAATTTCTAACAAATGCATAGTAAATATAAAGCATATACTACACTGTATATATATATATATATGTCATGATCTTGTTCATGTTCCCCTGTCTTGTGTTTGGACATTTGTTACGTCCTGTCTAGAATGCCCTATGTAGTCAACTTGTAGTCCTATTGTTTTATTGGTCGTCTTGATTGCTTTCACAGGCGTTTCTTGTTACTTTGTCAACCTGTTGGCTTCTCTGTGTATAGATAGCCCAGTGTTTCAGTTAGTATTTGTCAGTCGTTGTCTTTGCGAAGTTGTGTCGTGTTGTTTCTTTTGCCTGGTTTCCCCCAAGCTATGTTCACCATTTGATGCTCTGGATTAATTTTTTTTATTAAACTTCCTACTGCTTGCATTTGGATCTGACCTCTGCTCTTCCTTGCACTGACGCATGACAGAACGACTGATCAACATGGATCCAGCAGCAGTGGATATTATGCGCCTCTGGCAGGGAGATCGGTCCATAGAGGAATACATTGTGGACTTTGTTAAACTGGTAAATCTGACTAAGATGGTGAAATCCCCCTCATGATAGTTTTTCGGTGTGGGCTGTCCGAACCACTCAGCTCGCTTGTGCCGCTGCATGACCCTAGATGGACTCTGGAGTATTATATCTATGTAGCATTGCAGCTGAGCAGTACGACACTCACTGTGGCAGTCGTGGAGGAAGATCCCAACATTGCCGCCATTTCAGAGTCAAGTTACCGTTGATCTTCCTGAGTCAAGTTAAGTCACAGTTGATCATCATGAGGCAAGTCAAGTCACAACTGTTCTTCACGAGTCAAGTCAAGGCCGATCTTCACGAGTCAAGTACCGTCTCAGCTAATCTTCCAGAGTCTCGTCACGTCTCAGCTGATCTCCCAGAGTCTCGTCACGTCTCAGCTGATCGTCCAGAGTCTTGTCATGTCCTGTCTGTTGCACCCAAGGTCAGTCCTTCGGTATCCCAGTCTGGTATCCAGCGTGAGGGATGCACCGCTGGTGTCTGCATGCACAGATGGTATCCCCAAACCTACTCACTTTAGCCCTCCAGTTTTTGAACTGATTCCCCTGTCTGCAGAATTTCCCAAATGGGGAATTGCTTTATGGCATGTTTGGGCTACATACACTACCGCCGAAACTCCAGAGCCAGCGATGTTTGCTGGAAGCCAGAGGTGGCAGCTGAGGCTGCAGAACCTCCAGAGATTGCGGTGCCGCTCCAGGTTCTCCAGAGGTGGCAGGTTTTACTCCAGGTTCTCCAGAGGTGGCAGGTTTTACTCCAGTCCTCAGTGTCACATGATCTTTCAGCAATCGTTCTAATATGCTGATTTGCTGCTTAAGAAACATTTCTGATTATTATACATATTGAAAACAGTTGTGTCGCTTTTTTTGTGAAAACTGTAATAGTATATATATTATTTTCCAGGATTCTTTAAGTTCAAAATAACAGCATTTATTTGAAATAGAAATGTTTATAACATTATAAAATGTTATTTTTTAAATACATTTTAAGATGCATAGCTAAAATTCTAATAAAATAACAATTGATACTTTTCTTTCTACATTGTTCAGCCATACTTCCAGTACAAGCCTAATCAGACCGATGTTAATTATATAATAAATGGCATTATTGGTCACATTTTAACCACAAGGCGTTTTTTCTCTGTGTAATATCAGATAAGGAGCAGCTCTTCCAGTCCTCTTTCTGTCTTTCCATATGGTTATAGATCTCCATCAGGGATCTGGTTCCTGCTCCAGAGACTCCAAAGAGCATAAGGAGATTTCACGCAGGAGCTCTATAATAATGCTGGTGCTCAGTTCATAAATGCAGGCATTACTGCAAACACACACACACACACACACACACACACACACACACACACACACACACTCACACACTGTCCTTGAATGCACCGCTCTGACTATCTCCCCTGCATGGCCATGGCTGTTAAGCAGCAAGGCCTCTTGGGAGATAAGGAAGGAAAAAACGAAATAAGAGTGCAACAGCAGGTAGAAATGGGATACAAGCTCGTTTTACAGATCGTTGTGAGCTCTATGAAAAGTGTTCGGTCTACACTACAAGCTAAGGTGACAATAGTGGATGCAGTATACTAAATGAAACAGTTTCATTCTGTAATCTGAGATCTGAGCATGCAATTCAATCCAATTCAACACCTAACATGAATTCAAGAGCTGGCATATTCTTTAGAGCTGTCTGGCAGATACAGTACAGATGCCACGGCCACCATCGACACAGAGTCTGCTCGAAAAATTGTTAAACAGTGGCCCCAAACAGTAGTTCTTTAGATTTCATTAGATTTGCATTAATCATTGCATTAGATTGAAATAAATAAATAAATTCAAATTAATTTACAAATAAATAAACAATTTAATAACTAAAAATGCAAATAAATAAATACGAATATATAAATAAATGCAATTAAATAAAGTAAATAAAAAGGCAAATAAGTAAATAAATAAATGCAAACAAACAAGTAAATAAATGCAAACTAAATAAAAGCAAATAAATGAAACGCAAATAAGCACAAATCTAAAAATGTCAGGGTTCTGTCACTTCGGTCTAGTGTTATTCATGGTTTTGTGACAGAGCCCTGACACTCCCGGCGTGTCCTGTTTTTATGTGAGCATGCGGCCTCGCGTGCACTCTCTTGTCTGCATGCCTTGTTTCGTGTTGGAGCGTGGTGTTCGGATCCCGGCGCTCATGTCTTGAGTTTCGGTTTCGTGTCGGGGTTCGTGTCAACTTTATCCATATGTATGTATCTCAAAACTTTTTTCAGGTTTCCATCCCGGAAAAGGTATTTCGTTCACAACTGATGAAGAATTTTTCTTAAAACAAACAGCTGTTACTAATTCTAGTAGAAATAAACTAGTTTGATAAACCTGGAAGTACTTTTTAGCCCTGCTGCCCTACAGCCACTTTGCAGCCCAAAAGTGACTAAATATATCCAAGGAAGGCAACAGCGTTTAGGCAATTCAATATGCAGACACATACAAGAAAAAAGACCAATCAAAACTCGGTATGTTCTTACATTTCTGTAACTATAAAGATGTAGAAAATAAAACAGGCCTAAATCCTCGTTCACACTCACAGTTAACTATCAGGTGTACATTCTCATGAGAGAAGACAATAGGCAGGAATGCACAAGAAGTATGTGTAAATTATACAGCATGTCAAAGTAAATGAGACCTCTGCCTAAATAAAGCAGCAAGAGTGAAGACAGCATGACAGTGTACACAACGCTCGGGCAAGTACGCCTGCGTTTATGCATTTCAGCACACAAACGGAGAGAAGCGCTCGTCTGAACTGTGGGAAATCCTTGAGAAATTCCCCTGAATGTGTGAGCAGATATCAGAAGCGCTCTGGAGGAGAGCCAGAGAGGTTTAACCTCCATCAGACACGAGAGGCCACAGCCCATAATACGCTCATTCTTCAAGCTCGCTCGCTTCTCGCTCATAGCGGCAAGTTTGCATAAAACGAATGTGATTTTTCTCACTTCTGAAACCAAATGTCAATGAAAACAACTAGAATTTACATTTTCGTAAAGAAATGTGACCATTCATGTCTGTTGCACAAATGAGTAACATGTTGCAGATTAATAAGTGTTAGTGGTTTGTTCAAATCACTAGCCTTTAGCATGAGCAATAGCAAAACTTATGCTTAAGCATTGCCTTATTCATGAACAAATCATTTTTTGTGACCTAAATCTTTTCAATTATCAGATTGAGGTTTTGAACAGCTGAACAATTTGTTTGTGAATTAGACTTTTCAATGAATATGTTAAACTGGTCCACAAAATGATTCAATCATGAATTAGACTGAACCATTTTTTGATGAACTAGACCTTTTCAAATCAGCTGAACTAGTTTCACCAACTTTCACCAATCACAAATCTGAATGAACAATACCTTTATGAATTAGATCTTTTTAACTAATCGTTTGAACTGGCTCACAAAATGATTCATTCATTAATCAGACATAATAACATGTTTGCGGATAGTACCATTTCAAATTATTGATTGAAAGTTCATAAAATGATTCACTTATGAATTAGAATGAACAATTTGTTTACGAATTGAACCTGGGGTGGTTTCATAAAACAAGTTTACCAAATAAGCCAGGCTTATTTCAGTTAGTTGGACTTATTTTGAACCAAATCAAGCGACAATAAGTCAGACTAACTGAAATAAACCTGGCTTATTTGGTAAACCTGTTTTATGAAACAGCACCCTGTTCAGTTAATTGGTTGAACTGGTTCACAAAATGAATTGTTTATGAATTAGCCTGAGCAATTTGTTTATGAATTGGACCTAGTCAATTAATTGGTTGAACTAGTTCACAAAATGATTCACTCACAATTTAACAAACCTTTTCAATTACACTGACATTTATGCATTTAGCTGATGCTTTTATCCAAAGCGACTTATTCAGGCTATACATTTTTTTTGTCAGTAAGTGTGTTCCCCGGGAATTGAACCCACAACCTTTTGCGCTGCTAACGCAATGCTCTACCACTGAGCCACAGGAACATTTACCAATTACTGGTACAAACTGATTAATTCATGAAATAGACTGAACAATTTGTTCACAAATTGGACTGAATAGTCTAATTAATTCACAAATCAACAGCTCACTGACTCATTAAACCAAGAACGGTCTCTTTCTGACAGGTCATTCTCATAATGAATATTTATCGAAATGCTAAAAAGTGGCACAGAATCAAAGTACTTTCACATCCAAAAATGACATGCACATTTCACCTGAAGTCTCAAGTATCTGCTACAGATGTCACTTTCGTTACATGTCTTTTCCATGTGCAGTTTTCTGCAGGTGTTTCTATAATGAGTCCCACACATCTGTGAGGCTTCATGATTATTTCAGAAGGGCCTCTCATGGACCGCTTTCCCTTCATAGCATCTCATTTTTCATTCCCACCACCATCTATCATGCGATCTCTCCACAGAGCGCGCTAACGAGGTATTAGCAACAGCGTGGAGCCGCTGAAGAGCAGGATGAGCGTGTGTGTTCACGCATGCTGAATCTGGGAAGGATCAATATGGGATGAGAGTGTTGATGAGAAGCGCTAAGTAACTCTTAACAGAAAGCTGACTGTATTTAACACACCCACGTTCCTTCAGACGCTTCACATGAAACCAACCGTCCACAGCAGACACGTTCCCCCGAGGGATCAATGCATGGTTGCTTTGTGGATCTGTTGTGGACAGATGTGGGGAAAAGCAGCTGTGTGTATGGTTGACGCTGACATTTAGACTTCCGGCCAGCTCTGACAACACAAAGAGCTGGAGATAAGACACCAGAACATATAGAGCTCCTGCTGGAAGACGTGTCCGTCTGATAGCTTCGAGAAGAACCAGCAATAGAAAAAGCTGCTTTTGTAAATGTCACCAACACAACATTCTATAAATAAATAAAAATCGTTATTCAACATCATTTTTTAACAAAAATATATTTAGATAGATAGACAGACTATATAAGACGTAATACTCAATATATATAGGTTCAACTAGGCTTATTATTAAATTAGGTGATTTAGCAAAGGATAAGCTAGCATACAAAATATTTAGCAAAATGACTCAATCAACCAGTTCTGAACCAGTTCATTGAAACAATCCTTCCAAATCAACTGACTCCCTACAAGAGACAAATCTAGTTGTAATATTGAACATGACATAAATACAAAAATTCATGAATATACATTATTGTTCAAACGTTTGGGGTCTTATGCTCACCAAGGTAGAATTTGTTGATCAAAAATGCAGTAGAAACAGTAAAACTGGGAAATAATATTACAGTTTCAAAAAACTGTTTTCTAGTTGAATACATTTTAAAATATAATCTTTTACATTTTTTCAGTTTTATTTTAATGCAAAGCTGAATTTTCAGCATCCTTACTTCAGTCTTCAGTGTCACATGATCCTTCAGAAATCATTCAGATATGCTGATTTGCTGCTCAAGAAACATTTCAGATTACTATCAATGTTGAAAATGTTGTGCTGCTTCATATTTTTAGTAAGATTATAAATTAATTTACTGTCACTTTTGTTCCATTTAATGCATTCTTGCTGAATTCAATTCTCTGAATTCAAAAGTATTCATTTTTTTTTTTTATCTTATTGACCTAAAACTTCGTACAGTACTGTATATATATATAATGCTTATGACAGAATGAAACAATCTTAAAGACTTTAGCTTTGAATCCAAACAGCATGCTTGCCTGGGCAAGGTTTTTCAATGCAAAATCTGCTCCACTAGTATCCAGCATGCACACAAACAACATAACCTCAGCATAACCTACAGTCCAACGCGTTTCACAGCAAATCCATCATCCCCGCAGATCCGAGCAGCAACACCCACCTCAATTCCTTCTACAGAGATGAAGGGCCAGATATCAGTGTCTTCAGCGAGACCGCAGCCAAAGGACAGTGGAAATAAATGACGGTGAGCGGGGTCAAATGCGTGGGCTTCCCAGAGGCCAGAGGCGCCGCGCCGCTGTAATGGCGTTGCAGTGATTTACTCCATTCATTACAGTGAGATGCTGTCACCTTCTCTCAAAACACAAGAATCTGTCACATCAGGACTGTGGGATAATGAATCCAATGGACCTACTTAAGCAAAGTGAAGCTCTAGACTTCATGTATGATATTTACAGAGACGTGAACAATAGACATGCACACAATTTCTCTCCAGCTCTGATTCAGGTTGAATTTTGAAGTTTTAGTAAAAAATAAAATTATTTTTGTCGGCACCGATAGCCTTGTGGGCAGCGCGCCAACATAAAGCGCCGTTGCCGTGTTCGAATCCTGACTTGAGGACCTTTTTTGTAGGCAGGACGGTTTACTTTGTTTACTTGTCTGTAAGCTCTAGAATATCATGAGCATGCTTAGTGAGCATAAAAATCTTACATAACGTACAATAAAATAAAATTAATTTGTATTCATAACACAATGTGAAAATTTATATTTTTGTGTTTTCTTTATTTTTATTTATTTCTAAAAATATATATAATGTATAATATAATATAAAATATAATGGTTTAATTGTAAATATTGAATTTTATTTACATTCAATTTTAAATATTTAACAACAATTTTTGACTGTTTTTTTCACCTGCCAAGCAAATATTGATGTTTCATTGCTTAGAAAGTATATTTTCTACTTCATTTGTGTTCATTAATGTCTGTAACACCAGCAGCGTAGGACGAATTATGCACTGACGTTTAATTTGTCAAGCACAAATAATAAAATCCTGTACTTGTCTCATTATTTTCAGCGAAACATCGTGGGGAAAGGTAAATCGAGTTTTTAAGACAGCAAGCACATCACCATGACAAACTCCCATCATAACTGCATTACCAGGCAGCCGGTCTCTGACCCGTGGGTATATGACAGCTGCCACACACACCTGAGCTCAGCGGACGGTGGATCGTATCAAAATCAGCACCTATGACCTCTGATCTGCAGTGATAGACAATCCAAATTGTTTATATGGCAGCGAAGGCTCATTTCTATCAGACTCCAGGTGGCTCTGAGTCTGATCGCATCCCATTGCCTGCAGGTGACTTATGATTATCTAAGACAAATGCTTTTCAAAACACTGCACTTGAGACGTCAGACGCACCTGCTCACTATCTCCCCTCGACCCACAGTTCACAGGCACTGCAGACTGTCAGAGACGACATCTGATCAGGGTTCAGAACTGGAGAACAGGTTGGCTGGCTAATATTGCATCTCGCTGGACAGTAAAAATGAGGTACCAGACATGTCTGTCGTAAGCGATAAAGACAGGGTCATGCTGACTCAAGATGTTTTGGTGTACTTTTATGCTGAGCTGTGGAAACGGCATGCTCTCGGCTCGGTCCACGTAGTTGACTGAAATCTCACATAGCAGAGCAACTCTCCACGGTCATTAAACACACAATGAGGGCTAATTAGGAACAAAGCTACACTCTTGGCTACAGTACATAATTAAGTTTTGGATTCTTGCTCATTTGTTTTAGCAGCCACTGATAAAAGATAATAGGAAACGATGTGGAGGGAATTACGACACAACATAAGCCAACTCGAACCCATATCTCATATATAAGCACCACAGCTAATTGCTAAACATAAACGGTGCCACAAATGTTATGTATAGGCACATTTTTGGGGTTTTGCAAAAATTTAAGTTTAGGCATGTATTTCCAAAGAGCCTAACAAAGTACATTCAAATCAATTCAAAGCCGTTCACACCAAGACCGATAAATATAAAGATAATATATTTCTAAAAATCTTTCTCAATATTGAAGAATAGCAGAGTCCACACCACAGCTATAATGATAAAGGCACAGATAAACGATATCGTTGGAATCACTTTCAGATTTTTTTTTCCAGCTGATGAACGATACAAACATTGAAACCAATCAGAATTCATCCTGCTATAACGAGCTTGAGAATTTAAAGCGGCAGACGAGCATGTGCTTAAAATAAACCGATGATATCGTTTGCTGGTGTGGACATTATCGTTATCGTCTAATATCATTATCTTTATACTATAGTTATCTTTAAAATTATCGTTCTTGGTGTGAAAAGGGCTTCAATCCTGTTCTGTACACACACAATTCAGTCATTAACACAATCAAATTAAATCCAGAAAAAAATCATTTATAAAAACTCTATGCAGTGTGTAATGAATCAAACTGAACAACTAGTTGTTAATGACATATCAGACTTGTATGTGTGGTGCACAGTGAATGAGGAACGTTTTTGATTCATTAGTGTTGCCAGATCTTGCTATAAAAGAAGAAATAAAAACACCAAACAAGAACAAGCCCATAATAAATCCAATCATGTTATCTTGGAAATAAGCCACATACCATAATATAACGACCTATCTACTTTATTAACTCCATAAAATGGATTGCTATATGAGCCGAGCCCAAACAACAAGCCCAAAAATGCGTAAGATATGCTTATAATCAGTGGACATGGCAACCCCTCAAGAGCACGTTCTGAGAAACAGTCTTCCAAATATAGACAAAACACGACGGCTCTGTCGATAGATGACTTTTTCTTCAGAAGAACAGTACAAAAGAAGTGGTCCTTGGTAATAAAAAAATGCAAGTCTGCTCATTAAGAAAAAGCATATCAAGGAACACAAAATGAATACCTATATAATCTCAGGTTATCTCAGTGTTCCTGTGGCTCAGTGGTAGAACATTGTGTTAGCAGCGCAAAACGTTGTGGGTTCAATTCCGAGGGAACACACATACTGACAAAAAATGTATAACCTGAAAGTCGCTTTGGATAAAATGCATAAATGTATAATATATTAAGGTCTTAAGAAGCGAAGCGTTCAGTCTGTGCAAGAAATAAAACATTCACAACATTATTACCTGTAATCCAGAGCCTAAGGCAAACTGGGAAATCTGATTATTTTCCATTAACTGATTCTAAGTTGATCAATTTCACTTCATAAGACCTCAATATATATCATCAGGAGCCACGGGTATTCATTTTGATTGAGGGTGAGTAAATAAACAGCAAACTTTAACAACAGATCTACCCCTTTACTGCTCAAAATATGCTCAACTCCTAACCTCGATCGCCTGGTTTGAACCCAGGTTAGACTGAATCATGAAGTGCGGCTCTACTGTATAATCATGGTGCCCTTGAGCAAGACACTCAATCACAGGTCATTCAAGGGGAGAAAAAACCCCCGCTAAGTGACAGATAACCTCTTGTTTCACGGCTGCAGAACATTGGCTTTGCTAGTGCAAACACCGCAGGGACAAGAGGAAAGAGGCGACGTCAGAATGAGAAACAACACTGCCACTTTTAATTTTTCATATTCTATTAATAGCTTTATGAGAACATACTTTAAGTCAGTAGGTCAGAACAGTGCAGACGGTCAGCGGTCCCTGCAGCATCGCAGCAGATACAGCGCTAGTGTGCATCTCCTATCACCTTCAGATGCCATACAATCACACATCAAAGAGCAGCAGCTGCCTCGGCATGCTGGGAATCAGTATCACACCAGGATGTATTTACACTTAGCTGTCTCATTAGCCGTCATCACAGCTGCCGAAAGAACTAAAGTTACCTTGTCTTCACAGTCAACTCGCTCCTTGACACCAAACCGCGCTCGTTCTGTTTCACCAGTCGTCAAGAATACCTGGGGAAAGCTAGCTGATAATTTTGTCAATGGAGAAAGATGCTTTTTAGCAACAGAAAAAAAGCATTGTTCAAGCAGCTAGCAGCATGGGCTAAAGGACCTTTGGCAACCAGACTAATTTTGACTCCTTGTTCAGTCAATCAAGTTGTTATTCTTCATACAGAGTAGCAGTTAAATTGATAAAAATGTGGGACAAAATTAATTCAGACACTTTAAACTGACCATTTTTTACGTGTTTTACTTTAATTGCTAATGAAATCACCAGTCAAGAGTCCTTAACCACTAACACCCACTACCACCCCATCACGGTTAAAACAATGTCAAAATCGCCACTTCATGATAAAAGTCTCCCGCACACCGAGATATAAACAAACAAATCTAAGTTAATCAATTCACAACCTACGCTCACTTGAGAGCATGCAGTTTGGAGAAATGAATTTTCAGAATATATGACAGCACTTCTGTGCATTTATGTAGATTTCTCCAAAATCCCCTGAGAGAAAAAGCGCAGAGGTTCACTTTATACGGAGACGTCCTCAGGCGTCCGTCAAATGCCGTCAGACTGCCTGCTTGCCTTCAGTCCTCCTTGTGAAGGTCACGGCACCACATTGTCAGTCCTCACATCGAAGGTTGTTCTACAGTAACACACACACACGGCACAACGGCTGCCATCGGATGAACGAGATGAAAGCGAAATGAATGGAAAATGAGTCATTTGCAGATGAACAGAGAAGAATGTAGGTGATTAATCATGTGGTTTCATTTTAACACCATTGAATCGAACATCTGCAGAGGTTTAGGTGAAACAAATGGCCAATTATTTTATGCAAACATAACTGATTGTACAACCAGAACAAGGAATCAGAAAATGCACGCACTGAGAGAGGAAAAATAACTGGATTTCAGGATATGGGACAGGCTAAAATCAATACTATCTCAAGATAGATTTGAACCACAGAAGCAAGAAACAAATGACCCTAAAACACACTAGCAGCAGCACTACAAATCACTTTGAATACCATAGCAATGTTATATCAATGTCCTGTAAACACCCAGCACCATGGCAATGGTTCTTGCAGAAAATATAGTTTAAATTAACTACAGACGATAGTTTTTGAGGCTCTTCTACAATCCCGGTCATGTTTTATTGAAAAACAATCCTTTGGGAGCACAGACCAAGTGGTTGCAATGTTGCTCTTTCAGTTGGAATGATTTGATAAGAGGTCACTCATGTCAGCGACAAAAATCAAAGCCTAGCCGTACAACGCATACAGAGCGGTTTATGAAAATTCACAGACGATATATTGATTGATATGCAATTAACAGTCTGCAACTTTCAAATTCACACGTACAAGGCATATCGACTAACACTCGACCAGTGCTGGGGTGCTAACTTGAAACTGGATCTTAAACAGTTGATCATTTAAAGTAGTATAATTAAAATGTACATAGGCTAGTACTCAGTCGTATATGTATAATTTAAAGCTACAGTCAAGCTACCTTAAAATAGTTAGCTACACTACAAACTACTTACAAAAATAATGGCCCTAATAATGCAGCAAGAAAAACGTTTTTTTTCCCTGAAATTAATTTTCCTGAAATAATACTTGCAGTAATTATATGAAGGAAAGAATTATATGCAGAAATGATGTCCTCCAGGTCTATTTAAATAAAAACAGGACTATTGTACAGGACGTGTATGAAATTATGCAGGAGTTTGCATGAGTTGTATCCTGCAGGATACATGAGAACACCACAATTTAACTATTTTGCAACTACAGAGTCTCTTAACAAGCTGCTCATAATTTGTAACTACAGTCAAATATGATTCTACGCTACAAACTACTAATGAAATGTTGAGGTAATAGCTTTAAAGTGACAACAACAAACAGATACATTTACACTAAATACAATTAATGAAACTAGCAAACAGTCATTTACATAACTGAATGCTAAACACTTAGCAAAGAACAACATTTAATTATTTTGCTACAACTTTGTATTAATATTGTCAATTGAGGTGATAACACTAAAGTGATCAGCAATACACACATACATTTACAATAAGTACAGCTAAAAAAATTAGCAAACACCTAAAAACAGCTGAAAAGACCAACATCATTTAACTCTTTTGCAACCACACTGTAATAGCATTTAAGCATTTCTAACTATTTCACAACCACACTAACTTTTGACAAGCTTAACTACATTAAATTAGCTTAACTACAGTTAAGAAAAAATGAATACAATTGTTTTACACTACAAACTATTAACGAAAAGTAGCTAAACTGAGGTGACGGCATTAAACAGACAACAAAAACAATATATATTTTCACTAAATACAACTAATAAGACTAGCGAAGACTTTTATGCCATTAACATAACTGAATTTAACTATTTCTTTCACACTGATGAAACTAACGAAAAATGAACAAACACAATGATTTACTTAGCTGAATGCTAAAAACGTAACAAAGAACAACAACACTGATGTATTTGGTAATGGCACTGACTCTTAACAAGCTGCTCATCATTTAAATTAGCTTAGTGAAACTACTTTGATCAAAAACAATATTACAAAAATTGTTCTACACTACAAACTAATAACAAAAAGTTGCTAAACTGAGGTGACTGCATTAAAGCAACAACACAAACAGATCAATTTACACAAAATACAACTAATAAAAACAGCCATTTTACATAGCTGAATGCTAAAAACCTAGCAGATGAAGCGTTACAAAGAACAACATTTAGCCTAACTATTTCACAACCACACTGATAAACTAGCCAAGAAAACTAGCAAATGCAGTCATTTAAACATAGCTGAACGTTAAACACTTAGTGAAGAACAACAACATTGAACCATTTCACAACCACACTGTGATTGCATTAGAGCAGTCAAGTAAACAGATCAATTCAACTAAGTGCAACTAATAAAACACGGTCATTTACATTGTGTAATGTACATTACAAAAGTCTAGCTACAAATATAGTACAACATTTAGCTATTTCACAGCCACACTTTCTCTTAATAAGCTGCTCTTAATATTTCTAGTTAAACTACAGTCAATCAGTCAGTAAATGTCACAGGAACCTTTCATTTGATTAATGAATCATTTATTGTCAGTCCGTACAAAACAAACCAATTCACTAAAATGAATAAGACTTTCACGTGAGAGTAATTTTTTGTAGTTATGCTAATTACTGGAAAAAGCAGCTTGTTAATGCAAAAGCTACTCTGAAAATAACCAAGCTACTGTCACACTAAGTTAGCTTAATGAACAGTCATAACCTACTTGGTGGTTCAACAGGCTGCATCCCCTAAATTGAGTTCACATGAAAAATTGTGGGCCACAAAAATATGACCCATATTCTTTCTTCAGCGGGAATTGAAATGCCTGACAAAACGAGTATTTGGATAACCCGACGATAAGGGAGGTGGCATCGTTCTCTGAAACCGCAGGAGGATCAGGGCACAGTAAGGTACCTTCCAGGGAAACAGCTAAAAATAGCCACCATTTCCACTCAAACGAGCACTCCACACAACAGGGGCCGGCACGCACACACACACACACACACACACACACACACACACACACACACACACACACACACACACACTCGCGCGCAGTGGGAAGTCGGAAGCGCCGGAGGGAACGGGATGTGGAAGGCACAAAGGTACACGCTACCGTGACACTGAAGAACACTTGTGCTAAGAGGTTATTTTATTAAACACTTTAATCTCACATCATGGAGCCACAAGAAATGAACTTGTTTTCCTAAAAGCAGCCAAACGGTCAGGCCTCGTCCTCCCTTGGGTATAGACTGGTGTTGTTTATCCAGGCCAGCAGTTATGACTATTCTTATTTTTGCCATTTATAAAGCAGACTGTGGTTTATTGGAAGTGCACCAGATGGCATTGTAGAAATGACAGTGACTTTCGCCGCTTGCACACAATACAAGAGCGTATGAGGTCAGGATATTGTTTTTCTTGACTAGTGCACTGGAGGCGACTGTATAAGTACACATTTATCATTCCCGCTCTGTTTACTTCAGACCTGTTTTCCTAGCATTAGCGGAAATGATTGGCGGTGGGTTGTTCCTGTTGTGCAGTAACAGCTCGGTATGTCTTCAAAACAAAACAAAAAAAGGTTTAGATTTATAGTAACAAAGATTAATGTTTTATAGTGAGACACCATTACAGAATTAATCGAATCCATTGCTAATACTGCTGTTGTTTTCCCAACAAAATGATATCACTTCCTGGAAAATGATGTCATTCACTGAAATAAAAACAGGATGGAACGTGATATTTGGGGACACAGTCAGAACAACAACAAAAACTATACACAAGTTACCAAATCCAAAAATACCCCCCCCCCCCCGATGTTTTTTTTCAAACATTTTGACCTTGAAAAATATGATTTTTTTCATGTTAGATCTTGCAAAACACCCAGGGACACGATATAAATATCAAGTTAAACCAAAGAAGTAAATGTGTTAAAGATTACTGCTGCACTGTTATATTGTGATAAACTAAAAACTAAATAAGATTTCCATCTTTAGAATTTGACATTTAAATGTAAAAATGTATCCAAAATAAATAAATATTTGCTTTATGTATCTGGTCCGTTTTTCCAGAAGTGAAAAAACAGTACATTTGAAATATGTGTAAGATAATTTGGTATTTTTTCAGTATACTAACATATAAATGGCTTCCAAAGCAGTTACATTTGTAGAAAATGACTGCTATATTTATAATTAAATATTGTCACAAAAGAAAATGAAATATTATGCCTATGATTAATTAATAATGATTAAAATATTAATTATAATAACTACTAATTAATTAATCAATTTCCATATTTAGAATTTGAACTTTTTTATCAAAAGTTGAGAAAACGTAATCTACTGAAGCTGGTTGACCTTGTTTTTTTTACAGTGCACATTTTCCCATAAATAGGACATTTTAAATACAATACAATATTTTTTACATATTACAGTAATTTATATTAACTTACATAATCATAATATTGTATGAGAAGAAAATGAACTACTGGATTCCATTTTTAGCATTTGTAGTGTAATATTTATATATCTGGCTAATTTTCACAAAAGCAGAAGAACTGTACATTTTAAAATTATACATAAATGACTTTGCTCTTTCAGCAGTACACGAACATATAGACGACTTCAAAAGCTAACACAAAAGGACTAAAATCTGCAAAAACACCATTTTAGATTCGATGGGCTCTTGGTTTCATGGTTTGATTTCTCATGAAAATGTACTGCACAGTAGGAATGACCCAGGTGTGCTGTTTTTGTTGGTTTGCAAATTGAAAGAGCTTGCAGCGAGAGTCAGCACAGCCAACGCTTTCATTTAAACACATGTCCAATTCAAAAGAACATCGGCGTCTGAAGAGAGACTGCCGTTTTTGTGATTAGCGTCCAGGTCGGTGTGATTTACTCAAGACCCGGCCAGTCTCTACTCCCAGGTCTGCCAGGTTTCCACACAAGCTCGCTACTTTCCATCTGTGATTTACGCAGATACTGCGAGCAGCTGGAAGATTTTTTTTTGCCGTTCTGGAGTCGAAGTCTCTCTTGACGGAGCTCATTCAATGGGCCTGCAAATCCAAGAGGGAAAGATAAATCCTGAGCGCTGGACTGAATATATCACTCCGGAGTGGGAAAATTAAGCTTTCAGCCAGTGAACGGGAGGAAAAAAAGAAAAAACATACACGCCTGAAGAGGGCAATCAACTGAATACAAGATATGAAGGAAAGAATGTCACCACTTTAATCATTTTGTTGATGATTAAAGAAAGGAAGTCATATATTAAAGCTTCAGGCCTCGGGTACAGTGTGTGTTAAACTGAGCGAAATGAGATGCAGTGAATTCAACAGAGGGTTCAGTGGTGTTAGAAAAAGAAAGGTTGTTATGCAATGTTACGCTTAACCTTGCTGTACCATTCTGAGTCATGAAACTGTAAAAAAAAAAAACTATTCACTAGTAAGTCTACAGTACTGAGTGGCACACAAAAACAGAGAGTGAGGGAAAGACATTGAGAGAGGAACTGACAGATATTCAGAAACGAGCACCATGGGACCGTTTTAAGGAGGCCATTTTACCCTTTTAAACGAGGGAATGACAGAGTAAAAAATGAAGCTGAGTTCCTCAAGAGACTCAAATCCTCTCGGATTGAGGGGGAATGCTGGCAACTAACACCAGCGAAATGAAGCGAGACTCTCAAGGGCGACAGCCGCGCTGTCAATTCCAGTTGACCCGCAGGACCTACAGAGACACCTGCGCTGCCACGGCGAGATGATGCTGTGACAGCATAGAGATTTGTTCTGGTACAGCGATTTTGGTTTCGCCAAGTGACTTTATCCCCCACAAACAGGCGTTTGGGATCCTTCAGTGCTTAGATTTTAGCACGGTGGATAAAGATGTCAAAAGTCCCGTGGAAACGCATGGGTCAGTTTTGGCTCCTTAAAAACCTGAATATGCCACTTTGCTAATCTTATAAGAGGTTTAGTCATTCGACCCGTTATCAATACTGTCAAAATAAGAATTCCATTTGATATTCATTACAGTCTGGCATTCCTCATTAAATGAAGAGGATCTGTTAAGTAACCACAATTCTGACCTGAAAGGATTAATAACACGCTGGGACATTCATATTCCGTACGGCTAGGAAACTGTATCACTTAACGCCCAATTATTGGCTTTTGCTTGAGCTCAAGTACAATTAACAAAACGAAGGAACCATTTGCATAAGTTAATTACATAAAAATGCCAGCCTTCGGCCACATTTATACAAATGTCAAGTGCTTTGAGAATCCAATACTTGATGTAAATGAGGTGACCAGCCATTAAGCAAAAGGATGGGGTTATCTTGAAATTCAAAATATGCAGAAGGAACAAATGTACAAATACAGCTTGCATGCTAACCTCATTAGCATGCAAAAAAAGGTTGCTAATTTGCAAATGCTAATTTTACTTTGTTGATTGCTCATCAGAAAGCGCATGAAATCAGGTAAGAGAGAAAATTACAGCCCTTTGGCAAAACGAAATGAATCTACAAATCTCCAACATGAATCTCTTTATTAGCTATTAAAGGGACAGTTCACTCAAAAATGAAAATTTTCATCATTTACAGTGTAAATATTCTGAATATATAATATACATTTAAAATGATTAAAGTTTAAATACATTAAAGCCAAAAAAATAAAAGTAGCATATTAAAAAAGCACATAAAAATACTAAAACTTCAACTAAAACCAATATAAATAATTCATATTATATAACAATGCATTTACTCACACCCTTAAGTTGTTCCATACTGGTATGACCAAATTGCATCTGTGGAATATATTTAAATGATGCCTGACTTTTTTAAATCTCTCTTTTTGTGATACACAGAAGTCATACATATTAAACTACAAGAGGGTTAGTAAATGACCATTTCCAAAAATTTTGGAAAAACAAAACATATTTAAATGAAAGGACCGATATGCAACAAATGTATGCAAACATTGCATTGCATGCTAACATGACTGGATTTTTGCAAATTTGCCCCTTGCAAATGCTTATTTTGCTTTGTTGACCACTAAACGGAAAACACGATAACACAGAAAATGACAGGCCTTTTTTGAGGAAAAACTGACGGCACAAATCCCTAATAGTCCATTTCTGAAGGCTGTGGAAAAGGTTAGACAGCATGTTACTGCCTTAAAGACCTGCTCTGTTAACCGAATATGTCACAGAAACCGCAGGGGCAAAGATTCAACAAAACGCTTCGACAAGTGAACACTGAGCACACTGACAATACGCAGGCTGAATAATGAGGTTTCAATGCAGCAAGAAACTTTTAACAGCCACATGAGCCAAGAACCAAAAGTGTCTCACTCAGTCTTCCGAGGCACGGTTTCGCAACAAAGATTAAGCACAGTGCTAAACAAGGGAACATACTCATGTACACTGCGTTAGTCACGAGAAATGCACATCTTACCTTTAAGCTGATCTGCAACCACACTTGGTCCAATCCTTTCTGTGACTCGCCCGTCTTCTCGCAAGTACCGGTCATCCAAAAACTTGTCCGTGGCCTCCGAAAGGTGCACCTTCCCGGCAACACCCAACTGCTCCATAAGATTGGCTAGGTTGACATCGTTGGACCAGACGTCGAACTTAAAGCGCTTCATGCCGAGGATCCCGCAAAGCACGGTGCCAGTGTGGATGCCAACACGCATGTTCACCATCTCCTTCTTTTCTTGACAGAACTGCTCAATGGCCTGGATCATCCCAAGCCCCATCTCTACACAGCAGTAAGCGTGGTCTTCTCTTGGTTCGGGACAACCAGCCACGCAATAGTAACAATCTCCCAGCGTGCTGATCTTCTCGCAACACGTGAGCTCACACAGGTGATCGAAGCGTCCGAATAAGTCATTGAGGAGTCCCACTAGGGCATGCGCCGACTTATTGGCACTCATCTTGGTGAATCCCACAATGTCTGCGAACAGGATGCTGACCGGCTCCATGCGTTTCATGTTGAATGGTCGAAAGATGATCTGGTCTCGAGGTATCGACGTCTTCTTGCTTTTGGTGCTCTTTGGGCTGGAGGCGCCCGCAATGGCCGCTCCTGTCGAGTAGCGCTTAACCGAATTGTCATTGTCGTCGTCGCTCTGCTTCATGAGCTCATCGGCCACCCTACGAGGCATCACCGAGTGGATCATCCGCTCCTTCAGGGCCTTTTCCACCTCCAAGTCTTTCCCATGCATGATGGCTTGGCCGACCTTGAGGAACGTGCTGCGTGAACGCACTTCGGACATAATAAAAAGGTGGATGCCAATGACATGGGCGCAAAGATGCAAAATGGCCCTTCCTGGGATCAGCCAGTAGAGCGTTTCCAAATGTTCCTCGGTGGAGTTCCTCCAGCCATTGCCTTGAATCAAATGCATCCAGCCAAGAGTCTCAAAAAGCACTGAGTAGAGCAAACCGAGCAGGAGTGAAGCATACAAACGGACATGGAGGAAACTGTAGAGCAATGAAAGCACCTCCATGCCTAGAGAGAAGGTGCCAACTGGGGACAAACAAGGAGCAACTAGACCTTCATTTCGGGTGGCTTCAAACGTCAGGTTTTTATCCTCGGCGCCACTGAAGTTACCTGCGTCCTCTTCATCCTTCAAAGGAGGAACATTAAAGTCACTAAAGCCTGAAGTCTGGATCTGAGGTGCAAGGGTGAGGGCAAATGTCACCACGATGAGCAACAGTGAAGCTTGATTGTAGCAGTGGGCGTAGAACCGTGTGAATGTGAAGCCGAACAGGACAGAACAGAGGAGTAGGAAGGCAGTTGTGGGCAATAAGAAGGCAGTCCTTTCACATCGATTAGCATTAGCAATGAAGAACAACCCCCAGAGGAGGCTGGCGGCCGCCAAGTAAAACAACACACAACGGAAACGGCGTTGCGTTTGAGGGAAGCAGCGCTCGCGGCAGGCTTCCTCCAGAATGTTGGAGTCAAACTTGGGGTTCCAGAAATGTCCAGCCGATCTTTCGAACAGCTGCGGCATCTTTCTTTGAGCCCGGAGGCCTTTGACCCCTGGTTTGCGGATGGCAGATTCACCTGAGCTACAGCTGGAGGAGATGCTGTACTTGCAATGTTTGGAGCCCCCGATGATGCTGCACATGGCGCTGGCGCCCAGACTCCCACGCTGCTGTTTGTGCGGCTTGGTGCCGCTGATCCGCACAGAAACAGGCGCCATCGCCGCTGGAGTCGCAGCTTGCTTCGCTGTTGTGAAACAGCAGATGTTGATGTTGAGGAGAAGCCATGATACCGTTCAGACCAGAGGCAAGCTGGGAGAAATGCAAAAAAATATGAAAATAAGGTCCTCTGGTGGAAAAATAATCAAGAGGGGGAAATAAATGGAAATGGCACAAAACAGCTCTGACGACTAGATGATGAAAATTTTACTCATGCATTTAGACAGTTCCAAGATTTAGAGTTTTGGTTATTTCACCTCATGACGCCAATAGCGCATTCCTCTTCTCTTCTGTCTTTCTTGACGCACATTGGGTCTGAGAGGTTTATCCAAAGTGCATGGAATCTTTTGACTTACCACAAGTGAATCAAAAATGTTCTCTCACTGATGAATCAAAGTTACAGAATAACAACACAAAAATGAAGACTCAAGTCAAGGACTGTTTGCTTTGATTCTTTAGGGAACTTCTTAACTCCACTCTGATGCCAAGTGCACAATTTCCCCATAAATGAGCCATTACATTGGTTTTCAAGAAGACTAGTTAGAGGACTGTCAGCATTTATGCTTGACGTAAGTTATGGCATTCCTCATATCCAACACAAGTCATGCATAATAAAGTCCAAAAACTCTTGATCAAATAAACATTAAAAAGTCCAGTATTTCAAAAAAAGTCCAAACTTAAAAACATGTGTTTCTATATTATTTAGGCTACTTAAGAAAAAATAACTCAACGCGGTTTCTTACAAATAAACCTTCCGCCCTCTTTTGTTCTTCAGATTCAGAATAAGCGCTCACTGGAGACTCCGCGTACTGTCAGACGGAAATAATGGGCACAACATCGTTACTGATGTTAAAAAATACGTAGAAAAATTCAACCAGTCTTCTTTCTTAAACGGCCTGTCGCGTTAATATTCTCTTGACAGGAGCACCGACCTTTCCTGAGTTCCCGCTCCGGATCTTGCAGGCGCTTACATTGCGAATTAAACGTGCGTAACGGGATAAAAATAATAAAGATTGAGCTATGGTTTAACTTATCATTCAAGATGCATAAATGCCTGTTTGTCCAGTATATTCCCGCAGACTTAAAACACTGTGATCTTAATTCAGGTGCGGCTGTTTGAAACCAGTTTGAGCCGTTTATTTCAATGCAAGTTGTAAAAGTGCTTCAAATGAAGAATGAATTCACCTTGATGGTCAGAAGTCATTTAAGTTTCCTTTCCTCGTAGATAAGACAGAAAGTCTGCACTTCTCTCTCCATAGACTCACAGTGGTAAAGTGCCTCTTTGGTTTCTCTTCAGGTCTCGTTTCCACGGGCAGCTTTTCCTGTGATGTCCAAACAAATCTCTTTCTGAGCCGGTTCCTCTATGCTCCCCATCAGCGCACAGCTTGGCACTCGTGACACATGCCAGTGCATCATAGTTGACTTGTGTGCTTTCGCGCCGCTCGGGTGCGCCGGTGGCCATCAGACATCAGTGAGATCTCCATCTGTATTCGCAATCCGACGCGGTGTCTGTACAAGTCCAGCAGACGTTGGGAATACATTGAGAGGTGGGGATAAACGCGTGCGTGCACGCTCTGGAGGGAGAACAACAGAAGGGTGGCGAGCACGCACGCGTTCACATGGAGGTGGGCTCTTCTCAAACCGCAGTGTTCGCGTCGGAGCGCGCCCCCAACGCTGACGCGCGTCACCGGGAGCTGTCAAAAGGGGATGAGGATGGGGGTCCAATCAATGACGTGTAATGCAGGGGAGACACAGCTGTCGTATTGAGAACAATAAGAAATCAACCAGACCAATTTAGCGTTGACCCCACTAGATCGAAACACATTTTCTTTCCTATCTGTCTGTCTGTCTGGTTCTTTTCATTGTTTTTGATGATAGATAGATAGATAGATAGATAGATAGATAGATAGATAGATAGATAGATAGATAGATAGACAGACAGACAGACAGACAGACAGATGACAGACAGATGACAGACAGACAGACAGACAGATAGATAGATAGATAGATAGATAGATAGATAGATAGATAGATAGATAGATAGATAGATAGATAGATAGATAGATAGATAGATAGATAGATAGATAGATAGATAGATAGATAGATAGATAGATAGATAGATAGATAGATAGATAGATAGATAGATAGATAGATAGATAGATAGATATAGATAGATAGATAGATACCATCTTCAATCATTTCTATCATAATTCCTATCAATATATTTGACCCTGGACAACAAAACCAGTCATATATTTTTTAAATTGAGATTCCTACATCATCTGAAAGCTGAATAAATAAGTTGATGTATGTTTTGTTTGGATGTGACAATATTTGGACGAGATACAACTATTTGAAAATCTGGAATCTGAGGGTTAAAAAAAATAAAAAAATTAGAAAATTGCCTTTAAAGTTGTCCAAATGAAGTTCTTAGCAATGCATATTACTAATAAAAAATGAAGTTTTGATATAGTTACGGTAGGAAATTTACAAAATATCTTCATGGAACATGATCTTTACTAAATTTGCTAATGATTTTTGGCATAAAAAAATCTATAATTTTGACCCACACCCAGTATTGTTGGCTATTGCTACAAATATAACTGTGATACTTTTTACTGGTTTTGTGCTCCAAGATCACATATCAATCATATTATAATTAGATAATCATTAATAGGTTACAGGAAGTCTTTGCTTTCCAGGTCAGCTGTGGGCCGAAGGGTTTATGAAACATTTTCCACAATGTTTTCCGCAATACTCACCAAATCCACCAATTTTGTAATTAAATGTTGATCCCAGTTTATGAAATTACTCCCAAAATAAACCATAAGTCTTTAATCCGCATGTTTTAATTAATAGAGTCTCTTTGCTCGGCTGGCGTGTTGTGCTTGCGCCGCAGTAGCTGTGGCTGAATCAAAGTGATTATGTTGTTTTGGAAGCCAGCGAGAGGCTAGGATGCTTAAAAAGCTTCAGAAGACTGTTTCAAAGGAATTCCCTGGATAACTGCAGCTGTGTGTGTCTCTAGAGCAGGCCGGGCCTGAGCTGCTGGGTCATGACACAGAAAGGTGACAGGTTTCTTATAAGTACACTGCTTGTTTTTAGGGTAGATTATGTTGTTTTGGGGGGAAAAAAAAGGAGCATTATGGAATCCATTCCTCTACAAACCTCTCAAGAACATGTCCATGTTATATCTTATACCAAAGTCAAAGGGGATATATTCCTTGAGGAAAATAAAGGAGCATAGAATTATTCAAGTTCATTATTTTCTTGACAATTAAATAAATTGCTAATAATAATAATAATAAACTATAGAAAAATGCAATGCTATACATCACAGATATGTTTTCGTTGATTAAAAATGTAAAAAAAGTGCACTGCAGAAATCCATTGAGAATTATGGTAAAAAAACATCTAGATGCGTATTGAATTAAACAAACCTATACATTGCATACAAATGCATAGAAGATATCACATCCAGAAATACATGTGATTAATTGCCATAAAAATAATGTCACAGCACAACAACTAAAAATAATTAATTAAAATAGACATAAATTTAGCAAAACATTATTTGTTTTTGTTTTTTCTTTTGATTATGGGGTGAAATTGAACACAGACATCTATTTGTGATATTCACTCATTAAAACATATGTTTTTCTACTCACACCTTTCGGTTCACTGAAACACACTCACAAAAACTGAGAGAAATCTGGAGAAACAGCCTTGAGAAACACCATTCCTTTTGAACATGTTACACAGTCCCCCGTTACAGTTCCCTCGCACACCTCCCTTTGAGTTGGAGTCACGACCGACCTCCAGCTGCTGCAATGCAGCTTCCAGACCTGTTCTCCAATCACGTCTGAGAGCAAGGCAAACTTCAGCCTGCCGTCTGAAACGTGTGTATGTGTGAGTGTGACTTCACAGGCTTTCAGAGGCGGCCCTGATGTTGTGGGGGCTTCCCTCGCTCAGGGGGGAATATAGCACAGTCTGTTTTGAAATATGTGATCAGTGAGCCGTGTCCTCACACAGGCGTGCAGACCCATGCCATTATTAACTCATGAAGCTTAATATCGTTTGGCGACGGGACACTGACTTCATTCAGCTATTGAATGTGATGGCCATATTGCACATTTGTTTCTCGAGGACTGCTGCAAAATGAGCTGTTACATCTTCTATTCAATGCTTTAAACAGTGAATAACAGATACGAGAACGCAATGAGGAAATTTCCTTGATTACAATCTGTTCATTAGAAGCAACATGAAAGACATCAGAAACTCATTTACTTCAGTTATGTGACGTATTTCAGAGGGAAACAGAATATTTGTGTGGGTTGGCACTTGATTTTATCCACCAGGAAATGATGTGAGAGTGTAAAATGTGTGTTTCTTATCAGAATTGAGCTGAAAATGAGTTTGTGGTGGATATATATTTACATTTATGCATATAGGTGCTTTTATCCAAGCAACTTACATTGCATTATATAAATGTATCTACCAGCCCTTGCATTTCCTGGAATCAATACCATGACATTGGCATTTTTAGCAGTACTACTGTTTGAGATACAGGAATGATGTAATGTTGTGGGGAAACTATTTATTTTCCAAGTCTGCATTTGATGCTTTTATTCAAAGCAACTTATACTGTTTTCATGTATTTTATCAGTTCATGCATTTCTGGGGAATTAAACCCATGATCTTGGCTTTTCAAGCACCATGCTTTACTGTTTGAAATATAGGAGTTATTTTTGTTATTTTTTGCTATTAGTGCCTTATTAGTACCTTGATTACAGGAATAGTTCACCCAAAAATTTGTAATTAGCTAAAAATGTACTCAGGCCATCCAAGATGTAGATTAATTTGTTTCTTAATTGGAACAGATTTTCAGAAATGTAACATTTCATCACTTGCTCACCAATAGATCCTCTGCAGTGAATGGGTGCCGTCAGAATGAGAGTCAAAACAGCTGATAAAAACATCACAATAATCCACAAGTAATCCACACCACTCCAGTCCATCAACATCTTGCTATTGGCTAAAATATGAGTCCTTTATCCATATTGCTTTCTCCTTTTAAAAAGTCTTCTTGTCTGAATCAGAAGAGAAATATGCACAGATCAAGCACAGTTTACAGGGAACCAGTTCAAAATTGTTCTAAGCAAATATGTGGGTGGATTCTGGTGTGAGTGGGCAATAGGAGATGGACTTTTTCACTGGAGAGAGCAGTATTATGAATAAAGGACTCATATTATAACCAGAAGCAATGGTTTGAAGATAAAAATGTCTTAATGATGGGTTTGTTTCTTACAAACACACAACTTTTCACTTTACAAGTCTGTAACTGTTGGACTGGAGTGGTGTGGATTATTGTGATGTTTGGACTCTCATTCTGATGGCACCCATTCCATTCACCCATATGATGTAATTATACATTTCTCCAAATGTTAACCTCTCACATAATGAGAAGACTCTCTCCACTGCATCATGGTTAAGAGGTTTCCAATGCAATGTTATATATCTCCCCAATTTGCTCATTTTAAGCTGCTTTACAAGTTTACATTAAACGGTTTCATAATGAGCATTTTGTAATGCTTGAACTTTTTCATTTCATATTTTGCATTATTTCATTCACCTCATGTTGACAAAAAATGGTTTGCACTATAATCTTCCTCGCTTCAGAATTATGTTGTGCCATTTTCAGTTGCTTTGTCCTCACGTCAATGTGATGCAATAGCTCTTCACATTCTGTGCTCACTCTAGTGGACAACTAGTGCCACAGCAACTTCAACACATATGAACACTCACTCACTCACGGCTAATTAGAAGTGTTGAAAAAGCAATTTTAACTTTAATAGTCTCAAGATACTTAAGTGAGTTTTACATTGCCTAAAGAACACGAGAGGGGCATTTGCACACGCAAAAGTTGTAGGTGGTTGCCAGGTCATTTTAATGTGCTTGTTATGGTGATCTGTGTAGTTTTTTACAGCTCATGAGCTGTAGTTTAATACTTTTAAACATCAGGGGTTTTGTCACATTTTTAAATAAGCCACCTGTCAGAATAACAAATCAGGCTCAGGGATTGAGCAATATTCTCTGCATGTTTTAATGGGCTTGCTACATTTATGACGACCCCTGTGATTTCCCACCTGCCTCAGAAAACACACCTGCTAAATATACAGCTGACTTGAGCATCTTTCAGCACTTACCTGCCGTTCAAATCTAGATCTGATAGTGACACCATGGTTCATCTTGTGTCTATTTTTGGAGGTGGGAACAAAGAGTGACCTTGATATTTAGACAGGTCTTTCAGAAGGGATCCGAGTCTATTAACCCCCACAACCTAACTCTGAAAAAACAGACAGCTCGGTTAATAATACTTTATTGCAGTTTTGTCTCTCCCACATAACTGCACTGTTTGCACTATATTCACTGTTGACTACCATACATCATAACTAGGATTCCAAAAAATGCTTATAAAAATGCTGCTTTCCGAGGTAACATCTATCTGGATATCTAGATTAATGTGATTATTTCCACACAAACCCCCAACCATTACATAAGACCTGGCTATTAGTTGTGGAATTTTAAATACGCTTTTTACAAGGTTCTGTGTTGCCATCGAGAACCGTTAACATCCATGGAACCGTTCAAATGCACAAAAGGTTATTTTTGTGGAAAAAGATTAAAATGCTCTTTGCATTGAAAAATAACAGAACATTCAGTTAAAGGAAAAGTTCAGCCAAAAATGAAAATTAGCTGAAAATTTACTCACCCACAGGCCAAAATTATTTTTTTCTTCATTAGAACAGATTTGGAGAAATTTAGCACTACATCACTTGCTCACCAACGGATCCTCTGTAGTGAATGGGTGCCATCATAATGAGAGTCCAAATAGCTGATAAAAACACCACAATAATCCACAAGTAATCTAAGCCACTCGAGTTCATCAATTAACGAAAGCACGAAAAGTAGCATGCATGTAAGTAACAAATACATCACTAATGCATTTTTAACTTTACACCATTGCTTCTGGTAAATATGAATCCTCTATCAATAATATTGCTTTCTCCAGTGAAAAAGTTCCCTTGTCTGAATCAGGAGAGAAATATTCACAGATTAAGCACCGTTTGCAAGACAAAACAGTTCTAAACAAATATATCAGTTCATTTTGATTTGACAAGACTTTAAGGATGGACTTTTTCACTGGAGGAAGTGTTATTATGGACTCGTATTTTGGCCAGAAGCAACTGTTTAAATTTAAAATGTCTAAATAACATATTTGTTTCTTACAAACACACAGCTTTCAACATTAATTGATGGAAATGAGTGGTGTGCGTTACTTGTGGATTATTGTGATGTTTTTTCTGCTGTTTGAACTCTCATTCTGACGGCACCCATTCACTGAATATAATCAATATATCTCAGTTTCTCCAAATCTGTTCCGATGAAGAAAAACTCATCTACATATTTTCAAATCATACAAATTTTCATTATTGGGTGAACTATTCCTCTGAAGGTTCTTTAGAGAACTCCAAATAGATCTTCTATCACATTGCTGTGAAAACCTCCTTTCAGAACCATTATTTTTTAAGAATGTAGATTGATTTTTTATCGTGGTATACAAAGTGGATAAGTGGAAATGTGAAAAAAACAAACCCATATGTATCATAACATGCAGTGTAAAAATGCTAGCAACTTATCAGTCTGAGGAGAGAGAAATAATCATCCATAGCTACTATTAACCTATAAAAGTGAACAAATCAACCCAAAAGATGCACAGATCCAAATGCACAACTGGGGAACTGATTTGGTAAGTTTAAAACATGACAATTGCATCACTGTTCACATTCAAGGCAGCTGATACCCATTTTTAGTCTCATGATATTTTATTTTTGCTATTTTTTACATTTTTTAAGTGTGTGTCAGCCATTTTAGTTTTTCCATGCGTACACATTTTCCCCTTCAAAACTGCAGACAGTTTATAAAAGTAGCGCGGAAAGAGAGGAGAGTTATTTTGACGTGCTCTCCTCGCATTCACAAGAAACTCCGCCTCAAGACTTCACAAGAACCGCCCTCCACCCCATCCCAGAATCCCCCGCCCTCAAACATCCCACACACAACCTCTTCCCATGAGATCCGTCTCCATTGACTCGAAACAGACCCGTGGCAGGAACAGGATTGGCTCCACTGCTCCTCCTCAGTTTGTTCGCTCCACCATTCCTCCTTTCTTTCTCTTGTCCTCCTCCTCGGTCTCCCTCCCGCCTGGTTTTCTTCTCTCAGTTTCGCCGGTAGCGGTTCTTGGGCTTTTCCCCGCAGCCGGTGGCCTCGCAGGAGGACAGGGTCGGGTTCTTGCCAGAGTTGATGCTGCCGAGCAGAGAGGGCAGTTCGTGGGTGATGGCGCGCTCGATCTTCTCCAGTAGACAACCGCTACTGTAGGAGCATTGAGCCGACAGCTGCTTGAAGCTGCTCACCGCGTTAATCCCGAAGAAGTCACGGTAAGCGTCTCGGTTGGGCAGGTCGAACTTGCTGACATTAGTTTTGGCCAGGATGGACTTGAAAATGTAGAACTTATCGGGATCGTCCACAATCTCCTTGAAGACCAGTTCGGGGTCGCTGAAGAAGGTCATCTTCTCCTTGAAGGTCTGCACGTAGCGGTCCACCAGGAGAGCGTGAATGCGAACGCGGATGCCGTGCTGGCGGATGAAGGCGATTTTGTTCTCCAGACGGTTCTCGATCACTTGGTTCAGGTCTTCCAGCAAGGATATTTCCTCGCGTTTGAAGAGGTCGTGGCTGGTGTCCGGCGCGTAGTCGTAAGGCCAGAAGGAGCTGACATAGACGCGCGGGGGCTCGGTCACATTAATGAGGGGCGCCAGGCTCCAGAAGAGGGCGCCATAGACGCGCATGAGGTCCTGGGTCACCAAGTTGTCGGCCTTATTGAGGATGATACGGATCTGGGACTCCCGACCTTTCAGCTGTCGGAAGAGCATCTCCAACTCGAGACCGACGTCCAGCTTGGTGGGATCAAAAACCACGAATATGAGGTCCGCGCGATCGATAAACCACTGGCACACATCGTTGAATGGGTAACCTTGAAGTGAGAGAAGAAATATAAATAATTAATTATTATTCATAAATTGAGATGTTAAATACAGGGTATTTGGAAGGTTTTTAAGACCTTTTTATGACCTTGACAAACAAAAGTAATACCGTATATCCATTCAGATTAAACCTATACAAGCAATTCACTTTATATGTTTTTTTTTTGCAAATCAGTGGGTGGGGGGGTCATATTACTGAGATGCTATTATATTTGTAACCATATTTTAATTTAGTTTTTATTTTCTTATTTTCCGCTTTCCTTTTAATTTAAAGTTTTAGTAATTTTGTTGTGTGCTTTTGTCATTTTTATTAGTATATATGAAGAGTTCAGATGCAAAAGCCTCTAAGTGCCATCTGAAATATTCTTCTAAAATTAGCATTTTTATCAGGATCCTATATTTATGTTCAGTTATTTCACTTTAACTGCATAGAAAAGGACCTATACATTGCCATTCAGGTAAAATTACTGAACCTAAACATAGGAGCCTGAAAAAAAAAATGCCACTTAGAGACTATTGCATGAACTCTTCATATACACTCACTGGTCACTTTATTAGGTACACCTTGCTAGTACCGGGTTGGACCTCCTTTTGCCTTCAGAACTGCCTTAATTCTTCGTGGCATAGATTCAACAAGGTTTTGGAAACATTCCTCAGAGATTTTGGTCCATATTGACATGATAGCATCACGCAGTTGCTGCAGATTTGTCGGCTGCACATCCATGATGTGAATCTCCCGTTCCACCACATCCCAAAGGTGCTCTATTGGATTGAGATCTGGTGACTGTGGAGGCCATTTGAGTAAAGTGAACTCATTGTCATGTTCAAGAAACCAGTCTGAGATGATTTGAGCTTTGTGACATGGTGCATTATCCTGCTGGAAGTAGCATCAGAAGATGGGTACACTGTAGTCATAAAGGGATGGACATGGTCATCAACAATACTCAGGTAGGCTGTGGCGTTTAAACAATGCTCAATTGGTACTAAGGGGCCCAAAGTGTGCCAAGAAAATATCCCCCACACCATTACACCACCACCAGCCTGAACCGTTGAGACAAGGCAGGATGGATCCATGCTTTCATGTTCTTTACGCCAAATTCTGACCCTACCATCTGAATGTCGCAGCAGAAATCGAGACTCATCAGACCAGGCAACGTTTTTCCAATCTTCTATTGTCCAATTTTGGTGAGCCTGTGTGAATTGTAGCCTCCGTTTCCTGTTCTTAGCTGACAGGAGCGGCACCCGGTGTGGTCTTCTGCTGCTGTAGCCCATCTGCTTCAGGGTTCGACGTGTTGTGTGTTCAGAGATGGTATTCTGCATATCTTGGTTGTAACGAGTGGTTATTTGAGTTACTGTTGTCTTTCTATCATCTCTAACCAGTCTGCACATTCTCCTCTGACCTCTGACATCAACAAGGCATTTTCGTCCACACAACTGCCGCTCACTGGATATTTTCTCTTTTTCGGACCATTCTCTGTAAACTCTAGAGATGGTTGTGCGTGAAAATCCCAGTAGATCAGCAGTTTTTGAAATACTCAGACCAGCCCGTCTGGCACCAACAACCATTCCACGTTCAAAGTCACTTAAATCCCCTTTCTTCCCCATTCTGATGCTCGGTTTGAACTTCAGCAAGTCGTCTTCACCACATCTAGATGCCTAAATACATTGAGTTGCTGCCATGTGATTGGCTGATTAGCAATTTGTGTTACCAAGCAATTGAACAGGTGTACCTAATAAAGTGGCCGGTGAGTGTATATATTTATATATAGCTGTTTTTTTTTATTATATATATATAAAAACATTTTATTTTATTTCATGTTACAAATTTTTTTTTCTTTTATGTGTTTTTTTATACTTTTTGTTAACTATAATAACCCTGGTGCCTGAACTAGTCAAATCTATATACTGAATATGTTAAATAATGTTTTCCTTCCCGTAAAATAGGGTTTATTGTGTATCAAACATGCCATAATAACCAGAAAAAGATTGTATGCATATGGTTGAACTTTTAATTATAAAGGAGCCTGAGAGACACCGGGACTCTTATGTTGAAATGTATATTTGTCACTATTTCCAGCTGCTCATTCAAACGGAACAGATGATGATGAAAAAAATATGCACTAAACATTGTCATAATTCCTAAACAGTAGGTCATAAACAATCAGAAATAGTCATAAATGCATGAAATTATTGATTGACCACTGCTCTGAAACTGTGAACCTGTAGAACATGCAACAGTGAAAGGAGCAGCACTTACATTTTATTAAATTAGTTTAAGAAATGAGTTTAATGATCAGCTCTTAAACTGAAGACCTCTTAAAATGATAATAAAGACTGTACCATTTCACATCTCTTAGACTTTTTATGACCTTCAATTTGGGTTTAATACTTTTTAAGGACCCATTAGATCCCAGAAATTACAGAAATCGATGGCGATGTTAGATAAGTCTGTACCTCTCTCCTGCTGTTTGCGGTTCTCAATGATTCCAGGTGTATCCACGAATGTGACCCGCTCCAGAAGCTTGTGGGGCATCTCAATGCCAACCAGCTTCTCCAAAAAGTTCTGGCCGAACTTCTCCAGCGGGGAGAAGGAGCGAGAGCTGTCGGCAGCCATGACGATGCCCTCCACGGTGCGGATCTTCTCGCCGTGCATGATGACGGTAAACTCTGAGGTAGTGGGTTCAGCACCTGGATGAACAGAAGATAATGCCAATTTGTAATAAAACAATACTTTAATACCGAAAACCACTTGACAAGCAGCACAGACGGCAGTTTACCCGTGTATAGCTGGTAAGGAGTGTCCTGCAAACCCAACAGATAGTTGACCATGGATGACTTGCCCACGCTCCAGGGTCCAAGGAACAGCACCATGGGTTTTGAGGTGATTTCTCCATCTGTTTGAGAGAGAGAGAGAGAGAGAGAGAGAGAGAGAGAGAGAGAGAGAGAGAGAGAGAGAGAGAGAGAGAGAGAGAGAGAGAGAGAGAGAGAGAGAGAGAGAGAGAGAGAGAGAGAGAGAGAGAGAGAGAGAGAGAGTTGAAGAACAATGGCGTTTACTATTAAAAAAATTGAGACTAAGGACAAGAACCACAATTCGAGATCTACCATGAATGAAAAAGCCCCCTTTCTCTTTTATAAAGCAAATGGAAATCATAATATTAATACACTTTCAAAAATAAATGTCCTTAATAGGCATCGATTGTTCCATGAAGAACCTCAAACACCCGTAGAACCGTTTCTTTCCACAAAAAAATTATTTGGAAATAAAGTGGAAATAGATTTTTCAAATGTTCTTCACAATTTAACATGGTTTAAGAACTGTTCACTAAAAGGTTCTTTGAGAAACCAAAAAATGTGTTCTATGGCATCGCAGCAAAACCCCCTTTTGGAACCTTTATTTTTATGAGTGTATGAATTTAAATATTCAATAATGAATTGGTCATTATTGAAAACTTTGTCTCCATCTGTCAAAGGGAAAATGATGTTGCAAGGGTTTTTTACTGGTGCTTGTTGCTTATACTTATTGCATATTGCTGATTAACTGGGTTTCATCGTTCACCTTCAAAGTAAAGTTCCATCACACTGGGATGCACATTTGCAGAAGAGCCAGCAGAAACAGCAAGCGTAAAGAGAGATGCATGCAGCATCGTTGAGTGTCGGCATTAGTGCGAGTGAATCAGAATCATTAAGGAACCCATGACAAGTCTTTAAATTGTTGTGTGAATGCATGTAGATTCTCTTCTTTATATGGTCATTTTATATGGCTACATACAACCCAGTAACTTTCATCAAAACCTTTCTAGATAACGAAAAAAAAAGTTTTACAACTTGGATTTCTTGAATTTTTTATATCTAATGAATGCCTATTTAAGACCTCAGATGAAGGAATGAAGGCCATTTCACTCACTTCATCTTTTCTGTTGTAAAACCTGAGGACAGAGTTCTAAGAGTTCTTTAGGAATATAAACTACTTTCTGTTGAATTAATTGCAGATAATGTAATTTCTATGAAGTACTCCAGAACAGGGCAAACACAATCCCTCAAGGCCCCACCAGCTCTACAGCGGTGTAGAGGTCGAGGAGCTCGGTTAGCAGCTCAGAAGATGTAGATTTTTTGAACCCAGTCACAATAAAGATAACCTGAGTGCCACCATCAAACCTTCAGACAAAGCATGTGACTCTACATTCTTAAAAATAAAGGTTCTTGGTGCTATTGATGGTTCCATGAAGAACCTTTAACATCCATGGAACCTTTCAAATACACAAAAGTTCTCGAGATGATTAAAATGTTCTTCACACTAAGAAAAAAATGTTCTTTTAACAGCTGGAAGGATCTTTGGGGAATCTAAAATAGTTCTTCTGTCGCATCAAAAATACCCATTTGGAACCTTTATTTTTAAGAGTGACCTTTATTGTCATTAGTGCAAGTAAATTTTGATATACGCATCCGACATATGACAAGAAACCCCACCCCCTCACCCATATGGTCATGCAAGGCCGGCACATTCAACCAACACTCAAACGTCAATGAACTTTAGCCAGGAGTAGGTGCTATATATTTAACATGAAGCAAATAAATCAAGGCTATGAGGGACGGAAGTACAGACCATTCAGTATGTGCTGTCTTTAGGTTTTGTCTAATTTGCATGACTTGTGTTTTGTGTTGTTTGTTTTTTTTCTGTGTTTTGTCGGATGAAGAATTAATACCCACATACAGGTGCATCTCAATAAATTAGAATGGTGGAAAAGTTTTATTTCAGTAATTCAACTCAAATTGTGTAACTCGTGTATTAAATAAATTCAATGCACACAGACTGAAGTAGTTTAAGTCTTTGGTTCTTTTAATTGTGATGATTTTGGCTCACATTTAACAAAAACCCACCAATTCACATCTCAACAAATTAGAATACTTCATAAGACCAATAAAACATTTTTTTAGTGAATTGTTGGCCTTCTGGAAAGTATGTTCATTTACTGTATATGTACTCAATACTTGGTAGGGCTCCTTTTGCTTTAATTACTGCCTCAATTCGGCGTGGCATGGAGGTGATCAGTTTGTGGCACTGCTGAGGTGGTATGGAAGCCCAGGTTTCTTTGACAGTGGCCTTCAGCTCATCTGCATTTTTTGGTCTCTTGTTTCTCATTTTCCTCTTGACAATACTCCATAGATTCTCTATGGGGTTCAGGTCTGGTGAGTTTGCTGGCCAGTCAAGCACACCAACACCATGGTCATTTAACCAACTTTTGGTGCTTTTGGCAGTGTGGGCAGGTGCCAAATCCTGCTGGAAAATGAAATCAGCATCTTTAAAAAGCTGGTCAGCAGAAGGAAGCATGAAGTGCTCCAAAATTTCTTGGTAAACGGGTGCAGTGACGTTGGTTTTCAAAAAACACAATGGACCAACACCAGCAGATGACATTGCACCCCAAATCATCACAGACTGTGGAAACTTAACACTGGACTTCAAGCAACTTGGGCTATGAGCTTCTCCACCCTTCCTCCAGACTCTAGGACCTTGGTTTCCAAATGAAATACAAAACTTGCTCTCATCTGAAAAGAGGACTTTGGACCACTGGGCAACAGTCCAGTTCTTCTTCTCCTTAGCCCAGGTAAGACGCCTCTGACGACAACTGTAGCCAAATTCCTTGACACGTCTGTGTGTGGTGGCTCTTGATGCCTTGACCCCAGCCTCAGTCCATTCCTTGTGAAGTTCACCCAAATTCTTGAATCGATTTTGCTTGACAATCCTCATAAGGCTGCGGTTCTCTCGGTTGGTTGTGCATCTTTTTCTTCCACACTTTTTCCTTCCACTCAACTTTCTGTTAACATGCTTGGATACAGCACTCTGTGAACAGCCAGCTTCTTTGGCAATGAATGTTTGTGGCTTACCCTCCTTGTGAAGGGTGTCAATGATTGTCTTCTGGACAACTGTCAGATCAGCAGTCTTCCCCATGATTGTGTAGCCTAGTGAACCAAACTGAGAGACCATTTTGAAGGCTCAGGAAACCTTTGCAGGTGTTTTGAGTTGATTAGCTGATTGGCATGTCACCATATTCTAATTTGTTGAGATAGTGAATTGGTGGGTTTTTGTTAAATGTGAACCAAAATAATCACAATTAAAAGAACCAAAGAATTAAACTACTTCAGTCTGTGTGCATTAAATTTATTTAATACACGAGTTTCACAATTTGAGTTGAATTACTGAAATAAATAAACTTTTCCACGACATTCTAATTTATTGAGATGCACCTGTACACAACATACAACATATTAAACAGATTGTACTCCTATCCTTCGCTGGCTCATCAAATTAGACATGTTGTCTACCAGACACGTCATAAAACCAGTCAAATTTTTTGGGGGCGGTAAGATTATTTTTTTATGTTTTTGAAACTCTCTTATGCTCACCAAGGATCATTATATGTGATAAAAAATCCAACAGAAACAGCAATGTTGTGAAATATGATTACAATTTCAAATAACTGTTTTTTATTTGAATATATTGTTAAAATGTAATCCTGTAAAATGGATTCCTGTGATCAAAGCTGAATTTTCAGCATCATTACTCCAGTCTTCAGTGTCACATGATCCTTAAGAAATCATTCAGATATGCTGATTTGCTGCTCAAAAAATGTTGAAAACAGTTGAGCTACTTAATATATTTGTGGAAACCGTGATGCATTTTGTATTTGAGTCTTATAAATAGAATGTTCAAATTAACAGCAACATTTATTGGAAGTAGAAATATTTTTTTAACATTATAAATGCCTTTCCTGTAGTTTTTTGTATCAGTTTAATGCATCCTTACTGAATAAAACTTAATTTCTTAAAATAAAATATCTTATTGACCCCAAACGTTTGTAACAAATACATCATGATTAATTGCCAAGCACTGTTTATTGCACACACCATTCTATAACACTTATGCAACCCACATTTTGCAGTCTTTATACAATGAACACAGTGGTTTATCTTACAATATGGCACAATCAAATTATTCAAAACAAAGACTTCGATAAGTGTTCAGAATTAAACCAAATCTAGACTTTCACCCAAATCTGCTGATTGAATTGTTGCACGTGCCACTGGATGATTTGAAGCACCAAAGTCGTCTGTTAGTTTTATATTCTCCGAAAAAAAGAGTTTTTCTATTTGCAGTGTCTGAATGTCGACTGAGCAATGCTTCACGCTGACATATAATGGCACTTTGTAATTAGTGCTCATTCAGTGCTGATGGTAATTGGGCAGATGAGCGCTAGCTGGCGTCACACTGCAGGGCATCAGAGACGCAGGCAGTGCCATGCAGTGAAGCGCCCCGTCATACCCACCTGTGGCAGAATCCCCCAGTGTGCGTCCAGGATAGGCTGTTTAGTGTCGGGCGAGGAGAAAGGGATGAAAATGACAAGTGTGAGGAAAAGTGCAGGCAGAGGAGGAAGAGAGACAGAAAGAGAAAGAGAACGTGAAGCGGTCAAAGAGAGAAGCTGAGGAGGAGGACAGAAAGGGACACTTTTCCTGTGAAGCGGGAGACAGTATGTGATGAGCTGAAATGTGTGTGGATGAAGACTGATGCTCGTCCAGAGACAATGATATCTAGAGATTGAACACACTGCTACGAATCCTATTCTCACAAATAAATGTAAAAATAATATATAAATATTTGGTCTTAACACAAAATTGTATAATATTTATACGTAATATATATATACATTTTTGTGTTAAACAAGACCAAATATTTAAATATTATTTTTTACATTTATTTGTGAGAATAATATATATATATATGGGTTAATTTGATTATACAAAATATAATTAATGTTTATCTTGCTTTTAACACAAAAAATAAATACATTTGTGAAACCTGCCAAGAACACATTGAAAATATTTCACCCAAAATTTACATACACATTATATATTTATCTATTGTATATAATACATTATTATTGCTAAGTGAAAAAACGAAATCTCTTTGTTTTAATGAGAAGATTACAATATATAATAATATTTCATTTAAATTAAGCATTTATACAACTGTAAAAATAATTTTTCAAAGTTGTACACAAAACAAAGATTATGTGTTTTATAAAATAAACATTGAAAATATATCTTAACTTCCAAATTTACACTGAATTTAATGTGCTACTTATAATTATGTGTAAAACTTACTAGCGAAAACTGTTTCTACACCACATTTTAATGTAGTATTTATTCATGAAACATATATAATAATATATTTTAGCACATTTTTATTACAGTAGTGAGAATGAGATGTTTTACACAACAGTAATGAACATTGTTCATCACATAATAAAGCAAAAAACATAAGCTTTATTTTCTTTTGGCAAAATCTAAAAAAAAATTTTCACTTTTGATTTTGTGGTGAAATATGATCTGAACATCTAAGATTCAACCTAATGGTATTTTAACGAGATGAAAGTACATAAAAGATAAATTCAAGTAAAAATAAATAAAAATCTTACAATTTTTTTTATAACAGTTTAATCTATAAAAGCCTAAATATACCAAATTTTGCACAAATCCCACTAAATACTGTATATTAATGGTTGTGCTGTCAGATGTTTGGTGGAAAAACCATGCGTGTACCCAGAAGCCCCTGCATGGCAGAATGTACTCATATTGAACTAATGTTTCTTGTGATGTGATGGTCTTGGACACATTTTCTTCCTTTGATCACCAGATCACACTGGCGCTCAGATGATATTTGATAGCTTGTTTCAGCTTCTTTCTACTTCCTCACAAGTGTAGAGGTCAGTTTCACATTATTGTGGTGAGTGTAGGGGTTAAGTACCATGCTGAACCACAAGGGGGCAAGCTGGATCCCAGTGTTCAGTGTTCAGTGTTCAGTCAGGGGTTAGCAGGACACTCAACACTGAAAGTGAAAGTCACCCTGCAGAGGACACAAGCTACATACACCCAGCAGCTCGACAACAATCACTCGCCCTTGTTTATCTAAACCTCATTTTCACACTCAAACTACTACTTAGGGAACAAGTAAATCTGGTGAATGGGATAAAACATGGGGTTTGCTTTCAACCAAATTAAACTTCACCAAATAAAAACCAATATAATATACACAAAATAATGTTTCTGGGCTGATGTTTTCACCTACAAAAGTCTTGAATGTAAATAAATAAAGGTCCAAAAGTTTAATTTTTCTAAAAAAAAATAGACTGATTTGGTGAAAATTATATAAAACTATAAAATCTAAATGAATACATTTAGAGTCGCATTACTTTGGATATTTTCTTAAAGTTTTAGGAAATATTGCTAACAGTCAAGAAGTCAAAAGTCCATCCAGAAGCATAATAAAATACAAACAACACAATTTTTTACATTGTGTCTTTGGCCATTTAAATATGCAAATTAGGTAAAATTCATAATTAATCTTATGTTCTTAAGTTATATATATATATATATATATATATATATATATATAAGGAAAACCCCAAAATTAAAGGTTTAAAAACTGAACTTTTCTAAAAAATATATAATTATATATAAAAAAACTATATAAAATCTGAAATTTGTCATTTATTATTTGGGATATTTTCTAAAAGTTTGAAGTTGTAAAATATTGTTGAAAGTCAAAAGCTCACTGTATCTAAAAATCATAATATAATAGAAACAAAATTATGTTTTTGTATTGTGCAATTGTCCATTTAAAATGTTTCATATTTTAATTATCCACAATTCATATATAATACATTTTATTAAATAAGCAGATTATGAAAATGTCACAAAAACTATTGGGTTTTAATATTATCGCCAACAACAACAACAACAAAAAAGTGTACTGTTATAAATAAATTAATACAATCTGATAACTAACAGTAACATTACACAAAAATGCAAAATTAAAGGTATACAAATTTTTTTTTGAAAACCATGCCCTTACTTATTTATTGAAAGTAATATAAGTGTTAGTCATAAATGTAAATGTTTATACATATTAACCACTTATTATTTCAGATATTGTTTGTGATAAGTCAAGAGTTCAGTTCAATCCAAAAGCACAATTGATGTCTGCAGAACCTCCTCTTTTATAAGGTATTACTGTATAAATAATTAAAAACAGAGAAAAGCTGCACAGGGGATATTTCATGTGTATTCATGAGAATTGTGTACAGACTTGTGAGGACTAGACCACATAGAGGTCTTATATAAAGCGAGGGCTGTTGAGAAACTCTTGATTGCTTTCAGATGGAGACTTCGTTCCTCCGGCAGTAATAAGAATGCCTTGTGTTTTCTATTTGAACTCTCTCTCTTTCTCTGTTTTCTGCCCCCCTCGGCCGGCTCTGGACGAGCAGCAGTGCTACAGCTGTGGAATGACGAATCGCACATGTGTCGGCTCAAAGAAGCCACGATACTCGGATACGCCAACAGAAAAAAAAGCCTTTAGCCTCAATTAATCCTGCAGTTCATTGTCTAGAGGGGTTGTATTTACCAGCTCTGATGCATCTGGAACTTTGTGAGTGAAAGGAAAACTCGTATGAAAGAACCACATTTGCTGTTACACACATCACACAGAAAATGATGTTTAAATAAAGCTGCGAGCAGCAATTACTGGGCCGGGAACACAAATAGCACAAGTTTAGGACAGGCCATTCAAAATCATTTATAAATGATTACATTAGTCTTTCATTAAAGACATTGAAATTTGACCCAGCAGCCTTAGGTTCTTCCTTATGAATATGATGATGGCAGCTTGATGCACAGTGGGATGTTTGGATGATGAGAATGAGATAATGGAGATGAATAATCAAACTACACTCAAAAAATTGTTTGTGTGCATGTTGTAATGTTTATTAGTTTTTGATCATTTAGTATGTCTTATTAATTTTTACTCCTTTTAATCTCATATATTTTAACAAATTAAATATTGATCCACAGCTATAGCATATTTTCACCATATTCATACTTTTAACTGAATAAATGTATTTTTTTCACAGCGAACAGATTTATGATTCAATATTTTGATGTTTTTATTTTGCTATTTTAAAATTAAAAAGTTTTCATTTTAAAGTTTTACTGATTTGTTATGTTTTTTAATTTATCCATCTATATCCATCTCTCTCTCTATATATATATATCAGATTTAATTTTATTTTCAGCTGAAGTTTTAGTAATTTTTAGTAATTTTTATTTCATAATTTAGTTTTAGTTAAAGCTGTTTTTTGCCATTTTTACTATTTTCTTTTTTTTAATAGGCCTTTCTTTTATTTTATTTTTACTTTGAGTTATTTTAGAACATCAAGTTTAATAAAAATGTGAAATGTATAAACAAGCTAAAATAAAATAAGTTTAAAGGTTTTATGCTATTTCTTATTTTATTGTAGTTAACGTTTATTTAAACTATTTTTATGGTTTTCATTAACTGTAATAGCTGATTCTATGCCATTTAAATAAATGCATTTAGAAAAAAAATTATTTAAAAAAACAAATGGCATGGTTTATTATTGAGGATTTGCATCTATTTAATTTTGAGTGCGGAAATCTTAAGAAACCAGTTTCTTACCCGTTTCATTTATGTATGACAGAAAAATATGCGTCACATAACAGTTTATTAGTTTGTGAACATGCAGTTCAAATACATCTTAAACTGAGAGCTAAATATTTTTGAGCGTACACAAACACACACGAGACAGCAGTGGAAAGCAGGCTGACGGTACCTGAGATCTCATGCTGTCTCAGCTCATTGTACTTGTAGGCCTGCTCCATGGGCCTGATGGAGTTGTGGTAGATCTTCATCAGCCTCTGCAAAGCAGCTGAAAGATGAAACAGAGAACAAACAAAGAGTGAAAGCTGAGTATGACCTCCACCACAAGACACAGGGGCAGAGAGGAAAGACTGCAGATGGTGTTGTGGATAAAGCGTTTGGGAAGGAAATGAGAGGAGCCGGTAATGTAAACAAACCTAAAAACATCTATGTGCTTTTCTGAGGTATAGTTCAGTTTGGAACTGATCCCATGAGTCAGATAAAAACTGTCTCTTTATGGCGAGTTCAATCCACAGTCAGCAATGACTCATCATGGTTTCATGCTTCACAGCCTACAAGCTGCTCAAAAAGTAGTTTAGCTGAAGGTTTTTGTTTTGTACCAGATGAATAATGCTGTGATTGTAAAAACAATTTATGTGATAGTTACTCAAGATTTTGCCTCCACTAACAGAATTAATGGTGCCATAATATATGGCATATAACGGACGGACGGACGGACAGACAGACAGACAGACGGACAGACAGACAGACAGACAGACAGACAGACAGACAGACAGACAGACAGGACAGACAGACAGACAGACAGACAGACAGACAGACAGACAGACAGACAGACAGACAGACAGACAGACTGACAGACAGACAGAAATAAAGACAGACAGACAGACATACAGACAGACAGACAGACAGACAGACAGACAGACAGACAGACAGACAGACAGACAGACAGACAGACAGACAGACAGACAGACAGACAGACGGACAGACACAGACAGACAGACAGACAGACAGACAGACAGACAGACAGACAGACAGACAGACAGACAGACAGACAGACAGACAGACAGACAGACAGACAGACAGACAGACAGACAGACAGACAGGACAGACAGACAGACAGACAGACAGACAGACAGACAGACAGACAGACAGACAGATAAACAGATAGACAGACAAACAGACAGACAGACAGGCAGACAGGCAGACAGCAGACAGACAGACAGACAGACAGACAGACAGACAGACAGACAGACAGACAGACAGACAGACAGACAGACAGACAGACAGACAGACAGACAGACAGACAGACAGACAGACAGACAGACAGACAGACAGACAGACAGACAGACAGACAGACAGACAGACAGACAGACAGACAGACAGACAGACAGACAGACAGACAGATAAACAGACAGACAGACAGACAGACAGACAGACAGACAGACAGACAGACAGACAGACAGATAAACAGACAGACAGACAGACAGACAGACAGACAGACAGACAGACAGACAGACAGACAGACAGACAGACAGACAGACAGACAGACAGACAGACAGACAGACAGACAGACAGACAGACAGACAGACAGACAGACAGACAGACAGACAGACAGACAGACAGACAGACAGACAGACAGACAGACAGACAGACAGACCGATAAACAGACAGACAGACAGACAGACAGACAGACAGACAGACAGACAGACAAATTTCAGTTTTATTTTCATAATACAGTTACAATAGTTTTTATTTTCAAGATTTTTATACTTAAACTGTTTTTAAAATTGTATTTAGTTGGCGAGGCATACTTATTTAATTTGAGTTTTTTCATCTAATATTTTATTCAATTCAATCAACGAAAAGTATTTTTAATAGCTTTAGTAAACGACAACAAAAGTGCCGAAAGGGGTTAGTAAAGAGCTACAGAAAATGTGAAACTTTTTCCCTTTTTTTTACGATATCACAGTTATCATAATACCTTACAATATTTTAATATTAATATAAAAATATTGTATTTATTAATAAAATATAATGGTTGGTTTTTAGCACATTTACAGAAACATATAACATTACAATTTTTTTATACTTACAAAAATCATAAGACATTGTATTTATTGTGAATAAATTTGAATGGAAAATGCTTCTTTTCAGGTTTACATAGCTAACATTACTCTAATAATGGGTATAAATAATATTAAAAACCCTAATAATTTGTTTTGGCTTCAGCATAATTGTCCACACAGAAACCACTTCAATTATTTTAAAAAACATGTTTTCTTTATTATATCACACTTAATATTTTTCTCACACTGTATAAATAATATTTTACATTTTCGTAAGGAGGACTTTTGCTATTATATCAACCTATTTCTGGATCCTAGGCATTGAAAAGGTTGCTAACTCTTGGTTTAAACCAGTCTAAGTTGGTTAAGCTGTTTCTTATCAGTACGCTTGTGTGAAATGTTGCTTAACCCAAGTTTAAAGGCAGCATTCACCTGCAAGCGAACGATCTGTTTATGTGTGTATCTGTCTAAGACACAGGCTTCATGTCCTCACCAGCATGTCCTCCTGCTTTCTCATCTGCCGCGAGCCTCAGGGTTTCCTCGATGTGAGATCTGTCTCTCAGGATGGATTCCAGAACAGCTTCCTCCTCTGCAGAGAAACCGAAAGGACACGCATTAAAACTTCATTCGAAGCCTGAGGAAATCTTGCCCAGCGAGCCACGTGACGGCGGCCCATAATTCACTGCAGCAGGTCTTCCTAATGTCTCTGTGATTAGTATCCTGTGATAAAACAGTCCATCAGTCTTTGCCAAGGCCCATCGAAAAGCTATCTGTTATTTGTGTGCTTTCTGGATGGATAAACAGGGATTTACAAAGAGTTTTACAGACTGTAAAACACCTTGTAAAAAGTTAATGTGACCAAATGTGCATGACTGGCCCAGACTGTAGTAATTTGTCTTAGAATAAATATAATAACAAATGCACATGGTTTAAAGGCCTCTTCGCACCAAGGACCAAGTTCACACCACAAACGATAACAAAACAGTAAAAATATCGATTGAGTCAACCGATCAGAATCCAACTAACTTTAGAGAGCTCAAACATTTAAAGTGGCAGATGACAAAACTTCATTGCATGCTCATAAAAACAACATTGTCATTCGTTGGTGTGAAATACCAACTAATATAGTTATCTTTATAGTCAGTTATCATTCTTGGTGTGAATGGGCCTAAACAGTATTATCATTCACTTTTATTTACAATTTCAGAACCAAATCTATTAACACATCTATTAACAACGGTGCAATGCAGTTACAAAGGTGTTCTGAGTGTCTTTTGTACATTTTGGAGGTTTTTTTCATCTGATTTATTTTCCAACAGACAAAGAGGCACAGCTTTTCTCAATAAATAACATATTATCATACTTTAAATAGGGTTAGTTCACCCAAAAATGAAAATTCTGTCATTAATTACTCCCCCTCGTGTCGTTCTAAACCCGTAAGATCTTCGTTCATCTTCAGAACACAAATTAAGATATTTTTGATGAAATCCGAGAGCTTTCTGACCCTGCATAGACAGAAAGGGTCCTATCACGGTCAAGGCCCAGAAAGATGTAAGGACATAGTTAAAATAGTCCATGTGACATCAGTGGTTCAACTATAATTTCACAAAGCTACAAGAATTCTTTGTGTGTACAAAATAAAAAATTCTTCATTTAACGATTTCTTCTCTCCCGGGACTGTCCTCCGGCATTATGGAGAGTACCACGACGTATGTGCATGCTGCTGCTGCTGATGTAGAACTGTGAGCAATGCGCATGCGTCGTGTATTCTCCATAATGCCGGAGGATGGGACGAGAAGGAGAAGAATTGTTGAATAAAGTCGGATTTTTGTTTTCTTTGTGCACAAAAAGTATTCTCGCAGCTTTGTAAAATTACAGTCGAACCCCTGATGTCACATGGATTATTTTACCGATGTCCTTGCTATGTTTCTGGACTTGGGAACATTGCAGTTGAGTTGCTGTCTACGGAGGATCAGAAATCTCTCGGATTTTATCAAAAACATCTTAATTTGTGTTCTGAAGATGAAAAAGGTCTTACAGCTTTGAAACGGCACGAGGGTGAGTAATTAATGACAGAATTTTCATTTTTGGGTGAACCACCCCTTTAACCCTGGGTCATTTTAAATAACACTTGGTAAACAGAATCCTGAGTCATTTTGCTCCACGTTTCACATTGCTCAAAATTTACCTGAAATCAGCCATTAATCCTATTCATAAATTTACGTTCCACTCTGTATGTTCTTAAATCCCAGGTTAACCTTCTCATTTGCATATCGGCTGTGTCAGTGTCACTGATTGGCCAAACGCAGCACCCCACCTGTTTACACAATGCCTCTAGCCTTGAGCTTCCTCATATTAGACATTTCCTCCTGAAATAACTCTTTGGCATTGTTGGGGAAGCTACTCTGAAACTGTAGCTTGACCAGCTACAAGCTACTAAATCACATTGATACAATCACATCGAGTAGAGGCTGTACTTCCTTCACCAGCTGAGGACGTTCAACCTGCAACAGGAGCTGTTGATACAGTTCTACTCTGCCATCTGAAACTCTGAAACTGTAGCTTGACCAGCTCCAAGCTACTACATTAAAGTAGTTAAGCTACATTTAAGCTACCCTTCTGAAAAAGTAGCTTGCTACACTACAAGTTACTGTCAAAAAGTAGCTAATTTACACTGAAAATCATTTCAGTTTTTATCATTATTATTAGTTAAAAAAAATGTTTAATAAAAAAGTCACAATCATGCCACAATCCCCCCCCCCCCCACCTGTTCATAGTTATTTACCCACAATGCCTCAGGGCGTTCCTGCCAGGCTGCTGTTATCAAGACCGAAGACATAAATGGAGCCTAATGGGAAGACACCGTGCCTCCACATTTATATTTAGCAGTGCTGCCTTTCATTACACATTCCTCAAATATTAACAGCACGACATCTCTTTTGGAGGAAGGAGACAAGAGAACAAAATAACATTACGTATCCTGTTTATTATTACATTTCCGTTATGTTCTGACAATTTGATCAGTCTTATTGTAGAGTATCAAATTAAAAAATAAAATCAAACCATTATCTGCTTCTCAAGAAAAATGTCTTATTTTTATCAATGTTGAAAACAGTGGTGCTGCTTCATATTTTTGCAGAACCCGTGATACATTGTTTCAGGATTTGTTGATGAATTTAAAGTTCAAAAGAACTGCAATCTTTTTTGTAGCGATGTAAAAGTTTTTAACTATCATCTGTCTTATTTTAGAGTTTTAAATCTAAAAATAAAACCATGACAGACAGCCAATGGCCAAGTGTAATGTAGCCTTGGTTTCATAACACAATGGTGTTGGTGTATACGGGGACTCCCTGGTGTCATAACAAGCTGGAGCTTCAATGATGGACACATGGCTACCAAATGGTTGCATTATATGCTGATAAGAAAGATAACAGACGCTAAATATATCCAGCAGTGGACAGCTGCCATTATGCACCCTGTATCACTTCTACTTTATACTGTTTTCTATGCAAGTTTACCAGCAGAACAAATGAAGATGCTAGTTCTGCCATACACGATGTATGGCATCTTTTGAAGTACCATACTTTATCGTATCATATCTTTTGAAGTTGGAGCATAAGTTGATGTGCTGGCATCAAAATGTGCTTACATAAGAACACATGCTATAAATTGATCAAAAGTGGCCGTAAAGACATTTATTATGTTACAAAAACCTATATTTCAAATAAATAAAGTTTGAACTTCCTATCCATCAAAGAATCATGAAAAAAAATCTATCACAGTTTCCACAAAAAAATATGAAGCAGCACAACTATTTTCAACATTGATAATAATCAGAAATGTATCTTGAGCAGCAAATCAGCATATTAGAATGATTTCTGAAGGATCATGTGACACTGAAGACTGGAGTAATGATGCTGACAATTCAACTTTGCATATAAGGAATTAATTTTAAACTAAATTCCAATAGGAAGCAGTAATTCCATATTTTTTATTAAATAAACAGCTCTGGTGAGCATTCAGGACTTAAGAGACACAAAAAAAAAATATTACCAAAACTTTAACAAAAATATGTTCGAAATATACTTTACGATTAAGACAAGATTGAATCATTAAATTATACATTTTAAATTCAACCAAATACACCAAAGAGTGTAGAGTACTTGCTGCTCTGCAGTTAGCCTGGAAAGCTCTAGAAGTGAAGTCTGGCTCATCTGTCATCCCTTCCCACAATCCCTAGTGGCCCATACAGCTAAACGGCGTATTTATTTAGTTCTCGGGTGTCCGTTGGCATTTATTTGCTTATCTGAAACATATACTCGGGCATCTGTTAGCCTTCCTCACTGACTGCCGATGGAAATAACTGACAGCTCAAGTAATATCTGCTTAATCAACCTGAATCAGCACAACTTAAAAACCATGTGGGTTTTTCCCATCCATCCATCCATCCATCCATCCATCCATCCATCCATCCATCCATCCATCCATCCATCCATTCATTCATCCATCCATTCATTCATTCATTCATTCATTCATTCATTCATCCATTCATTCATTCATCATTCCATTCATTCATTCATCCATTCATTCATTCATTCATTCATCATTCATCATTCATCCATCCATCCATCCATCCATCCATCATTCATTCCATCCATCATTCATTCATTCATCCATTCATCCATCCATTCATTCATTCATCCATCCATTCATTCATTCATCCATCCATCCATCCATCCATCCATCTATCCGTCTATCCAATCAAAAAAATCTAAAACTTTTATATGTAGGTGTCGACGCTAAATGCGTTGCATATATGGCAAAAAATATTTTAAATAAACAAACAAATAAATGTTAAAAGAAAATAAATGTTAATAACTAAATACATAAACAGAAAAACTTAAATAAAAGCTATGTTAAAAAATCTGTTAAAACATAGCAAACCTATTTTAATACATAAACAGCAAATAAACAATAAATAAATAAATATCAAAGTTAAAAGCTTATTAATGTTTTTAAAATAAGTCTGTTATGTTCACCAAGGCAGCATTTGTTTGATCGAAAATACAGTTAAAAAGTAATATTACAATACAAAATACCTGTTTTTATTTGAATATATTTTAAAAAGCTGATTCAAAGCTGTATTTTCAGCATCATTACTCAAATCACTCTAATATGCTGGTTTGCTGCTCAAGAAACATTTCTGATTATTATCGATGTTGAAAATGTTGTGCCGCTTAATATTTTTGAGCAAACTGTGATATATTTTTATTCAGCATTCATTTGATGAAAAGAAAGTCCAAAAGAACAGCATTTTTTTTAAAGTAATTAAATTAATTAAACATATTCATTTATATATATAAAAAAAACATTTAGCCAAGTTAGCTAACATAAACCGGTTTGGACTGGCTAGAAACCATGCAAAAATGAGTATTCAAAGCTGGTAGCTGGATTTTCCAACAGAGGTGGCTAACAAAGCAAACATTTTCCACAGCTGCTCTTTGTGATCTTTCTTTTTATATTTCATCTTTTGTAGACTTTACAGTGGCTCGCCGCGGTCAAATTCTACAGCTCAGCATTGACGTGTTTCTCCAGCCTGCTGAGGACTCGCCCCGCCGAACGCAATGCCATATTGTTGAGAGCAGATGGGCTTTCAGTGCAGGCCTGTTGTGATGACACAACGTGCTCGTTAAAGTGCTAGCATACAAGTGCTCAGTCGACGCGAGCCAAGTCAAGCTGCTAAAAATACAGCCCTGTAATGTTGAGCTCAGCATGGCGCTAAAACAGCGAAAGGTTAGCGGCGAGGTGTGCAGTTTAAATGGAGGAACTGTGAACTATGTGGTGTTTTAATGGCCAATGTGATGATATAGAAAAGTCCTAGTGTGATACATACAGGTATAGAGACAATGTGTAAAAATTATATTTTAAATGTTAAAAAAGGAAAGGAAACCTCTTTATGCCTTTTTAAAGTATCTGCAAAATGAAAAAAATAATGAAAGAATGCATGCATGTATGAAGTAATAATTCATGGTAAAATTCATATATGGCAAAATATATTATAAATAAATACCGAAAATAAACAAATGTTAAAAGAAAACCGTATAAATAAAATGTTTAAATAAAAGTAAATACATATATAAATAAATGTTAGTTAAAAAAATATATTAATATATAGGAAAAAAATAAAAATAAAATAAAAATCAAACAAATTTGAAAAATAAACAGTATAATAATATAGTATGAATTATGCTAATTATGGAAAAATGTTTAATGCAGAAATAAATACAAATAAAACGTTAACAAACAGATACTAATAACATTATATATTTAAAATATGTATTTATTTAAGGTAAAATGTTGGCATATGCGGATGCCAAAACTTTACAATAATAAAGGAAGTGACTGTATATTTTACATTTGACATTTTTTACAAGTTAATGTGGACCATTGCATTATATAACCTTAATATAATATATATATATATATATATATATATATATATTTACAAATTTTTTTAGTATATATACCGTAAGTTTATTTTAAACTCACAAAATGAAAAACATTTTTTAAAGAAAGACAAAGTACACTGTAAAAAAAGTCCCTCCCTTTACATTGTAAACTAGCTGACATGTCACAAAAGGAAATTGTAAGACCTTAGTCCTAAGGCAGACATTTTACAGCTAATCTATTCTCATGAGGGCCAAGTTTAGATCTGCACAGCATCAATTCTGTGAAATATCCCCTCAAATGGCATCAGGGAGTTCATGACGAGACTCCGTGCCCTCGGGTGCATGTATGCAACGACAGCAGCTCCAGCACCTAATATAGCACCAACACAATTACAAATATATCTGCTCCAGGCGAGCACAATGTCAGTCCACGGGAGTTAGCTTTAATTTAACCCTGTACGCACTGGAAGGACAAATACGCAAACCGCCAGCATCTGTCGCAGCGTCTATGGACATCCAATGAGCCTGTCGCCTAGCAACAGAGGCTTTGGGAAAAACACAGCTGTTGCTAGAGCTCATCCCGCCGGAATGCCATCGGACTGCTGTAGACTGCGGTCAAAAACACACATGTGCGCTTTTGTGAGGAAACATGGTTTAGTATCATCTGCTGACCTTACAGGTGTTTAAATAACGTCCAGTTTAGACTCTCTCGATGTTTATGATTGGATAAACACAGATGGAGATCCTTGAAAAGCTGCAGATGATCGTTTAGACTTCTGACAGTAGGCAATAAATACATAAATGCATGCATTCTCTAACTAGCAACTTTCATGCAAATGATCTAGTTTCGTTCCTGCGGCCCATAGGTGTGTTTTCCTCAGTGGATCAGGGTTAAAGCCCCTGATCATGTTGTGCTGGCGGATGCAAATTGAATTAATGTGAGTGTGATTAGGGAGGTGAGCCTTGAGCCCGTCTGAACCTGCAGGATTTACCGGCAGCGAGGGAGAGCATGCACAACCTTTACAGCGAGCCAAGGGATTTCCAAGTGAACAAAGCTGCTGTGAGATTAAATGTATTGCATTGCATTACACAGCAGCTAAACTTCACAAAATCAGCAGCTAAACTTCACTTGAAATGCTTTTACAGCCCTTACAAATAAAAGTATCATACTAAAAATGGCACTGCCATGGTCTTTTGATGTATACAGACCTATATCAGTACACTTACTATTTTAATATGATATAAAATTACATATGTAAATTAAATCTTGCATAAAATGTTTATTTAAATTAAAACAAAAAAATTGAATGAATGAATGAATGAATGAACTGCAAAGCATAATTACAAATGTTGTTAATCAGTCTACATAAGGCTTTACAAAAAAGTCCAGTACAATGATGGTATAAAATGGCAATACCATGGTATTTCTATACACTGTATGATCATAATATTAATATTGCATAGAATTACATATGTAAAATAAATTAGCATAAAATATGAATATTTTAAGTGAAAATGAAATATTAATTTATTAATATGAATGTATCATGAGTAAAAAAAAATATATTACAATTAAATAATATTAGTATTATATTTAGAAATATTATAATAAAATAATATATTTTTAAATTAGGCATAAGGCAGCATATATATATACACTCACTGGCCACTTTATTAGGTACACCTGTTCAATTGCTTGGTAACACAAATTGCTAATCAGCCAATCACATGACAGAAACTCAATGTATTTAGGTATCTAGATGTGGTGAAGACGACTTGCTGAAGTTCAAACCGAGCATCAGAATGGGGAAGAAAGGGGATTTAAGTGACTTTGAACGTGGAATGGTTGTTGGTGCCAGACGGGCTGGTCTGAGTATTTCAAAAACTGCTGATCTACTGGGATTTTCACGCACAACCATCTCTAGGGTTCACAGAGAATGGTCCGAAAAAGAGAAAATATCCAGTGAGCGGCAGTTGTGTGGATGAAAATGCCTTTGATGTCATATATCGTGAGCATTGTTTATATGCCACAGCCTGCCTGAGTATTGTTGCTGACCATGTCCATCCCTTTATGACTACAGTGTACCCATCTTCTGATGCTACTTCCAGCAGGATAATGCACCATGTCACAAAGCTCAAATCATCTCAGACTGGTTTCTTGAACATGACAATGAGTTCACTTTCCTCAAATGGTCTCCACAGTCACCAGATCTCAATCCAATAGAGCACCTTTGGGATGTGGTGGAACGGGAGATTTGCATCATGGATGAGATGACAAATCTGCAGCAACTGCGTGATGCTATCATGTCAATATGGACCAAAATCTCTGAGGAATATTTCCAATACCTTGTTGAATCTATGCCACGAAGAATTAAGGCAGTTCTGAAGGTAAAAGGCGGTCTAACCCAGTACTAGCAAGGTGTACCTAATAAAGTGGCCAGTGAGTGTGTGTGTGTGTGTGTGTATATATATATATATATATATCTCTCATAATAAGATTATAATGGAAAATATAAATTAAATTCAGCATAAAACAACATATGTAAATTATTTAAAAAAATACATACTTGTAATATATATTATATAATAAAGAAAAAATCATATACAAAGCAAAGCATACCTGCAAATGTCAATCTATCTATCTGTCTGTCTAATCTATCTATGGGGCAAATCACTGAGAGACATAAATAGCAACAGGTGCCAAGGTTCTGGTCTCACTTGATGACACAAATAGCTCCACAATGGCTCATGCCTCCAGGGGCGGAGTCTAACTGGCCTTTTTCTGTCAATCAGAGGTGTGAATCTACACTTCCAAATTAGCAATTGATGAAGATATTATGTCTATTCAATAGTTAACAGCATCTACATACATTAAAGTCAACAGAAGCGATACATCTAAATGAATCAAAACTGATCAAAATATTACAATAATATTTTGTAGTAGAAATCGATTCCAGAAGTTCCCATGCACTGTTTTTGGCTTGTCACTTCAAAGCTTTTAATAGCGTGACAAACTGGCAGTGTCTTGTGTGACACATTTTTGAATCCGAGAACCAGGATCATATCTGGGTAGTAATTCCTCAGAGGAATTATGGGTATCTGAGTTAGGACGGTGTAAGAACATCACATGGAACCAAGGGGGTAAAGGGGATTGAAAACATGATTCGTTTCTGTAAAGCCATGTCGCATTGGCCTTTTTATGGAATAAGCACTTGGCTGCCCGTCCCACAATTCCTAGCAGAGGGAAGTCCCTAAAGAGCAGGGGCACCACATGCCTGCTGTACTACATTGCTGAAAGGTGGGGAGAGCCCTTACTCGAGGCGAGTACCCATATCAGATGTGTAGTCAATAAAGACGACTTCCTCCATTACTCGTGGTTCACTCGTAAAAATAAAGATTCTTTATTGGCATTGATGGTTCCATGAAAAACCTTGAACATCCATGGAAACTTCCCATTCCATGATTCTTTTCAAATGTTCTTTGCTTGAGAGAAGTTGTTCCAATCAGGATTTGGATCAGTTATTTCAGCTATCAAACACCATGCTTGCGGAATGAGTTGAAGGAGCATCCTAATATGCAAGATAAGGAAACTCGTCACCTAGAAGACATTTTGATGTGGCTAAACAGGAGGAAGTTGAGGAAGGCGAACAGATGCGAGGTCATAAGGTCGTAAATCTTTGGCCTACTACAATGCAACTGGATCCAGATTATGTTTTAACAAATGAAGCCATGCCCCACTCTTAAGAACCTACGCTAAAATTGTGATGCTTTTTACAAAGAGAAAGACAGTATAAAACCATGGGATATGAAAAAAATATGATTTCTTTTTCCAGTTGTTTAGTGAAAAGTGACCTGCAACAATCTTAAAAATAAGGTTCAAAGGGGTAGTGGTGGTGTGTGTGTGTGTGTGTGGGGGGGTGGGGGGGTTCACAGTGATGCCATAGAAGGACCATTTTTGATTCCTAAAGAACCTCTTAGTTTCTTTTTCTTCAAAGAACGATGAAGAACATTTAAAATCCTAAATAACCTGTCCTACAATTAAGAACCCTTTGGAATGTAAAGGTTCCATGGATGTTAAAGGTTCTTCATGTAACTGTAGGTGCCAATAGTGAACGTGAAGTGAAGATTGTCTCATGAAAAATTAAGTTTTTATCTGCACATAATAAGATTGAAAACTCCTTTTTACCAATAAATCAACTAAAGCTCAGAAGCATAAGCGCTAATTTTAAATGTCATTCAACAATTGCACTAAAATCATAAAAAAATATTGTCCATTTGAAGCAATTAGTGCTTCAGTTCTCTAGCTGGACACACACTAATGCAGCAAGACTGGCATAGATCACCGCGGCTCCTCCTGCTGAGATAATGCATGTCCTTATATGGCCAGTGGCTGGGAATAAATAAATTGTGATTGTGTCAGGGTGACAGCAGCTGCACGCTGGATCCAAAGACGAGCGCAGATGGGAGAGGAGGGGAGAGAGGAAAAGGACGATGGGGAATCTATAGTAGACAGTGTCCGATTACCGGACAATTTCCAATCTTAGACACCTGACGGCAGCCTGGGCCCACGAAGGCCCACGCCGGGCCCGGAGGAACCCAAGGACGGAACAAGGGTAACGGCGGCTGCCAGAGCCCTTGGAAATCACATCCAAAGCTGGAGTAGCTAGACTTTTATAGCTGACACACTTAAAAATAAAAGCTCTAAAATGGATCTTACAGTGCAATGCCATTTTGGGTTCCCCAAAGAACCGTTCAGTGAAAAGTAGTTCTGAAAATAACTTTTTGAAGAAAATTTAAATCTGAAGAACCTTTTTCTCCTATAAAGAACCTTTTTCTTTATGGAGTCATTGATGCCAATTAAGAACGTTTATTTTCAAGAGCAAGGGTTAAAAAAGCAAGACCATGTTGAATGAAATAGAACGGTTGGATTTAGTTGTCTCACACTGGCAAATCAATAAAACCAAAGTTGTGAATACAAGCACCTCAAACATTGTATGAATACCAGCTGAACCCTCTATCAAACCTCTGAAATTATGATATGGGACGTTTCGGAACTTAAGAAGAGCTTGACACAGGAGCAGAGCGACTGGTTAACAGTCGTCCCAAGGCTCTAGCTCTTTCCATAAGCTGATGCCATGCCTCACGACAGCTGACACACAATGCATGAGCTGAAACGTCTACCGAACGAAAATAAACCCCCTGTCGTTTGTCCCACAATCAGCTCAGAGATTCTACAAGCTGAAACTGGAACTAAAATGTAAATGATAAAGGATTCGTTTAGCCTTCATACAACTTTTTGTTAAACTGCACATGCCAAGTCCTAAGATAACTCATGCTTGTCCAGAGTTATTATTGAACACTGCGGGTTTAAATAGCTGAGCAGATGGTGACACGGCCCATCTTCTGCTGGTGACTGTCACAGTTTTCAGGCATGGTGTCATGCCTAATTCATTCAAACGTCCTATAGTTTCATATCAAAATGACTAGCATATTGCACAACAAGAACAACCTTAACATGCTTTCAGCTTCCAGTTTCAACCACTCTTTGAATCCAAGCGTTTTCCCACTAAAACTTTTCAAACCACTAGAATGGTACTCTCTTGACGACTTCACAAAGTAAACCTCATCTCAGGTCCGTATTACTGAACTGAGCAAACTGTAAAATGCTCTTACCTGCTGTGGCCAGTGCCAGCAGGGGCACAAAGACGCAGAGCGAGACTAAGACCTTCATGTTGGCTGCCAGGAGACCTCTGGTTGCCTCTCTGGCTATATATACTGGGCTGATAAGGTCAGAGGGCGCCAGCAAGAGGGTGATCTTTACAGACAGGACTACATGGAGGGGGCTGGTGCCGTAGTTGTCAGAAAAGGGCGCACCCGAGCAGCTGACTGTCTCTTTTAGCAGAGCCATCATGGCAGTGACGTCAAATCAAGGGTGTGCGGCCATCTCCAGCACAAGAGCGCTTGGTACTTCAGCTGGTGTTGATTTTGGCAACTGAGAAGGAATGTTGTACAAGAGGTATGACAAGACAACACTATTTGTGACATGGCATTCCACTTTTTAAAAAAAGACACGATGAATTTGATCCCAAAAATATACAATTAACGAAGAATATACTTAAGGATGGTATGGTTTCAAATAGCTTGTTGGACATTATAAACTATTGTCTTATTTAATGAACTTTAACGCGATCACAGGCTTGAGTCGGTGCTGCTAATCAGCAGCAGTCATGCAGGGTAGGATTACAGGAGTCGGGAATAAGGTGTAAAAGTCAGCATCATCATTTCCTCTGAGAGTGGAGATTAACACCTTATCATTACACAGCAGACGCAGAGTCCTGCACTTCACAGACAAATTAACTCCCTTCATTAATCTGTGAATACACTATAAAGTGTTCATGGAAAAATTCACTTGTAAAAGACAAACGTGAAACAAACAGCAGGAGGTTGTTCCCGTTGTTTAGGGTTTACTGTTGATCTGGGATTTCGAAAAATTATGCAAATCTGTTATAAACGAAGCAATTTAATAACAATAATTTACAACTAACGACCTTCATGACTCCTACGTCCTGTAAATCCCCAGACATGCTCATAGGCTAGAAACATATGCAAGTACACAAAAGCAGTAGCATAGTGAGTGCTTGGCCAGTGTGTGTACTTGCTTTCAAATAGTAGTTTTTAGCAATGTAAGATGTATGGAAACCTGTTTCCAGCACAGAACTAAAAAATGAAAAGGTCATGGGAACTTTTTATTCATTCCAATTCTGGGGGAAACGTTAGAATTATGAGATATGAACTCAGAATTGTGACAAGCTTAGAATTTAGGAAAAAAAGTCAGAATTGTGCGGATACATTTTTTTAAACCCATGACAGAAACAAGTTTCTATGTAACTTTGCGTGTTGTACCAAATTTATAGGCAAGTTAGAACTATTTTTGTAAAAATGTCAAATACATTTCGAGGAACACATCCAAATCTTGGTGACTGGTTAGCCACCTGAACTTACAACTTTATGAGCTTTTAATTTGGTGCCAGGTGATGATACACATGCTAATTTTGAATTTACTTGGACATTGTTTGAAAATTTTGGTAAATCTTTTGTAGCATTAAACCCTTTATTTCTCCTTGACAATCGCTTTCCTGATGAAAAACAGCTTTTCAGCTTACTTAGCTTAAATATCATATTTAAGGAAATCGTAAAATGTTCTTTGAGTACTCAGGGTTTTACTCGCGTACAAAACACTCCAATAATACCCGAAAGAAATCGGAGCTTGTCATCCTATGAGGTACCCAAGTGCAATTCAAATGCCACATTTGCACGTCACTCTTATATTTAAAAATATTCCTTTGAATGTTAAAGTTGAACTGATTTGTTATTTGATGTGTAACCTAGCACGCTTTTTATAATGTTAATTGCTAATGTGAGTGTAATGAAGGCAAAGCATACTGTACAATTCACACTGAAGACAGAAATATTTACACGATACACTGAGAAGTTGTAAAAAACAAAGTACAAACTTTATTATTCTGTTTTTACAAAAGGCACAAGCCTCTTTTCCCCAGTTAAAAAAAAATAAAAATACAATAGCATCTCAACCAAATGGACTGACTGTCCCACATAAAGAAAAACAACAAAAATAGAAACAAAAAAATATTAAAAGAGATGACAGACAACAAAACGGAGAGAATGAGAGAAAGGACAAGTCTGGAGACCGCGGAGACAGCCAGAGGATGTGTGGTGTGCCAGGACAAACGTTGAGGGTTAAACACAGCTGTGTGGTTCAAAAACCACAGCGAGAAGAGCTTCGGTCGAGGACAACATCTCTTTGAAAACAAGAGTCGTTCTTCATTATACTACAGTAAGTGCTTCAGGTTCATAAAATCATCCCCGTTCCCCTCGACACACCCAACCTTTGATATGTCCTCAAGATTTCTTACAGTGATTTCTGTGAGTAGAAAATACACAAAAAATAGACTCCCTGTGGCTTCGGTAGAGGAAATGTTCAAACGTGGGAGAGGGAAAGAGACTTTCACGACGACAAAACAACCGTTATTACAGACTTACACATCAGAAGACAGCATGAGCAGGACGCTAGTCCCTACGACCCATTATACAAAATAAAAACGCACGAGTACAAATGAGAAAAAAAAAGAAAAGATAATCTGCCAAAATTAGACCAGCCCGTTCTTCTGGAAGCCCTGATTCCCTGCAGTCTTCACCGCAATTCGAATTACAAGGTCCAGCGTGCTGACAGCACCTGATAAATTCAGAAGGAAAAAAATCTGTCCAGCAGCAAAAAGATTCCCTGTAATATTTCATAAGGGAAGGGGGACATGCACGCTTTGAATTTACAGTCAAAAAAACAAACGAGACACCTCTCACCTTCATCTATGGCCAAATCTTGCCGACTTAAGCATCGACAACTCAACACAAAACACAACGGTAGACCATTCTGGAATGTTTGGAAACATGAAGTGTGAGAAGAGATGAACATGAGGTGCCGCGTCTTAACCACGTCCTCCGGCCTTGCTCTCTAGCGCCACCTTCAGGGCTAGTTTAAGGCAGGCCTCTGTGCCCCACCATGCACACTGAAGCTGTTTTAAGGCAAGCCACTGGCCATTGTTCGACACTGTCTCTCAATCCCACCAGGGGTATGAAGACCTCACAGCATCGCATGGCTTATCCCATGAGTGTCCAAGCCTGGTCCAAAAATCAATGTCCTGCAGAGTTTAGCTCCAACGTGTCCCATTCCATACATGTATAATTGGAGTTGAAGCCAAACTCTAGTGGACAGTGGCCCTCTGGAAGCCAGATTGGACATCCTTATCTTATCCGGAGAGCTCACGCAGGAGTAGCACCACCTTGCACGTGATTATCTGCGGCATGCACGAACGTCCTTGTCGTATGCCGAGAGATACAGGGAAACTGAAACATTCAAGCGAGCAGAGTGAACCAGCGAGTGCATAGAGCTTGAGTGCATGATTACAGGCTAGTCACTCTTCGGTGTCGCCGTAAACATCGTTACGGAGCCTCGAACATGAAAAATGGACAGGACAATACTTCCGGGAGAAGACCAAAGGGGTCACGAAGTTGCTCTCAAAGGGGGACGAGAACCAAAAGAGCTGCATAGGCTGAAATCGGGCCACTACAACCCTGGTAGTGCTATTTTCACTTTATCAAAATAAAACAAGACCTTTACGTTTACATTAGCGAGTGTTCTAAAAGCGACACAAATTTCCTTGCAGGTACGAGTACCTGACGGTTAGCTTATTCCATTTGACACACAAACGACAAAAATCCGGCCAGAATTTCAAAATCAGATCTGTGGACAGGACCGGGAGGCGTTTGACGCGACGGAGGGAGTGCTTCACCCTACACCAACAAGCATACTGGGAACCCAGCCCAGTAAAGGTGAGCGACATTAAGTGCACAAAGTCCCCCCTCTTTGCGTAATAACTTTGCGTTATTTACAAAGTGCTCGAAGCCCCTCGAAGCAGTGGCGGTCTTTGTCCCTCCAATGACAACCAAAGGTGCCCGCCAGCAAATGGAAATCTAGGAGGGCGTCAAAAAAACAAAAACAAAAGAAAGGTAACATTTCCTCTAAAGTTTCGGAAGCCATGGTGTGGAACAGGTTTCTGAAGTCTCATTGGCTCACAGTGATGCTTCAAGCCTCCCCAGAACGGAAAGAGTAATATGACGCAACCAGAGGGTGGCGGGACAAAGGGTTCATTTTGAGAGATGAGACGCGGTAATGGGATTTCTCCAATCAGAACACTCAACTGCCCTCTTATGGGCAGGATGTAGAACAGGAAGTGATGAAGCAGAGGCCTGGAAGACCTATGGCAGATTCTGACGGATATTTTGTGATTCCCTCACAAAATCGTTTACCTAGGAGCGTGCGTTGTGGAAACAGAGGACAATTCGATGGAGTATGAGTAAGAGCTGTATAATATGAATGCATCAACAAGTTACCAGAGTGCTATGGGGTTATAGTGTACTGTGTGAGTATACATAGCGTGCTCGGTCGGTTTGTTGCACATTTCGAGTAACATTTCCTTTTTTTCTTGTTTTGTCCCCCCCCAAAGAAACCTTCAAGTCATTGAGTCTGTGAGTCCTGTATGCAAGTGTGAAGAAGACAGCGACAGGAAGAGAGGAGAGAGAAAGAAAGAGAATTTCTGCGGGAGGCCCTTCGCCACAGACCTCCTCACCCCCTTTCTGCGTCCCGTTACATGTGGTGGGGCGATATGGGGGTGGGGGTGACCGGGGCAGTTAACAGTCCTCAGATCCTTCGTTGTCAGAGGCGGTGTCGGAGTCGCCGGTGTCTGTGAGGACACGGCCCGGGGTGACGATAACCGCCCGGCGCATTTCCTCCTCGGGCACGACCATCCTGTCCTGCGTGCCTTCGATGTGCTGGATAGCCTGCGGGAAAACAGGAAGAAACTGTCAGTTGACTTGTTAAGCATCCAAATGATTAACTTTATTATCCAAAACAACTGGTTTTACATTTGGTCTGTGGTTAACATAAGGTCAAGCTATTTTCACGTTTTAATCTACGACTTTGGGTGCAGTTCCCTAGTGTCCACACCAAAACTTGTGAAGTGTAAAGATGCACCCAAAAATGAAGAATGCCACATGATTTACTCACCATTAAGCCATCCAAAGTGTATAAGACTTTCTTCTTTCAGACATATACAATCAGAGTTATATTAAAATATGTGAATGGCTGATGAGATTCAATAGTCCAATAGAAGTCCAATAAAGTGCGTCCATTAATCATAAAAAGTGTTCCCCATGGCTCAGGGGGCGTTAATAAAGGCCCTCTGAACTGAATCAATGAAAGGAAAATATCCATGTGTGAAACTGTATAAACCGTAATCTCTAGCTTCGGCTAGCTGTCGAATGCTTGAAAGAAGAAAATCACATACACCTAGGATGGCTTGAGGGTCAGTAAATCATGGGGTAATTTTAATTTTTAGGGTGAACCACCCCTTTAACACATACATGTATATATGGCCACTAAGCCACACCATCCCTAGAATGTCAATCTGGTAGTTAAATCTCATTCTATCAGGACTTTCTGGACTTTGTCCTTTTTTCTTAGGTGCACCAGCACAAAAGTTAGGTGCCTAGTAAACGACTAACTAACAATCTGGTCAACATAAAGTTTTACCAATGCACAATGGTGTCCAAGTTCTGTCGTGATGTGGACGCTGTGTTGATCACAGAGGTGGGTCCCATGGTTACCACAGTGACGTGATGGGGAGGGGGCAATTTTGTTTTCAATTAAATGTTTAGTGAAATGTTGTTGTATGCAGGGGTTTAAACTTTTAATTTTAGTTACTTTTTTTATTTGGAAAAGGTGTCTATGACTAAAAGTACTGTGGCGTGTCTCTCTGTTCTCATGAGCAGCCAAATTCTCAATAAAAGTTTTACTTTATATATTTTACTGGCGCAGGCGGCGTGGCAGGAGAAAACACCTGAGCAAAACAGCAGGACGGAGGGTTACAATAAACTACAGAGACCTTTTCTATGAACAAAGTTAACAGGAAATCAGAACTGACACTTTAAGTATATATTTACTTAATGTATATGGTTGTATTGTGCATGATTCATAAGTACACATTATTCAAAAGAATAAAATTACTTCTGGTCAAAAGTTTGGGGTCGGTAAGATTTTTTTCTTTTTGAAAGAAGTATCTTATGCTCACCAATGCTGCATTTAATTAACTTAAGAATACAATCAAGTTCCTTTATGAAATATTATTGCAATTTAACTATCTGAACTATGTTTTCTATAAGAATATATTTTAAAATGAAATGTATTACTGTGATGTAAAGCTGAATTTCCAGCATAATTACTCCAGTCTTTAGTGTCACTTTATTCTTCAGAAATCATTCTAATATGCTGATTGCGGTTCACAAAACCTTTAATAATTATCATAAATGTTAAAAACAGTTTTGCTGCTTCATATTTTGAGAAAACAGCAATGCATTTTTCTTCAGGATTCTTCAATGAATAGAACGTTCTGAAGAACAGCTTTTATTTGGAACATTATAAATGTTTTCACTGTCACTTTTGACCAATTTAATGTGCTCTTGCTGAATAAGTTAATATTTTAAAAATAATAATAAATCACACTGACCCTAAGTGTTTTAGTAGCATAATAGTAGTTTGTAATCCTTTCTCAAAATATAATAATTGAATAGTTTTCTCTGCTTCTAAACCAGCTTCTCTTTGCATAAAAACAATACAAAAGTATACTACACAGTCAAATATTCATAGGCTAAATGAAGTCCCACCTTACATTATTTTCTGAAGATTGTCACTCAAAAATCTGTCACATTATAGAAGTTAAATGGATTGCAAATGCAATTTGATGTCTTAACTCTTCTAATGCCCTCTAGTGGATCAACACTTACAAACTGCACTGCAAAACCTCTCTTTTATGAAGTATTTCATATACTGATTCATATGTGACCCTGGAGCACAAAACCAGTCTTATGTCGCTGGGTATATTTGTAGCAATAGCCAAAAATACATGGTATGGGTGAAAATTATTATATTTTATGCCAAAAATCATTAGGATATTAAGTAAAGATCATGTTCCATGAAGATATTTTGTAAATTACATACTGTAAATATATCAAAAACTTCATTTTTGATTAGTAATATGCATTGCTAAGAACTTCATTTGGACAACTTTAAAGGCGATTTTTTTTGCACCCTCAGATTCCAGATTTTCAAATAGTTATATCTCGGCCAAATATTGTCCGATCATAACAAACTATATGAAAAAATTGACACTTAAGACTGGATTTGTGGTCCACAGTCACATGTTATCAGTCAATGTTAGTTTATCAATAAAATCCGAGAGTCTGTCTAACCAGTGGGCTGCGAGCAGGTGTCGTGGTCTCTTTTCCCAGCTGTTCTTGTTGCTGCTGTTGAAGACGAATCAGAGTTTGCGTCTGCACGTGCTGCTCCTGGACCTGCTGAGCGATCACCTTTAGCTTCTCTGGGTACAAGTGCTCATCCAACGAGCGGATCTAACAGAAACACACAAAGAAACAGAGGTCAACAATACACATCGGAGAGAGTCTTTCCTCTTAATTTCATTTTTTAGCCTGAGGAAGTTTCTCTAGCGCATTTCATGGATAGCAGCAGAGATTGGGGTGTTATTTGCACTTCAAGAGTGATGTTCAAAAACGATTCAAGCTCTCAGGGGAGCTGCACACCTTCTGTGATACCTCATTAAATATGCAAAGACTAAAGCGAGCTAAATTTAGCAAACAAACTGATGCAGCAAAAGAAAAGTTTGATAACGGATTTCACAGATGACAACTCTTCAACACCAGGCCATGATGAATACAGATATGCGAGATTTAGTCAAGCAAAACTGCGAGTGACAGATCAAACAGCTCCCGATGAGTTCTACTGAAGATTTGCAAAATGTGTCAAACAACGACAAAAAAAAATGAATTTATGACTGAGAACTCTCTCTGTAATGGGGTACAAATTAAGCTAAAAAGGGAGTTTACAATCAATTAATTTAGCACTTAAGAAATCCCTACAATTTTCTTGAGCATATCCTTTACAAATACACTAATATTGAAATGTTAACCTATACGATTGCATCTTAGATAGTATAACAAATTGAGATGTATCTGCAAATTGACCTATAAAGTTATTTTAAATATAATTCTCTCTCTCTCTATACATGTATATAACATCTCTTAAAAATATTTAACTATCAATAATTATCAACAATACCTGTTCTTCCAGCATCATGCGAACGGAGCGCTCTTTATCCAGCTGTTGTCGGAGTTCGATCATCTCTCGCCGAAGATCCTCCACCTTCTCCTCCTCCAGAATGTCTGGAGATCCAATGCCTTCATCCTTCTCCTCGGCGCGCCTCCTCTTCGGGGATGAGCCGCTGAACTCCTTCTGATGGGAGGAAGAGGACAACATGAGATGACAGGACTGTCCTCATAACAGTCATGTTTCATCTGTTATATCATAATTCTATGAAGAGCTTCACCTGTATGTAGCGTTTGAGTTGGGTGTTTTGTTGCAGCAGCCTGGTCTTTTCCTGCTCCAGGGAAAAGATGTATTCAGACGTCTGCTGTAAGATGGCAGCCTGAGAGAGAAAGAGATCACATTACATCTATCTGATCTGAATGTACTGGCATGATGTTTCAGTCAAAGTGATGCCAAACATCTTAAGTGATGGATGCTAGAAGTACATGACTGTTCAGAAGTTTGTGATCAGTAAGATTTTTTCAAAAAAGAAATGAGTTTAAATCAGTCAAAAGTGACAGTAAAGACATTAAAGTTTACAAAAGATATTCTGCTGTTCTTTTGAACTTTGTTCATAGAAACCTGAGAAACTACAGCGACCACAACAATATTCAGCAGCACAACTATTTTCAACATTTCTAATAAGAAGAAATGCTTCTTGAGCATCAAATTAGCATATTAGAATGATTTCTGAAGGATCATGTAACACCGAAATAATTAGGAGTGTGAATTGGCAGTGGTTTCACAATTCAATTAATTATTGTTAAGAAATAAAGTAAATATAGCTTCATAACTATAAAGCAATAAAGGGGGGAAATAGACAATTACAAGTATAACTGATGTATGACATGTGGTAGCATTGGTGAGAGAAAAAAAGACTTAATTTAAACTTCATAATTAACATTTTAATTTTGCGGAAGCATTTACACTTACATAAAATCTATATTTAAAGTAATTATTCACCCTAAAAATGAACATTGTCGTTACGTTACACACCCTCACAAATCTGTTTAGATCTTTCCAATGCAACAAAACAGACGGTAAGATTATTAATGAATTAGGGCTGTGCAATTAATCGCATGCGATTCTCATGGCATCTCGTCAGTAAAGCCGGCTCCGTGATTAGCGGTAAATCTCCATCACCTGTTTTCAGATGAAGCGGCAGTTAATACACAGAGCCGTAGTTCTCTGACAAGCTACGCGATATCACGTTCAATATCAAGATTATCAATGAATAACGACTTATATTTCAGTCTGTTTCTCATAAAAACTATCATATAGTGACCAAAGACTGTAATATGAACCATATATATTATCTGAAATCTTGACATCCGCACCAGTGATACTTCCATGTCAAGATTTTCAGTGAACAGCCTCTGATTTGTGAGCGAATCACTTTTAATCAGTTCCATGACTCAGTTAATCTGCTTCTCAAAGCTTTTCTGAATGATTCATTCACACATTGGACTGATCAGATTCAGCTGATCCAATCCCAATTCACTGGAGGAGAAGATTATGAAAGAATAACCAAGAACATTTCACACACTCACTACTGTATTACTTGAGAAGATTTGCACTATAGCATTACAAGCTATGTTGACTACTTCTAAGATGCTTCTACAACTTTGTTTAGAGCTTAAAACAAATGGGGTTTGGAACAACCCGAGTAAGTATTTTCATCTTTAAGTGAACTACTCATTCAAATCAACACTTGATTTACACTCCTCCCAGTTTGTTTACACGAGGTCTCGGACTCACCTTGCTTAGCTTTTCTCCGTCACTATGCGGGATGAGTGTTTTCAGAGACTGGAAGCCAGAGTTGATGCTCTGCATGCGCCGGCGCTCATTACTGTTGGCGATTTCCCGCCGAATACGCCGCTCCTGGTCCCGCGCCGTCTCTGGCGTGAGGGGAATGTTTGCTAAGCTGTGAAGAGGAGACATTACAGCACTTTAGTTTACTTTAAAGGTATAATTATTACATTAACCTCATGGGTCATAACTGAGCATGTATTATAATCATGCACTAAGAGAAATAGCAAAAACAGGTTAAAATAGTATATAATTAAAATCCATATCATGGCACTGTTTGATTACTATATTGAAACCTATGTAATTTAAATAGTACTGTAATGTACTTCAAAGAATACCATGGTACTACCATACCATGATAATTTTCCCCATTTTAAGGTACTTTTTATGAAGGAAACTTGGCACGGTGTTTTGTTTTGGACAATGTGTCTGAAATGTAAACACTGAGATTCAAAGAAATTTGAATAATGTTAAATTAATTATTTGTGTAAGTTATACAGTTTATTTAGGAACTAAAAGTGCTCTTTTTCCTTACATCTCTAAAACAGGATGCAACCTTGAGAGAGAGAGAAACATCAGAGTGCGAAGTAGAAAATATTGACTTTCCTGAATGCTCATTGTCTCTAAATTCGAGCCCCTGGAAATCTCTGCCTCACACGATCCCACGCGGGCTTTGGCCGAGGAAATCAAACCCTAATTGAACTTCCTCCCTGTCTGGGCAAATCACGGGGTATCTCTGGAAAGCCTCTCTTATCAGCAGCGCCTCAGCTGCATGAGGACAAACATGGCGAACAATTGTGAGGGGAGAGAGAGAGAGAGAGAGCGGTTTCCCTGCTCGCTTCCTTATGTCCAAGCGGCTCAAAACCCAGCAAACAGATCCAATGCCAAAATCACAACTAGAGCCAACTGTGGAACGAGAGATACGGTCAGATCAGCCGTTTCCAGCCATATGCATTGAATATGACCCAACTTCTTTTATGCATGAAAATAGAATGGTCAAAAGAGAGTTTAAATTTCAGTTTGGTTAGAGACTTTGCATTTGTGTAATTAAAGTAGAAAGTAGTATTAAAAATAGTAGGGATGCACGATATTTATCGGACAGATAAATTATCGACCGATGTGGGTGAAAATGACAATTTTTATAGCTACGATAAATAAAATCCGATATCTAGATCCGATAAAGTATGCTTGCTGGTAAATCAATCAATCATCCAATTTCCGAGTGCAAGTGACTGCAGCTTTAAATTGCAGTGACTCTCAGCTTGTGTCGCGCTCATTACGTCATCATTTGTGAACATGTCTTTGCCAGTCTGGAAGTTTTTCTCGGTGGCAGTGGCAGAGGAGGACAATGCCATTGCTATTTGCAACGCATGTGAAAAAAGGCATCAAGTTTGAACCTAACAAATCAGATATCTCACTTGAAAGGTCGTCATCGCGGCGAAGCTGTATTAAGGGACTTTAAGCAGCCTTCACTGTTGGAACGGTAACGGCATTCCAACGTCATATTGTGCGTTCGCGACTTCAGCTGCTACTTCGTGGTGCTCTGTAACCGTCTACTACGGGAGAACAGCTGCTTTTCCGTAGTAGTTACAACGTGACAGCTTATGTAGTTAAATGTTGCGTTTTATGTTATATACCATTTAATTCCATCAGTATACGATTCTACCATTAGTCTTTCATTTAATCTGTGTTGATTATGTTTTAAACTTAAGCTAATTTTAACGATTGTTTTCGTTTATACAAAGATATATCTGCTGTTAGCAACAGCACCTCAGTAGCACTGAGACTAAAGATATGTGAAGAGAACAATGTAATTATTCCTCATAAACCATCATTTGTATTTAAATAAATGGCCGAATGCAGCATTGCACCTTGTTTACGGGTGCGTAATGATTTTTATGTTCTCGGCTAAGGCGGTGTGTAACAGATTACTTCTGATCAACGTAACCGTTCCATTCGCAGCTGTTGCTTAAAGTCCCTAGATATAACTTCCTCATCCTCATGCACTAAAATGCATCAAATACTTGAATATAAATTTGTTGTTAATTGCAGATAAACCATAGTTCTGTTACTAAGTATTGTGGTGCCTTACACAAAAAAAAAAAACATTTTAAGTAGGGCTGCAGCTAATGATTATTTTTTACTTTAGCACTGGTGCTCCAACTTCAAGAAGTTAGGAGCACCACAATTATTTTAGGAGCACCCACTGAATATTAAGGAGCAAACACAACCGCCAAATGAGCGGAAGGCGGGCAACATCCTTCTGATGATTAAAAGCTTCGTCAATTGAACCTGATCCTTAAGCTGCAGTGCTTTGTTTTTTATACATGCAAGATGAGAAGAAAATGTCATTTAAACTTTTCTCAAAACAGTTCCCCTCAGAAATACATTCATATAGACCCCCACTCCCAATCAATATTTAGGATTTCCTTTCTATATTTTGCATAGTGAACGTTGAGCTTGCTCAGGCTGCTACAGTATTTGATGTTCTTTGTGTCCGTCTTCAGCGTCTCTGGCTTCTTTAATGGCTGTTTACAGACTTGGTAATATTTCCACACATTAAATTTTGGAAAATGATTTAAAAAGCAGTTTGTGCAAGTGCGGTCACAAAACCGGTCAGTTCCAAGTAGGGGTGGGCGATATGGCAAAAATATCATATCAATTTTTATTTTTTTGACATTTCACGATTTTATCACAGTTCTTTGCATGTTATTTAACCAGTTCGTCTGAGCAGTACTGCCAAACTAATTTTCCCTATTATAAAGACAAAGCCTTTCAAGGAAACAAAATATAAATAAGATGGTGGATATTTAGCCAAAGTGGCGAAGATTAAAAAAAATCTTTGTTCATTATTTTATCTTTGTTATGAAAAAATAAGAACAAAGTACACATTACAACTACACATAATATACAAACAGTGTTTAATTATCAGGTACAATAGGCATATTTAGTAGGAGCATTCAAGAAATTGAATGAACAATTAATAAAAATAAAACACTATAGATTGATTCCTATTAAAGTAACTGCATTGTTTTTTTTCAGTCAAGAGTAGCGAGTTATGTTTTTCTCTATGGTTTTGTTGTTTTAAACATTAAAGAATAAATTCGGTCATCTGTCTGTCGATTCTGTCATAGTTTTATATAATACCAATCATTTACTCACTCAAATTAGTTTTAAACCCGAGTGAGTTTTCTTTCTTCTGCTGAACATACATGCTATTTTGAAGAATGTGGAAAACCAAACAGTTGCTGGTCCCAGTGAATTCCATAGTATTTTTTTATATCCTACTATCAAGTGGACCAGCAACTGTTTGGTTACCCACATTCTTTGAAATATCTTCATTTGTGTTTCACCACAAGAAATAAATTAATACAGGTTTGGGACAACATGTCAGTGAGTAAATAATGACAGAAATAAAATTGTAGGGTGAACCTATCCCTTTAATGACAGTCGGCTGCATGTTTAATACTGTCCCTTAAGAGCTGCACGCATCTAATATACAGGCACGCTTCGGTTCCACTCACCGGTTTAATTTCTTTTAAACATAACCAACTGAGTCTATATTGGCGCTTTTCCACTGCATGGTACGGCACGGTACGGTACGGTACGGTTCACTTTTGGGGGGTTTTCCACTGGGTACTGTACCTGGTACCTGATACTTTTTTAGTACCACTTCGGTCGAGGTTCCATGCGAACCGTACCGTTACCAAAACGTGACGTGTAAAAAATGATGATCACTGATTGGCCTGGGAAAATCGTCATTACTGCGTCACTGAACTTGCGACACGAGACCCTCCTTTACAGTCATACCCGCTAGATTTAAATCAGCACAGCTAGCGAAGGATCGGACGCAACTTCTGTTTAAACAAACGCACATTTTTGCATCAACCACAAAATAGCAGTGTCGTTGTCTGTTGAGGAAGTACAGATGTTTTTCTCGTTGATAGCCGAGGAGCGGATCCAGTGAGAGCTTGATGGCACGACGCCGAAGGAAAAAGCCTTATGTATAACGTTACTTTTGAACTTGCTATATTTAACGTTACAGAGTATGTTTTCTGTTTATATTTTTACCTCTGTATCTGTGTTTTGCTTCAATTAAAAACAATCTGATCGAATAAGTGTACCTCCAGACTATATAAATATGTTATCATGTATGAGCACGTAATTAACCTCTTGAAAAAGACAAATGATTAATGCCGCGATTATAAAAACCATCACATAAATAAAAAAAACAAGGGATACATTGTACATTTTGAAATATTCAAAAGTTTATTGATAATTCACTTTACAGAACACGCTGCATGAATAGTTAACTAATCAAGTAACGCAGCACACCTGCACGAACATCCCTGCTCTCCTCATCTAACGTTAACGTACAGCCCGTGTCACTGCACCACAGTCTCTGCTGCTGGGGGTAAATCACAAGCATACTCATAGACCTCTCCATTACTGTTAAAAACATCCACATGCCGAGAATGAAGAACACTATTCCGTCTCCTTTCTTTGTTGTGAGTTTGTTTGTGGCGCGTTTACGATGATGTCACGGCAGTAGAGGCGGCGCAATTATAACGACGCGTGAATAATCCCGCCCACTCTATAGCGGTACTAAACTGCGGTGGAAATGCAACCGACCCGAAGTGAGCCGTACCGTACCGTACCGAGCCGAACCGACCGTACCATGCAGTGGAAAAGCGCCATATGTAAACCTTGTGTTTTGACAGTATTGGCTCAAAAGAAACTTAGTTGAGTAATCAGGCGCTGTTAGGGGCCGCTCACATATCGCGTCTTTTGCGCGCTCAAGTTCGTTATTTCAAATGTAGACGCGCGGTTATGCGCGCTCATAATGGAAGCGACGCGTCGCGGTGCGACGCGCTCGTTTTTTCCAGGCGCGTCCGCGCCGCATCGAGATAAAAACATCTCAACTTTTCAGAATGCCGTAGGTAAACGGAGAGCGCAGCTGATAGTTGCCTTAGCAACGACAAACGCCTCCGGAGCGCAAACCGCCCGAGCGCTTTGGGAAAAAAGGAGAAAGCAGCGCGCCTAGCGTTTTCCATGCGTTTTTTAGGCGCGATATGTGAACGACCCCTAAGAACAGGCTTTTTAGTTCGCGCGTTTCGGGTGCACGGGCTCAGAAAAAGCACACTTTAGACGAGCGCGCGATGAATGAAAAGCTTAACCTGCTTTAGCTCCCAGTCACGTGGCACATGCTGTGCAGTTATTCTTGAACGTTTAGCAGAGAACGTCTCGGGTTACTTGCGTAACCCTTGTTCTCTGAGTAGGGAACGAGACACTGCGTTGACCGCTTCGGGAACGCCTCCGCGTGACCGAGTCTTGAACCCATATAGAATCACGCCAATTCATTGGCTGATGGCGCGACGCCGTCTCTGACGCAATGACGTCGTCAGGTCATACTGGCGAACGCGCCATCCACTCCTCAGATTTCTCTGCCGAAAAGAACCCTGTCGGCAGCGTGAGGAGCTTGGCAGCAAACGCAGTGTCTCGTTAGCTACTCAGAACAAGGGTTACGCAAGTAACCCGAGACGTTCTCTTTCATAGGTAACTCAACACTGCGTTGACCGCTTCGGGAACGATATACCAAACACGCCAAGCTGGAAGCGCTGCCTATCTGGCACAATAATGAACCCACAACATACGGTCGGTTCAAACAGACAGGACCTGAGAACCTGGAGCCGTATCAACGTCAAGGTTGTACAACCTGACAAAGGTGTGTGGAGAGGAACATCCTGCCGCAACACAAATATCCTCCAGGGGAACCCCTCTAAAAAGAGCTTGAGAGGAGGCTACGCCTCTAGTAGAATGCGCCCGAAGACTAAGAGGTGAAGGGAGTTTCCGCGCCTCATAAGCCAGCGAAATGGCGTCTCTCACCCAGTGAGAAATCCTCTGCTTTGACGTGGCAAGCCCGCGGCGACCAGCACCAAAACAGATCAATAACTGGGGAGATTTTCTCCAAACCTTGGAGCGATCCACATACAGCTTCAATGCCCTGACCGGGCAGAGCATGTGGAGTCTCTCATCCTCACTTGAAGCAAAGGGAGGGGGATGGAAAGAGTGAAGCGTGACCACCTGAGATCGAAACGACGTGGACAAGACCTTGGGAATGTAACCCGGCCTAGGCCGCAGGGTAACTTTGACTAGACCCGGGGCAAAGTCCATACACGTCTCACTATCAGAGAAAGCCTGCAGATCTCCAACTCTTTTCAGTGACGTAAGCGCCAGCAAAAGAACAACCTTAAGAGTCAGTATCCGATCCGAAGCTGACTCTAAGGGCTCAAAAGGGGCCGTCACTAGTCCTTCGAGGACGACTGACAAGTCCCAAGAAGGAACTTCCGTAGGGCGAACAGGCCTAAGGCGTCTGGCCCCACGCATGAAGGCGGAGACCATCCGATGCCTCCCCAAGGGGATCTCATCCAGCTCTCTCCGAGCTGCAATGGCCGCTACAGAAACCCTAAGGGTGGTAGCAGCTGCCCCTGCTGTCAGCCTTTCTTGCAAAAACTCCAGCACTGGACCAGCAGGGCAGTTAACTGGGTCAATTGCACGAGTCAAACACCAGGATTCAAAGACGCCCCACTTGGAAGAGTACAGCTTCCTAGTAGCGGGGGCTCTGGCACTGGCTATGGTTTCCTGAACTTCGTCAGGCAAATCATCAATCACAGCCCTTGGCCCTGTATGGGCCATACCCACAACTGAGAACCAGGTCTGGGAGGGCCAGAATGGGGCTATGAGAAGGAGACGGGCACCGCTCACCTTCACTCTGCATAGTACTGCCGGAATCAGCTTTATTGGCGGAAACGCGTACAGACTGGCAGTCGGCCATGGGTGGGCGAACGCAACTATGCCCAGAGTCGTCGGGAAACTTAGGGAGAACCAGAACGGGCACTGGGATGACTCTTGTAGAAGCAAAGAGGTCCATCTCCGCTTTTCCAAACAGATCCCAAATCTGGGATACCGTCTGACGGTTCAACATCCATTCCCCAGGCTCGAGCTTCTGTCTCGACAGAAAATCGGCCGCCAGGTTCAGTACTCCCGGAACGTGAACCGCCCTCAAAGAGAGGAACTTGTCTTGGGACCAAAGGAGAAGATGGCGCGCAAGCCTGTCCAGGGTGCGCGACTTCGAACCTCCTTGGCGGTTTATGCCTTGGGACACAACCGCCATATTGTCCGTCCTGACTATAATATGATGCCCCCCGAGAACGGGGAGAAAATACTTCAAAGCCAGGAAGACAGCCCTGAGTTCCAGGCAGTTTATATGCCAAAAGAGGAACTCTTCCTTCCACTCTCCACTCGCCGGCCTTCCTTCGAAGACCGCGCCCCAGCCTGTCATTGATGCGTCCGTCGTGATCATATGGCGACGGTGGATCGCACCCATTCTCACCCCGCTCTGGAGAAAGACGGGGTCTCGCCACATTAACAGGTGTCGGCAGCAACTGCGCGACACTCTGATAAGGCGAGTAGCTGGTACAGTGGGGTGTAACCTCAGCTCCTTCATCCACCAAAGGAATGGCCTCATGTGAAGCAGCCCTAGGGGCAACACAGGGGAGGCTGCTGCCATAAGGCCCAACAGCCTGCGGCAGGTACCTACAGAGACATGATGGCCTAGCTTGAAGCGGGCCAAACATGCTGTAAAAACTGGTATCCGGGCAGGAGCCAAACGGGCCTGCATCTGAACGGAATCCAAACGAACCCCTAGAAATACGGTTCGTTGAGATGGGAGGAGCACACTCTTCTTGGCGTTCATCCTGAGGCCAAGAGAATGGATGTGGCCGAGAACGATATCCCTGTGACGACTCACTAGCTCCCTGGAGTGAGCCAGAATGAGCCAGTCATCCAGATAGTTCAGTACACGGATGCCCTGGAGCCTCAAAGGGGCCAGTGCAGCATCCATGATTTTGGTAAATGTCCTTGGGGCCAAAGCCAGGCCGAAGGGCAGGACCTTGTATTGGTAAGCCTTCCCTCCAAAGGCGAACCGAAGGAATCTCCTGTGTCTTTGAATGACCTGGATGTGAAATACGCATCCTTCAGGTCGATGGTGACAAACCAGTCCTCCTCCTGGACCTGAGACATGATGGTTTTTATCATCAGCATCTTGAACTTCCCTTTGTAGAGGGAAAATTAAAACGCTGTAGATCCAGAATGGGTCTCAGGCCGCCGTCCCCCTTCGGCTGAAGAACCCTCGTTCGATGTCCGACTGCGGTATTTCCTCTATCGCTCCTTTCTGTAGGAGGGAGGAAAGCTACAGCTGTAGAACAGAAGCCTTGGAGGCGCTGTTTACTACCGTCAGTTGAGCCCGTCGAGGCGGGGGGGATATTCCCCAAACTGAAATGTGCAGCCGGACCGAATCGTGAGCAGCGGCACCCTCCGCCACGAAGGAGAGCCCTTGGCGTCCTTGTCCGGGTTGATGGAGTGTGAAGTGCTGGACTGACAGGTGGTCAGCACGGGGTCCGAACGCTGCAGGGGAGAATCGACTGTGTCCCCACACACGTGGCCCGCTGGCGGCGAAAGGACGGACTGTAGCGGGGGAAAGACAACGTGTCCCCCAACTGCCAGACCGAGAATAAATGAGGATGAACTCGTCCCGCACGCCAAGCCCCTAGGGGCGGCTGTGACGGTTTTGAGTGAGGAGAGCACGATTGAAGCGGGCAGAAACGCTTTTGCGGTCTGACCTCGCCTCGTAGCGGTGAAACCCCTGCAGGTCTTTTCTCGAACGCTGCAGGGGAGAATCGACTGTGTCCCCACACACGCGGCCCGCTGGCGGCGAAAGGACGGACTGTAGCGGGGGAAAGACAACGTGTCCCCCAACTGCCAGACCGAGAATAAATGATGAAACTCATCCCGCACGCCAAGCCCCTAGGGGCGGCTGTGACGGTTTTGAGTGAGGAGAGCACGATTGAAGCGGGCAGAAACGCTTTTGCGGTCTGACCTCGCCTCGTAGCGGTGAAACCCCTGCAGGTCTTTTCTCGAACGCTGCAGGGGAGAATCGACTGTGTCCCCACACACGCGGCCCGCTGGCGGCGAAAGGACGGACTGTAGCGGGGGAAAGACAACGTGTCCCCCAACTGCCAGACCGAGAATAAATGAGGATGAACTCATCCCGCACGCCAAGCCCCTAGGGGCGGCTGTGACGGTTTTGAGTGAGGAGAGCACGATTGAAGCGGGCAGAAACGCTTTTGCGGTCTGACCTCGCCCCGTAGCGGTGAGACGGCTCTCCTCTGAGGTTTAGCCACAAATGGCGCTCTGCGGCCACCGAACCCGCCATAAGGTGCCCCACGGCGCGTGCGGTGTGCTTAGTGGCTCTGAGAGCTAAGTCAGTGGCTCTGCGCAGCTCCTTTACAGCCTCCGGAGTCAGACCAGTCCCCTCGGGTTTCCTTGAGGACGTCCGTCTGGTAGGCCTGAAGGGTGGCCATCGTATGGAGGGCTAGGAAACAGATAATCCTGCATGAATTCAACCGGTGAATTCACACGCACATGCTCTGGTTAGGGAGGGAGAGAAAGGCGAGGCCTGTCTGCTCACTCTCCTTCTCCTCGAGCTAAACATCCGAACCCCAGGTTGCGGAATCACAAGAGGCCGCGGATTCATGCGAAGCCGCGGAGGCCTCCGGAGCACGGCGGGGAAAGAAAATGGATGACTCCTTTTCACACACCTCAAGCCGAAAGCGGATTCTCACAAAATTACATTCAAATCACAAAAACCGCATGTGTAAACCCCAAACATATAATTTACTTATCTGTGCGGGTCATAGCGAGCGATGAATCGCGCACACGGCATGGCGGTATAGCCCTGCTACACCGAAACCACGAGGTTGGTGAAGTCAGCGGCCGCCGCGTTAGTAAGGCGGGTAGAAAAAGGCTGTTTCCAGGATCTGAAAATCTCCTGATGCAGATCACCGAAAAACGGCAGCTTCCTCCGCTCATTTTGGAATTTACACCGCTAAGAAACCGCTCGTCGAGTTTCGAAGAGCGAGAGTCGCGGGGCTCGTCGTCCAATCCATGCGTGAGCTTCTCAGCGGCGCGCGAAAGCACGTCCACGAGCTCAGAATAGGCCGGTAAAGGCCGCGCCTCCTGACCGCTAAGCGGTAGCGCATCTGCTAAACTAGGCCCGAAATCCTCGGAGTCGTTGGCCGCAGTTAGCAGAACATCATCTATCCCGAAGGAAACAGTATAACGTGCCCTCGGGCTAGGAAACAGATAATCATGCGTGAATTCAACCGGTGAATTCGCGCGCACATGCTCTGGTGAGGGAGGGAGAGAAAAGGCGAGGCCTGTCTGCTCACTCTCCGTCTCCTCGAGCTAAACATCCGAACCCCAGGTCGCGGATTCACGAGAGGCCGCGGATTCGCGAGAAGCCGCGGAGGCCTCCGGAGCGCGACGGGGAAGAAAATGGATGACTCCTTTTCACACACCTCAAGCTGAGAGCGGAGGGTTATGAGACGGAGATTCTCACAAATTACATTCAAATCCCATAAACCGCATGCGTGAACCCGAAACATATAATTTTTACTTATCTGTGCGGGTCATAGCGAGCGATGAATCGCGCGCACGGCGGTTGACAGCGACGAAACTCCATGGCACTTCACCGCGAGGAGAACAAAGTTCCACTGAGGCAGTCGCCGAAGTGCAAACGGATAATCGTAAGGGTAGTAGATGGGTAAGAAATCGCAACAACGAAGGGCAATGTGACCGCTTCGTGAAGGCAGAGAAATCTGAGGAGTGGATGGCGCGTTCGCCAGTATGACCTGACGACGTCATTGCGTCAGAGACGGCGTCGCGCCATCAGCCAATGAATTGGCGTGATTCTATATGGGTTCAAGACTCGGTCACGCGGAGGCGTTCCCGAAGCGGTCAACGCAGTGTTGAGTTACCTATGAAAGAGAACTGTAAGGTCGCACCACAGCAATTATTTGCACTCGCACAAATGCTCCCAAATATATTTTGAGTGCACAGATTACATTTCGGGAGCATAATTCGACCAAAATGTCGCAATTCGAGCCCTGGCTGCAGCTAATGATAATTTTTTTGATTCGTTGACTAATCTGTCGATAATTTTTTCGATTAGTCGACTAATCTATAGATTATTTTTTTAATAATCTATTTATTATTTTCTCATCAGTTGATGAAATCTTTAGTTAAACTATCAAAAAATAACAGTAAATTCTGGTATTAATCTTTTATTTTATTCAAACCTTTTCTCATAATTAATACTTTACAAAAAAATAAACAACAACAAACAACGAAAGAAAGGAAAGAAAGAAAATAACAAATAAAGAAAGATGATAACAAGGAGAGAAAATAAATAACAACAACAAATAATTAATAAAAAACATAAAATGAAAGAAATAAAATAACAATAAGTTGATACAACAATAAGCCAGAGTGCTAGTAATATGTATACTTTATAGGTACAGCAACATTTAACCAACAACAAAAGTACCCCGTACTACCTTGGAGTTTTATACAATTGCAAAACCATGCTATTCTGTGTACTTTGGATCACTTCAACCGATATTGATTACCCATATAAATCTGCAGTATCCAGTGAATAACAGCACCACAAACATAGCTAAGACCATACGCATCATTTGTATGCGATTTACTTTGGGGGAAAACTACAATTCCCAGAACGCCCTGCGCTAATCGGCTCACTGGCCCCGCCCCCTTCTGAGAATGGATCGCAGACGCATTGACGGGGCCTTCCTTCAACAGCATACACACCCCCTTATTAAAATAACACCAGTTATTAATTTACTAACCTCTAAATACCCAATATTCCACTCACAATGGGTCGAAACTGTAACATCAAGCGAAATGATCAACATACTCGCTGGCCTAAATAAAAACATCGTGTTCGCGCATGATACGGTCCGCCATTACAACAATGCGCTTCCTCCGTCCATGCGGCAGCAGCGACGCAGTCCAAATATAATCAGATCTCTCTCCCGCCGCACGCACGGCGAGATTTCTCGCGCTTAACGCCCGTTTCAGCCTCGTATGTGGGGGGTAACGTTACTCGTATGCAATGGCAGACTGGAGACTTTTAATATTTGATAGCAATGAGAAACAGACGACGCCAAATGCACGAGCCACAAGCATGGCCGCACTGCCCACAATAACTTGAGCCCCCAAAAAACGTGAACTTGAGCCCAAACGCACTTTTAATTTTTAATCCCCTCTCCCCCTGACGACAAACGACTTTTTTTTTGTTACGCGGTTTCTGATTTTACACGCGAAGACCAGCAGTGGGTGCGTGTGCATGCAACCACGTGGTTTGTGTTTGCTAGACACAAAATGCATCGATTTCGCCAAGATATTTCATAGGTAACACTGACCTGACAAGCCATGGGGCTTCCATAGACCCCCGCGAGATGTTTTAAATTTAGAAAACCGAGTCTCGCACGGGTTCCGTCTTAAGCCACTAGATAGGCGCATGTACACAATAACACAGAAATCATGCATGCATGTTACACTCGTAGTAGCGCAGCTGCTGTTGGCGCGCTATTAAAGAAACGAGCACATATGTGCGCATCTATTAAAAGAGGCTCTCACGTACCTGCACAAGCCCCCTATTACTTCTTTCTCGGTTTTCCTGAAATGTTGCAAGGAGGGCACCTTCTGAGCTGGTACCATGAAATACTCCATGCTTCCCCGCTTCTCTCCAGCTCTGGCTCCTCGATTCTTCTTGTACTTTATCGGTTTAAAAACAAAACAGCTGCTTTGTGTCTCTTTCTCATTTAAGAAGCAGAGATGTGTGTGTCCTGCTGATTTGGGGCATGAGCGCGTAAGATGAGTGTTGAGTTGTAAGGTTACTCTACTCTTCCAGCTGATGGGGTTCCCTCGTAGTGTGTGTGTGGCGCTCGTTCGCTCGCTCTCTTTCCCTCCCTCCTTCTGCATGTGTGTGTTTGCAGCTGATCGGATGTCTTTCAAGGCGGGAAACAGCTGGTAGGAATCACACACAGCACTGCACTACCAAAAAGCCTCCTTCCGCCGAACAGGAGGACTTGCATGTAAACAAAGGAGTATTGCAACAGCGACCATGTTCTCCTGAAATCAGTTTCATGCTGATTGCATGACAGAAAGGGTCTTGTAATGGAAGCATTTAAATGTCTGCCTCGTGTGCAGTAACATTCAGTGCATAAATTAATTGTATGCGTTAAATATAGTGTTTCTATATTCTGCACGTAAATATATTGTTGGTTCATGAAATTAATATAAATTAAAGCATTATGCATATCTTAAAATAATGATCTAGATCTGGCATGGTCAGTGCATATATATTTAGCAAGTTTTTTTGTTTACATTAAATAACTTTTAAAGCATGCACCTAAATAGAAATAAATGCACGAATATTCAAATATATATGTTAATATATATTAATATATATGTGCTGCATAATAATATACAAATAATGATTAGTGCATGTAAACAGGTTGTTTTTTCGTAAGGTATATCTTTTATTTTTTTAATCATTAATATAAAATATTGATCAAGATCTGATAAATGCATGCAAACAGGTTATATTTTTTGTAAGCTAGCTTTTTAATCATTAATATAAAAAATATTGATCAACATCTGTTGAAATGATCAGTGCATGTAAACAGGTGATATTTTCGTAAGCTCTAGCTTTTATTTTTATTCCTTTTGTTACACATTTACTAATCTCCCTGTGCAAAAAATTATGCAGGTTATTTTTTTTATAAGCTAGCTTTATTGGTTGATTGTTTTTTAAAGCATTAATCATATATTTACAGTTTACCATATGTAAAATATCGGCGCACAGAGCATGCACATCCTAAAATCTTCTGTCTGCTTGAGTTTAAATGGATTATTTTATTAGTACCGGCGCGTTTCATTTTAAAGCGAATGTAAATGTAAGCACGTTAAAAATCAATGCGCGATGCAATTCATAATGAATGATAATATCGCTCTAGGTCTGTTATGTCGCTTAGTGAATGTAAATGGGCTCTTGTTCTTTGACGGGGGGGGGGGTAAACATGCGGGATCAGCTGACGTGCTGGCAGGGCTTTACAACACAACACCAGCGAGAGGAGGAGGAGGATGAGAGAAGAGAGAGGGCTGACACTAACTCACACACCATTTTGGGTGCATGAAAGTTGTAGTTGAAGGAGGAGGAACAGGAGTTACCTAACCGCATGCTCGAAGCACAAATCACACACACAGACAAAATGGGAGCGGTCATGAAGAACCCGGAAATGTGTTTTACTGTGACTCAACCAACACGCTGAGGGCGAGATCGTGGACGAGCATGCAGGCTGTGATATATGAACACAAACGGAAACGACGCTGTTTACATTTTTCATCTGTTAGTGTTAGCAAAAAATGTTTTTTCTGTGAAGCTGCTTTGAAACATGCATTGTTAAAAGAGCCATACAAATAAATTGGAACTTAAAGGAATTAATATGTTCACTTTTAATGTGTTTTATATGAAATATTATACAAAATAATACATTATTTTATACACAATATAGTAAAATAATATTTGGTATCATAATGCAATGATACAAATTATATTTTTATATAATTTTCTAATAAATTATTATTATTATTATCATATGAATTCTAGTTGCAGTCTGAGTAAAATTCCCACAATTTAATAATACAAGATATATCTATATATTTAAGGCTGGGATTATTTTGGGAAAATTCAGCATAAATCTGAACAGATTGGGTTTAGGAAACACACCCCTGGCAGTTGGTAAGAAATTAACAAAAAAAGGAGAAAGGCATAGGTCTTAGGGTAGAGTGGGGGAAAACGCCCCCCTAATGTTTTTCCCAAAATAATCACAAGATAAAGTCAAGATACATTTTTATAAAAAAGTTATCACTATGATGTACCGGAGAGAAAACAGATTTCACAGTAAATGATCTCATTTTCAGCAGTAAGAAAAAAACGTGTTTTAAAGCTTGTTGTTTTGTGGAACACATATACAGTTATATATGATATGACAACAGTAGGGCCTGTAGATAGGGAGTACGTGTTATTTAATAAAAATATAATTATATTTTCAGAATGACATGATTGTTTTCTGAAACAGTCAGTGGGGTAAAACGCCCCCAGGGGCCAATGGGCAATTACTGTAGTTATTCTGTTCTGAACATCAAATGTTTTTCCATCAAATGTATTAAAACTATACTGAACAAAATTATAAACCCAACACTTTTGTTTTTGCCCCCATTTTTCATGAGCTGAACTCAAAGATCTAAGACTTTTTCTATGTACACAAAAGGCCAATTTCTCTCAAATATTGTTCACAAATCTGTCTAAATCTGTGTTAGTGAGCACTTCTCCTTTGCTGAGATAATCCATCCACCTCACAGGTGTGGCATATCAAGATGCTGATTAGACAGCATGATTATTGCACAGGTGTGCCTTAGACTGGCCACAATAAAAGGCCACTCTAAAATGTGCAGTTTTACTGTATTGGGGGGGGTGTCCGAAAACCAGTCAGTATCTGGTGTGACCACCATTTGCCTCACGCAGTGCAACACATCTCCTTCACATAGAGTTGATCAGGTTGTTGATTGTAAAATGTTGGTCCACTCCTCTTCAATGGCATGTGCGAAGTTGCTGGATATTGGCAGGAACTGGAACACGCTGTTGTATACGCCGATCCAGAGCATCCCAAACATGCTCAATGGGTGACATGTCCGGTGAGTATGCTAGCCATGCAAGAACTGGGATGTTTTCAGCTTCCAGGAATTGTGTACAGATCCTTGTAATGTGGGGCTGTGCATTATCATGCTGCAACATGAGGTGATGGTCGTGGATGAATGGCACAACAATGGGCCTCAGGATCTCATCATGGTATCTCTGTGCATTCAAAATGCCATCAATAAAATGCACCGTTGTTCGTTGTGGAGACAGCTTATGGTAGAGAAATGAAGAGTCAATTCACAGGCAACAGCTCTGGTGGACATTCCTGCAGTAAAATCATGCTGCAAAGGAGAAGTGCTCACTAACACAGATTTAGACAGATTTGTGAACAATATCTGAGAGAAATAGGACTTTTGTGTACATAGAAAAAGTCTTATGGCGCTTTTCCACTGCATGGTACGGCACGGTACGGTTCAGTACGGTTCACTTTTGGGGGGTTTTCCACTGGATACAGTACCTGGTACCTGATACTTTTTTAGTACCACCTCGGCCGGGGTTCCATGCGATCCGTACCGCTACCAAAACGTGACGTGTAAACTCTACTGATCACTGATTGGCCGGAGAAAATCATCATTACTGCGTCACTGAACTTGCGACACGAGACCTGACATATTTTTAGAGTATGTTTTTTGTTTATATTTTTAACTTTGTATCTGTGTTTTGCTTCAATTAAAAACAATCTGATCGAATAAGTGTACCTCCAGACTATATTAAATATGTATTATTGTATGAGCACGTAATGAACCTCTTGAAAAAGACAAATGATTAATGCCACGATTATAAAAACCATCACATAAATAAAAAAAACAAGGGATACATTGTACTTTTTGAAATATTATTAAAAGGTTTATTGATAATTCACAGAACATTCTACATGAATAGGTAACTAATCAAGTTACGCAGCACACCTGTCCTCCTCCTCTACAGCCCGTGTCACTGCCACCACAGTCTCTGCTGCTGGGGGTAAATCTCAAGCATTTTCATAGCCTTCTCCATTGCTGTTAAAAACATCCACATGCCGAGAATGAAGAACACAATTCCATCGATATGCTCCTTTGTTGTGTGTTTGTTTGTGGCGCGTTTACCATGATGTAGAGTAGAGGCGGCGCAACTATAATGATACATGAATTATCCCGCCCACTCTAAAGCGGTACTAAACTGCAGTGGAAACGCAAACCGACCCGAGCCGTGCCGTAACGAGCCGTGCCGAACCGAGTCGTACCATGCAGTGGAAAAGCGCCATTAGTCTTTTGAGTTCAGCTCATGAAAAATGGGGGCAAAAACAAAAGTGTTGCGTTTATAATTTTGTTCAGTGTAGTTGGTTGAATCTAAATATTTGGACTTGATATATAAAATGACCTCAAGTTAGCATCAGATAGCAAGTTAGTGAGTATTAGATAAAAATAAAATTAAAATAAGCTATTATAATTTTGTAATCCATAATTTTGATTATATATTTTTTTATTTTAAGCTTAAACGGCATGTACTCTGATTTTGCTGTAAATGTTTAAAGCAAATTGCTTTGTTTGATTGGGGGGCACCCATGGGGGCGTTTTGTCCCATAGGTGGGGTAAAACACCCCCTTGGTACAAATACATTTTTTTTCATTTACACAGTCCTTAAGGGGGACGTTCACCCCCCCCCCCCCTAAATAATGTCAAATTTTATAATAATATATATATATATTCAATAGAATACATAATATAAAATATATTAAATAATAGCCTAGATATCGGTTAAGCTTTATTTGAAAAAGGCAATAAATTACCATGTAATAGATTAAAACGGCTGCTATGCAGAGGTTAATAGTCATAATTAAAATAATGATTATAGTCACTGCAAATTTAGATCTTGTATTACAGGTTTTAGTAGCCTACCTCATACGCTCAACTATAACAGAAATATGTTCATATGTGACCCTGGACTACAAAACTAGTCATAAGTAGCATGTGTATATTTGTAGTACTAGCCAACAATACATTGTGTGGGTCAAAATTATAGATTTTTCTTTGATGCCTAAAATCATTAGGATATTAAGTAAAGACCGTGAAGATTCCATAAAGATATTTTGTAATTTTCCTTCTGTAAATATATAAAAACATAAGTTTTGATTAGTAATATGCATTGCTAAGAACTTAATTTGGACAACTTTAAAGGCGATTTTCTCAATATTTTGATTTGTTTGCACCCTCAGATTCCAGATTTTCAAATAGTTGTATCTCGACCAAATATTGTCACATCCAAACCATACATCAATGGAAAGCTTATTTAGGCCTAATCTCAATTTTGAAAAAAACTGACTGGTTTTGTGGTCCAGGGTCACATATTTGTTTTGCTTTCAGTCCATTTCTCCGTCTGTCTAATTCTACAGAAACAGTATCTTCTTTCTTTTTGTCCTCATGCTGAGGAGCTGTGTTGCTTTGGGCAGCTGCCATCTAGTGGTCACCCAGTTCAGCTCTACTACAATCAAAACTGCTTCTGAGATTTTGGTGATTAGAGGAGATTACAGAAGAAAATGTAAACTATTTAAAAATAACTAGGGTAAAATAAAGTAAACCATTAGGGTGTGTGAGAATATGATGTTAGGGTATGCTGTGAAGGCATATTAAGACTATTAGTAAAATCTAACTTTAATGAGCCTAGAAACTGAAGATCATAATACAGATCAGCTCAACAAAATGTATACAAATACGGCAAATTAAATCCTTGTTATGATATAGTGTTCACCTCGTGGCTTAAAAGCACCACAAAGACTTTCAGCTGAAATCAAGCAAAAACTCATATTTACCTGCAAGATGAAACAAGTGTTTCCTGAGTGTAAAATAGCTTGTTTAATATCTTTGTTTTCATTTTATTTTACTACTGACTACTATTATATTCAGATTGATTAAATCTGAAATCAAAAATGGTTCCTCAATGAGTCAATGATGACAGAATTTTCATTTTAACATCCACACTTATATATTCTATGCTATTTGGCATTTTTATTTTTTATTTTCATTTATATTTTCAATATGAGTATCACTATTATTATACAAAAATAATATTATATTCATTATAATATATATATACTTAGTACTATACATAATATTTCTTTAAAAAAATAATTCTATATCTATATATTTTTTGATGTTGTTGCTTTGGAAATAAAGCAAATCTTTTTTAAATTATAATATTATTTATTATGAAATAATGATTAAATTATTTTTAAATCATTGTGTAAGTATAAAAATATAAACTATAATAATTAAAATATTTATTTCTATTTAATTAAATTACATGCTCAAAATATATGATGTATGATATATGATATCTATAATATAATTATACATGATGTAATACTCCAATAAACAAACATATTGCAAGTATTGATTTTAATCAATTTATTATACACTATGTTAATATTATATAACTTATATATTATATTTTTATGAATAATCTCAAAGAAATTAAGCAAGAGTGTCCTTTGTGCTACAGCAAAATGAATAGATCTGAGGAAAGGGTCTAAGGAGGTAATGTTTATTAAAGCTTCGGCGATAAAAAGCTTTATTACCATGCCAATAAAATTGTTGAGAGCGCTGGAGGGAGGACGGGAGGGGAGTTTGTTTGGATGGGCGCCCGGGCCGGCCTCCTCAGCGCTGGATGGGGCGGAGCAGCACACATGCGCTGAGCTGGCAGAGTCACAGTCAGTCAGGGCTGATCCCTCCGCCCGCTGCGCCCGAGGAGAGGAGAGGAGACACGGACAGGCTCGAGTCCGGGGTGCTGGAGACCTACCTCACCACACACTGTCTCCAAGGACAACATTAAGGCCCCGGGACTGGAAACGACCTGATGAAATCGCGAACCGACACGGAGACACCATCCGGACACGAAGCTAAAAAGGGGGACGTCTCCTCTCCATCGCCTTTTGCGCACGACCACCCATTAAAAACCCCTCTGGACCAGCGCCGCCAGCAAGCGATGCACCTTGATGCCAAGACAACGATCACTCCGATCGGTTTCTGTTTGTTTTTATAGCGCATAATTCTTAAGCAGTCATTCCAGAGTCGATAATAACAGTACGGACACTGTGTTGACACACACACACACACATGTATACATTTAACGGGTTTCTTCTTCATGAGAATATCCTCATGGCCTGAAACTGACATAAACTACTAAATCCGCCGCATTCACCGGATTGACGCCTTTTTATCCTCGCAAGTCTTTAGTTTTCTGCTTTTCCGAACACTGTCATGCGTGTCCAGACAACAGTCTGATGCTTTCAGACAGCAGTAGATTATTCAGCCACTGATGACAGTGTCTTACAGGTCCTTTTGCATAATCTGCCGGGCCTTGCTTAAAAACTGACTCCTTATTTTGCAATCCAAGGGAATTGGAGCAAACATCCCCTCTGGAAAGTTTAAGGTGGAGACCAGTGCTGGGCCATAACACATCCAGGAGGTTTTACAGAAGGTAAGCCAGTCTAATGAACTCAGATGGCACTGCAACCTTGCATCATTGATCTCCAGTGCATTGTCGTGCCAATATAAGCATGCACATTTAGTTTTGTCCAGCGAGCACGGTCACTCAGGGTAGCAGAAAGACCCTGACCTATTTTCCAAGCGCGTGTTCTCAGTTTATGCACCGGTCTGTGTGATTTCTTAGGAGTTGACGTCTGTAGTGCCTCCGAAGAATGAGAAATGATGCTTGCACTAATGCACTCCAGACAGAATGTTAAAATCTAGCATCATGTGATGAGTTTGATGTTGTTTTCTTATTTCTAGACAAGAAATACTTCAGATGGTGCAGGATACAAATTAAACACTTCACATGGGGAAGGGTGCATGTGCAATAAACTGAAATAATGCATGCAAATTTGAGGCATTCTGGCAAAGTTACTGTTATTGTCTATAGTGGTTGAGGCCTGGACATAAAGCAGTCATCATCCAATTAGGCGATTCCAGTGTTCCTGTGCTTAATTGTGAGCACATTGAGATGTGGGTTGGAACAGAGCCCATCCTCATTGGCTGCTACACATGGGGCCATTGATAAAGAAGATGCCTGCCAGGACATAGTTAACCAACTGCGAGAAGGGCATCTCGGACAAAAACGTTCTTGAATAAAGCTTGTGCATGGGGTTGATTTAATAATTGACCCTAGAGGTGATTGCCTTCATTGAAGCCCAAGCTTGTGTAGTTTGTCAAATGGTTTGCATGACATTTGACCTCTTCATGTTGTGTTTTTTTGTTTAGAAATGCATGCACTGTTGAAATCACTGTTCGAATTGGATTCAGGTGCCCCTAAAGTGGCCCGAACTGGCCAGATGGCATTCTTTGGTGAAATCCAGGCCTTTTAAGAGACAGAAAGCAGTGTGTGTATGTGCACAGCTTTCTGCCTTATGCCGCTGTGCAAACATCTCATATTATTGCCGCTGAGTCCTCACTTCACCGTATGCTCTCCTCCAGCTGTGCATGCTGGCGACGTCTTGTGTTTTCGCCGTGTGAACTGACGGCTCCGCGATAGGGCCGCCTGTTACACGATGTGCTCAAAGACGTACTGGAAAGAAAGGCTTCTGACTCGCATATGAACTGAAGCTCCATAAGCTAAAGCAGAGCTGAACGTTGCAGAAATCTGAGATCTTGGCACGCGGAGACTTTGGCGTACTTTTGTGAGGGGTCTGGCCAGTGAATATACCGCTTGTTCCTCTCGATGCTCAGAATGGTTTGCCAAATATGACCCACCCTGAAGCGCTTCTGTGAATTCATGCCCATTCCGCTCTCTAATGCTCAGTGACTAAAGAGGGGCCCCGGCCTCGTCTTTACTCAAAACGTGGGGCCAAACGGAGAGAATACGCAAGGTTTTGGAGACGTTCTTATGCGTGCATGCTGCGAGGCCTAAACACAACGTTTGACAAAAGACCAAAAGGAGTGCTTGGTTTGGTTTGCGTTTGAAGATGTTTGGGAGAGTTTTATTCATGAATCAGTGCAACACCAGCACCATGATCAAACACTGGATCTATAAAACTCCAAAAAAGCTCCTTAAAATGTATGCGCTATATGCAAAATCTTCTCAAGAAAATCTTCAGTCATTATTTACTCATTCTCAAGTTGTTCCAAGCGCTTTTTCTTTCTTCCGTGGAACACAAAAGAAGATATTTCAAAAAAGGTTTCAGCCTTTCAGCCTTAAAAATAAAAGTTTTTTATTGGCATCTATGGTTACAAAAAGAACCCTTAACATCCATGGAACCTTGCCATTCCACAAAAGGTTCTTTATAGTAGAAAAAGGCTCATTGGATTATTAAAATGTTCTTCAAACTTAGAAAGAAATGGTTCCTTTAAGAGCTGTTCACTGAAAGGCTTTTTTGGGAAATCAAAAATGGTTCCTCAATGGCATCGTTGCTTTTGAGTGCATAAAATACAAGTCAATCGAGTCCAAAGGGATTTTGACTCCAAATATCTTCTTTTGTGTTCCACAAAAGTCATACAGGTTTGGAATGACATGAGGTAAATTATGATTACGATTTTCATTTTAACATCCACACTCTTAAAAATAAATGTTCCATCCAAAACGTGCCATAGAAAAGTAATTTTGGATTCCCTAAAGAATGTTTCAGTAAAACCATTTCTTCTTGGTGTGAAGAGCATTTTAGAAATCTTAAGAACCTTTTTCCCATTATAAAAAACTGTCTGTGGAATGGAAAGTTTCTGTGAATGTTAAAGGTTCTTCATGGAACCATTGCTGCCAATAAAGAACCTTTATACATGGAACCTTTCCATTCCACAAAAGGTTCTTTATAATTGGAAAAATGTGGATCTTAAAAAAGGTTCTTCTGTGACATCACTGTGAAACCCATCTTTTGGAAGCTTTATTTTTGAGTGCACGTCAGATTAAACTTAAATCTATCTATTCAGAGCATTTTTGGGACTTTCGCCATTACGATGAATAGGACTCTTGATAACATCTTTTGAAAACAGATTTGGAAAGACATGAGTAAATAATGGCAGAATTTTATTTTGAGTGAACTGATTTTATTTGTGCCATTTTCTGTTGGTAATTGCTAGTCTGTGCACCAAAAGTGCATTCTTGGGTGTCTCTGGTGGTTGTTAAATATCTAGTAGCACAAAGTCATTTGCTTTATGGTTTTTTTGAAGCCACAATTAAACAACCATCAAGGTATTTAGAGGCTACAACCCATACAGGGCATTCAGCCTTCACATTGACACCCGTGATCCTCCACGTGGGCTAGATTTACAACCTCAGGAGGGTTCGGCAATGGAATCAAGAGTATTGAGAGTATGAGATGGTCTCAGTGATGGGAATTGCAGACGGTCTTCTGCATTACTTCAGGACAGAGACAGCTGACATCCACATGGAATAAATGTTTAGCATTTGCTAAAAGGTGGGAGGAGGGCCTGGGGAGGTCCGTTCGGCTGGGAATTTAACAAAGACCGGAGGAAGAGTCCTGGAACGTGGAATTCCACACTGAAATGATCAGAGATTCCGGTAAAATTCCAGCTTCTACGCTTTAAAAAAAGAAATAAATAAAGGTTCTATTTCTGCATCAATGGTTCCATGAAGAACCTTTAACGTCCATAGAATCTTTTAAATGCACTAAATGTTCTTTATAGTGGAAAAGATTAGAAAAACAGTTATTTTAAGAACAGTTCACAAAAAGGTATTTTAATAGTCTAGGAAAAACTGTGGTCTAATAAACCTGGCATAAATATGGTTGGCACTTTGACAAATGTCTTTTGTTCCAGTGCTATAAGTCGATTTGGATAAAAGCATCTGCTAAATACATAAATGTGACTGTTTATTGTAGTTCCGGAAAAGCAGGTTTTTTTATGCTTTGAAATGCCACAAAACTGTTTTAAAGTCCGTTGTGCAGAAAAGAGCTGCGCAAACAAACTTTCACCAGGGCTGATAGTAGTGCAGAGACCCTGAGTCATACAGGCTCGCTGAGACCAGTGAAACCACCCTCTCTCGCTGGGCTTGGACCATGCATTTTTCTGCAGTTAAACTGCAACCACTAATCACAGCGTGGCCTCACCGTTTCCTCTTGGAACGTTTCGCTCACGTCCTCCCTGCTGTGCAGAGCCCGGTCCCGCCCCAGTCTGAGGACCCCTCGCTCTCTTTCTCTCTCCCCCTCGGCACCTTCACGGGACACGCGAGGATGGTCCACGCCACCCGTCCCTGCGCCTCTGTGCCGCCTAATGCCTGGTGCTCCGGTGCAAGCCCTCCAAAATAAACACAGACCGAGTTCTGCGTCCACACACTTTCCACTTTATGTTTTTTTAATGTCTTTCAGCCACTTACTTTCTCTTTCTAACCACTGCAACAACATGAGGGGAAATTTGACAGAAAAATGATTAACAGAACAGGAAAAGAGGCCCAAAAGAAGTCCTTAGGTCAAAGGTCAGGAGTTTATGACTCTTTCTGGAAAAAGGTCTTACACATACATAATTATAGTTTAATTATATATATTTATATTATATACTTACACTATCTTAGCAAGATAACGTATATTACATTATGTTAAAGACCATTTTAAATGCTTAAATGCTAAAATATCAAATCAGTCATATATCAATAAAATTCAGCTGATGGTTGATGAAGCTACACAAAGAACAAGCTCGTATAAGAGAGATTTAGCTCAATATGTTTAGTTACTAATTTTCCAAATTTGCATTTGTACTCCATAGTTTGAAGACTGATTATTCTTTGATGGGGAAGAACACAAATGTGGCTGGTACTGGATATCAGCATAAGCCATTGAAAAAGCGACCAATAAAGTTCAAGAAACGTGAGATCAGTCTTTGTCACATGACTCTGAATCGCAGGGCCACATCACCACCATTGTTTTCCAAATGTAAGCTGTTAGCTGTAAGCAGCGCGCTGGATCGTAACGGGCCAAGGGCTTCAGCAGTTAAACTGGAAGCACAGCTGGCTTTTATTATTATTTACTTGCAAAGCCAGCCGCCTGGATCTTCCAGTACAGCCACAATAACGTGACTGGAACACAATAAGCACATAAGACTGCCGAATAAAAGAAAAGAGGGCAGGGAGGGAGGTAAAGCACTTCAGAAAGAGAAACAAGGCTCTCTCAAGTCTGGGCCTGGGCTTGGCACCGTGTCCGGGCAAATTCATTCCCGTCAATGTGTGCGAGAGTCCAAGACCACCGCCTTCTTTCCGTGATCCGCTGTTCCCTGCAGCTACTCCGCAGCTGTTCGTCATGAGCGGCATGTCTTGAGTTTGAAAGAAAGATGAAGCGAATATTCATGCGTTCTGCCTCATTATGAAGCGATCAGAGGATACGACTCTGTCCCGCTGCTCTCGTATCTCTGTTAACTTTGGCACATGGCTTGAACGGGAATCTTTGGTACTTTTTGTTAATTCTACAGTGAATTGTAGCTCATTGTCGGAGTCTACTCAACTATGAGCAAGAGGAGTGTTTCTGTCAGTAGCTTTGTGGTTAAAAAACAGTGTTAAAGTTTCAATGCCTTCTCTGAAACTGCTTTTGTGCAACAGCTGATGAGATAAAGAGACACTTTATTGATTACTTAGGAGGAATTTAGCTTACAAGAAAGTACCATGCATTGCTGTTAGATGTTTTGTTTTGGAAATGTAGGATTAGACCATACCTCTACTATTATTCAATGGTTTGGGGTCAGTAAGATTAGAAATTAATATTTCAATTCAGCAAGGATGCATTCAATTAATAAAAACTGACAGTAAAGACATTTATAATGTTACACAAGATTGCTATTTCAAATAAATTGTGTTTCTAGTCATAAAAAAATTAAGGTTTCCACAAAAATATGAAGCAGCAAAACTGTTGATAATAATAATTGTTTCTTGAGCTGTAAATCAGCATATTAAAATGATTTCTGAAGGATCACGTTGCACTGAAGACTGGAAATTCAGTTTTGATCACAGCAATACATTTCATTTGAAAGTAAATAGAGAACTGTTATTTTAAATTGTAATAATATTTCACAATACTACTGTTTTTACTGTATTGCTGGCCAAACAAATGCAGCCTTTGGTGAGCATATAAAATACTTTTTCATAAACATAAAAAACTGTAACTGAACTGTACTCAATATGTCATATATATGCATTGACTGATATTTACTGTATGTATTAAGAAATAAAACAGTACAATATTTAGCCTAAAAATCTATCTAAAAAGCATAAATAAATGAACACAAAGACATATTATTTTCATCATTTTTGTTTAATGCACCAATAAAACAACAAAAATACTAAACAAATATTTAGCGACTTATATTTTTCTGAAAACAGTTAAATGTATGAAAACCTTCCGTGAATGTTTTTTTAATGTTCTGATGCAAATGAATCAAATCAGAGTCATTGAAACTATCAGTTTGAAGTGACTGACAGAAACGAATCCAACTCGCCGCTTGTTACTAAATCAAAGACTCTATTCAAATATTTCAGTCTTAAAATGAGTCACAAAACAAAGAAGGTCATGAAACGAGTCTCATGTCTTTAAGAAAACTTAATGGGCAAAAAAAGTGCAATAAAATCCCTGCGGTATTGAAAAACTGTACTGTATTTCCCCAAAACCAACCAGAAACTTATATTGATCATTTCAGCCTTTCGATTATACTGAATGTCATATTTATGTATTTACTCATAGTTACCGTATTTATAAAGAAGTAAAATATCTTGTTTAAATATAAATCTAAAAATAATCAAAGGAAAAAGTGTTCGCTTCAATATTTTCATTATATTCACCTATATAAAAAAAAACTGCTAAACAGAAATATTCAGCAACATATTTAAATGAAAACAGTTTAATATGTGATTTTTTTACATGTTTTGATGCAAATGAATCGAATCATAGTTGACTTGATTCATTGAAACTATCGGTTTGAACTTGCCTCTTATTTCACTAAATCAGAGACTCTATTCAAATGTTTCGGTCTTAAAATGACGGAAGGGACTAGTCTTACGTCTTTAAGAAAACTTAATGGCCAAATAAAAAGAGCAAAAAAATAGCTGCAATATCATTTTTTAAAACTTTATATCTCTATTATGTAAATGTTATGTATATTCTATAAATGTGGCTCTGATTTTAGCTGCTTGCCTCTGCACAACTGTGCTGCATTATTTGTTGTTTTGCACGCCAAACTATCAGTCCATCTCTCACACTGAGATCAAGCTCTATAGGTACACGCTCCTCCCGTCTCTCTACGGCTCTGTCCCTTGTTTGCTCTCTCTGACGGAGACAGAAGATGAAAGGCCCTTCGTGTTTGGGAGGAGCCTGCCGCTCAGCTGAGCGAAGTCAAAGAAACGCAGGGAGATAAAGGGTGAGAGAAAGAGGGGGGGGGGGGGGGTCCTGTCATGTTGACCTTGTCTGGCTGCCAGGGGGGGGGGCTTGCTTTGAGAAAACAGGCGCCCCATGCGAGGGGAACGAGAGAACACAGGCGCACAGTGAGGCTGGCAGAGATACTGACGGGAAGAAGAACAGAGGCAGAGAAAAGAAAAGAGGAGTGTGTGTGTGTGTGTGTGTGTGTGTGTGTGTGTGTGTGTGTGTGCAGGTGTCTGAAAGGGAAAAGAGGAGCAACGATGGGCATCATCAGCAGAGGTCTAGTAACTACCAGGGTCCATTATGTCCTCCAACGACTCGTAAAGAAGTATTTATAAGACAATAAACATTCATTTGTGGTTTTCAGGGCCAAATCGTGGTCCTGTCAGGTCCCTAGACACACATTTTGGAGCCTCAGCATCTTTTGGCCATTTCGAAATGCGTGGTTTGAAGTTTTGACGGCCCTTGCTCCGCTAAATCATTTCATGGTCCAACTATGTTGGTATAAATTAAAAAGTTGTGAGTCATGGTACAACCCAGCGGTTTTCACGGTTTTCGATTTCAAGGACTCCCAAATTTGACGATCCCCTTGTGAGGGAGAAAATATTCATGCAGCTATATATATATATATATATATATATTACAGATAAAGGCCTATTGTCCATTATATTCTTACAGGACTGAAGCAAAAGCAGAATATTGTGTATACTGTATATATAAAACGAGAATGTAAAATATAAAAATTGTTATTATGGATTATCTTAAAAATAATAAATACATATAATTACAAACACATATTTTATATAAAAATATACAAAGATATGTATTCATAATTTTGTGTTCCACATATTAATTAATATTTTAACATATAAACAGCATAACAATTACCCCCCCCCCCCCTTTATAGACCCCAGTTTGAGCACTTGTCACTATGGTTAAATGTAAAATTAACAAATATAAAAAATAATAATAATAACAATTAAAAAACAATTGAAATAAAACACTAAAATACTAAATAACAGTAAATAATACATTTTAAATCTAATAAAAAATAAAAATTAGTTTACTTTCATGTCATGTGACCATTAACGATCAACAGATAACTGTGAACATATGAATATGTTTTTAAATGATAGAAATATTAACTTAAACTAAATATGAAGTCGAAGGGGATCGACTGTGTATCCCTGGTTTGAACAATCACCAGTGTGCCTGATTTATCATCACTTCAGTTTGTCAAATAATTACATTCTTCTGTTCTGAGTTTCCTTCGTCTTCCTGTTTTCATTCCACCACAAAGTGTTTGGGTTTCGAGAACCGAAACAGCGACCCGCCTCCCGCTCCTGACCAGCTCCCTGGTCCCAGAAACCGTCCCGCTGGCTCCAGCCCGGCACACAGGTGTCCATCAACAGAGGAATCCTGGCCAAATGAGAAAATCACATGCACCGCTGGGATCCTATCACTACTGACGTCCCTCGAGGCCGAGCGGCTGAGAGTCACATCTCCTATCAAATTACGCCTGATTTCAGCTTAACTGCTTTGTGCACCCATCCTGGGCTTTTCAGTCCAAGAAAAGGGGCTTTTTGAGCCTCTCATGTGGCCCTGCCGTAATATTTCAGATCCAGGAAATGAGTGCAAGTCTGAGACGGCAACTCCCAAAATCTGAAGTATATCCACTGCGCCCAGTGTTGGCCCGAACTCAAAGCGCAGCCTGCCTGCTGGATGTTTTATGCCTCTTATAAAAGCGAGAGCCCCTTGAGTGGCTAGGCTCGCATTTGTCACGACATTCGCTACAGCGACTTAAAATATGGCAGAAGGTCGCCGGCCAGCGTGCCGAGTTTCCATGCGCTCGTCAGCTCCCGTAAATCTGTGGCTGGGAGTCTGTTAATGCTGTGGGATGGAAGGGAGTGCCAGACCCTCGCTCTATGCCCAGACGTTTGCCACCCCACCCAAAGGACGAAGGGTTGAGGCACGGGTTTGCTTTTCCAGACGGGACAGTCTCAAACAGACCCCAACCAAACGTGGGAACTGTTGAGTTTCCTGACAATCTCATTTGTATTTAAAGGGTTAGTTCATGATTTACTCACCCTCATGTCCATCCAAAATACCATATGATTCTTCTTCAAAACACAAAAAAAAAGAAAAAAAAAGTTTTGGGCAGTTTTCATCGCCCATCCGGTGAAAATCAAAGGGACCTGAAACTTGCAAGCTCCAAAAAGCTTTCTTTTCAAAACACAATCACTTTGTATGATGGACAGATTGAAATTTAAGCCTTTATTCACTTTTGAATCAAATAACTGATCATTGCAACTAACATTAAATCTCATTGGTTGTGGCATGTCACATGACCAAATGTCTCACATGTCACGACCTTTGAGGTTTTGTGTCATCATATTTCGAGCAGTCTTTGTATGCATGTGCTGATCAGTGTTTTGGTTTGATTTGAATGTGAATAAAGGCTTCAATTATGATCTGTTCATCATGCAAAGTGTCTCTTCAGAAGACTTATAATACAGCGGTCGAGTCATATGAATTAATTTCACACTATCTTCATATCCTTTTAGAGCTTCAAAGTCCTGGAGCTGGATTCACGAAAAATCTTCTTCCTATTTTGTCATTTTTAAATAAAGCGAGGAATATTTGTATCATCAAAAAAATTTTTTAGACTGTTTTTATCTGTTTTCTTAAGGAAGGCAAACCTAAGAAGAATGTTCTTAAAAATATCCAACTTATCCTCAAAGGGAAGATATTATGAATATGAAGATTTAATGAATTTAGTGGTTTGTCAAAAGAAAACAATTTAAAAGATTTTGTATAATTGTAAATCAAAAAGTTAGGGTTGTTCTTAAAAGTCATGACAAATAATTTTTTTAAAGTTAGGATTGTTTAAAAAAAATCAAGATTGCTCTTAAAAATCATCTACAATAATAATAATTCTTGATTTATCTTAAATTCCCAATGGTAAGATCTTTAATAAGTTTAATTGGTTGATTCAAATTTTAAGCATGACAATATAACGTTAGCAATATATATATATATATATATATATATGACACACTGAATGATAATGTTAACAATGATCGGTCATGATTATACGAGATGTTACTTTTTTGCTAAATTCGAAATTCATTAACAACGAAAAAAAATAAGATAGGCTATTATTATTATTTGAGACCTTTTAAAAAAAACATTCTCACAAACTTAAATGTTTAAATTTAAATTAAAATGTGTTTATTTATTTCTTAACTTCTTTCTTAAAAAGCTTTTATTTTCTGTGAAAGAAAGCAAGCAATATGACATGATGGGGACTCAATGAGGACGCACTCTCTGACCTGTTGATTTGACAGACGCGTGTCTGCACACGCTGTGTTGTGGCTGTGGAATACTGTTTGACTGCATGCACAGGAGTGCCGTGTTTTCATAGGTAGAGAGTGGAAAACGTGAGCGTGTGTAAGATTTAGCCAGGTGCCAATCCCCCGGCATTCCTGCACTGACCCTGTACGCCTCCAGGGGAGGTCTGTCTCAGCACGGCCAGACTCCAGTCCAGGGGCGGATCTGAGGAACAATCAGCAGAAAAATGCACAAACACCACCATAAACTGACCATAATCACACTCGCCATCTACGCTGAGGTCCTTTAGAGTTCACCAGAGAGTGGAGAGACAGGGTCTGTGCAGTCAAAGGCCATTCACAACCTGTTTTTAGAGAGTAAACTGCACAAATGTAGAATGAATGGGTTCTGCTTCACCTGCATGGAGCCGACAAGCACACTGACACTTATCTTTGTTGAAAAAAATATGCATTGTTTCCTTAAACAGCCAGATTGTAGTCAGTTCTAATGGGACGTCTAATGCCCTATGATTTAAATACAGGAATTGTGTTTTAATGCACTTTAAAAGTTTGATTTCAGTCAGTCTCATTATTATTAAAATATTACATTATAGGTACTATTTATATTTGAATATAAAATTAATTTATACAATTTTAACTTTAAATTGTTTACTTTTCTAAATGTTTAAATTAATATTTAAATAATTTAGGAACACATTTGCATGTTCTCTGGCATTGGTTAATGGTCACATGACAAGTAAACAAAAGTCATGTATAAATATATATATATTTTTTTATTACTATTGTTATGTAAATTATAACAGTTATATACATTTTTATTGATTAGCATTTATTTATTACAGCATTTATTTTAATTCGTTGTTATGTGCATTTGCCATTTTTATTTTATTTTTTTATATTTCTATTTAGTGTAAATTAATTTTACTTTAGTTTATTTGCCAAGGCAGCATTTCTAATTTGCATTCAAGTTTTTCATCTAATATTTATAGTTTATTCTGTTTCATCTTTATTTTAATTCATGAAAAGTTATTGCTATCTGAAACTAAAACTATTAAAAATATTTTTTTTGTTATTTTAAGTAACGCTGAAATAAAATAAAATATAAATATTTAATTCAAAACTTAAACTAAATGATAATTAGAAATACTGAGTAAATAAAAAAATAAAAATAAATAAAATTAAAGTACTAAAATTACCAACCGAAACAAAACTAAACCTAATATTTTTATTACAAAAAATGAATAAAAATGACAAAAGCACACAACAAAATTACTAAACAATTAAACTAAAATTCAAAAGAAAACTGAAATTATAAAAATAAAAGCTAATTCAAAATATTACAGTTTTTTCAACTGCTTACACACAAAATCTTTACTTGTCACAGTTTCTGAAACCTGAACCACACACCAAATCTGAAAAACTATACACTAATTAGTTTTCAATTTCATAAAACACTTTTTGCAAAACACAACACACAATTCTCTATGCAACACAAGATGGCAAAGGTGTTTGCAAATGTTTGCTTTTGAGATGTTTTTGTAATATTTTGTTTAATTTTGCATTTTGCAAGAGATGTGAGGCATTTTGCATTTTGTTAAATTCTTGGATTTGTGTGTAAAGTTTTGAAAAAAAGAGGCAAAGTTTTAAAAATGTGTGTAAGGCAAGCAGTTGAAAAAAACAACTGTTAATACTAATACAACTATACTCAATATTTTAACACAATACTAAAATATTTTATACTAAAATAACAGCAATGGCGCCCAGGACTGGTTAGAAGTGTTGAGGATCATTGTGGACATTTACTCCAAGCTGAAGTTGAAGTAAAGTTCACTGAAGACTGGATGTGCATTTTCTGGAGATCGTTTTAGTCAGGAATGGATCTTATTTTTCTTGTGCTTTCCACTTCTCCAAGATTACATTCCTGTCTATTTAGGAGATGCCTTAAGATTAAGTCAACCTTTGAAGAAGAGCAAATAGCACTGACAATACGCCACCCTCATGTTTAAACACTGAAAACCATCCGCTTCTGTCCTAAAAGCACAAATTAGCAAAGAAAGCCCGACCACAACCAAACAATGAGCTCTCTGCTGTCTGACGTCTCTGCTGTCTGGCTCTCTCCATCCCAGACCTTTTCTTCTCCTTTTCCTGCTCTTTCGTGAAATGCGGAGCGCCCTGCCCTGCTAGCGCTCTCCAGGCCCTGTTATTGCACGCAGGAGTCTGCCGATTGCATCACTGTTAGTGGCTGGAGGCGGCGGGAATCAAAACCGATCGAGGGAGGGGAGAGCAGGGGGAGAGAAACTGACCCAAATGATACAGAGTTGGAAAAACACAAGTTAGGGGCTGACCAATGCCAATTTAGACAAATTGCCTGAGAGATTGTTGTGGCGAAGCTTAATATCTTTGACGTAAAGCAAGCCCATTACTCTGATAGATGTTTTTGGTTTATTACATAAGCGGAGAGAGAAACTAGAGACATAGGCTGTTCTCACACTCGAAAGCCAAGTTTGATTTCGTCCCCTAAACTGCAGGTTTCTTTCACATTCACAAATATAGTTTTATATGCTACTGGAGTATTTGTCCCTTTGGATTTACCACCACATGCTTGTCTTCAAGAGACATGAAGATTGCAAACTGTTCTCTCCGAAGGCAATTCATTCAGAGATAAGCAGCTATGAGAAATGCAGTATACCAGGGTTATTGTTGTCAACTAAAAAAAATCAATAAATTAAAATTAAAAACCTAGCTTGAAACTAAATAAACATTAACTGAAATAAAATGAGACACACAAAACTATTTTTTTATTTAAATTTTATTTCAGCTAGTTGCAAAGGTAACATTTCTCGTTTTCCTTTATGTACAATTAAGCACTAAAATAACTAAAAATAAATAAACTAAAAAAAATTAAATGCTAAAATATATATAAATAAATAAGCAAACTAACAAAAACGAAATTAGAAAATTTAAATAAAAATAAAACAGAATATAGAAATAATATCTCATTCAAAATACTATAATAACACTGAGTGTGATTGGGAGAATGCAAAGATACTAATTACTCTAATTATATTAGATAAGCAGCTGTAAGAAATGCATAACACTAGGGTTATTATCGTTAACTGAAACTAAAAACAGAAAACATTTTTCTTTGCTTGAAATAAAATAAACATTACCCAAAATTAAATTAAATACTTAAACAATTATTTTTTTATTATTATTATTATTAGTAGTAGTAGAAGTAGATTTCAAATAAATGTACTTTCTAGAATATTAAGATAAATAAATAAAGTAAATAATAAGATACATTTAAATCTAATAACGACATATTTAAAAAATATTAATACAAATTTAAAACCAAACAAATAAAACAAATAAAAATAAAAACAAACAAACAAAAACAAACAAGTTGGAACTAAAGTGAAAATGAAAACAGAAAAATTGAAAATAAAATCAATCAAAATATTAACAAAACTAATATAATATATAATTGATACCAATAAAACACTGCATTACATTGTGACTGGGAGAATGCTAAATTATTAATTACATAAATACATAAATAGTGAATGCATGTGGAATGCATTCGCAGCAAATGTGAGTCATACACTTTGTAATATGTAAAATGGACCAAATAACGCCTACACTCTAAATAAATGCTGGGTTCAATATAACCCAGTGCTGGGTAAATATTGGACAGAACACATGCTGGGTTGTTTTCAATTCAATGTTTAACCCAACCTTCTGGGCAGTAACCCAACCGCTGGGTCTAAACAACTCAATCGCTGGGTTCGTCCACATTTTACCCAGCACTGGGTTATATTTAACCCAGCATTTCTGAATGCCACAGTCATCAACATACTCTGCTAATAAAGCCCAATGATGCTGCAAACCATTGCCAGGAAGTGATTAATCTGTATAGCTTATTCAATACTCGTCCTTTTAATTTCACTGATTCTAGGCTGTCTGTTCAGTATAAACCTTGGCCTCTACTCCTGGCCCACTGATTTCAGTTCAAACAGCCCCATTATCAGGTGTATGTGGTGCATTGTATCTCATCTAATAAGGCAATCATGCAGTGAGCTACAGAATTGTTGCATTTGCACAGCTTGCTCTGATGAAATCTCATCTCTCTTGCCAAGGCGCATTGATTGTGTGTTCCTCTGACGAGCTTTATGTTCGGCATTAAGTGCCAATGCGTACGCTGGTCGTAACAAATCACATAACAGTGCTGTGTTAATTGAAAGTGTTGATGTTTAAAGAACCATTGTGAAATAGGACAAGATATTTTGGATGAGAACCGGGAGGCTTGTGACTGTCCCATTGACTGCCAAACAATGAAGATAATTAATAAAAGTGAAGAATTACAGTTTGTGGTGAGTGGCGCAGGTGTCGTTCATTAGCATTCACTCCACCGGCCTCGCTCCGTTCCCACGGCTCTCGGCCCCGCCCCACTCGCCACACAGTTTTTTTTTTTTTAAACTGTATGGCTGTTACCTACAAACAAATAAATGTTTAACTAACTACATAAATATACTAACTATAACTAATTATTAACTGTCTAACTAACTAACTTCTGATTGTGTGATAAAGATGGCCATGGCAAAGAGATTTTGTAGTAATAAATTGTACAAAAAATAAGGGTTGATTATTCAAATTATCATAATACACTGCACAAATGACTTCCTAATGAGCTTTTAAGTATTTTTTTAGCTTGTTTGTTTTTCAGTAAAAAAAAAAAAAATTCTTGCAGATAATACTCTGCATAGGATATTATTTCCATGGACTAAGATGCGTTATTACTCTTATTATATAAGATACAAACACATTCTCCAAACAATTCTTAATTTCTCATGTAGTGTTGCCTCTCCAGTAAACTCATTATTTAAACAGGAAAATTAGACAAAATGCTCATTTAGAACAGCAAAAAAGCTTATTTCATTCATTCAAAATTAGAAATCAAATATCTTTCAAAGTCAGATATCTTTTGCTGACCTTTTTCCATCCTGAAGACCAATATATGAGAAACTAACTGAGTTTCAATTCACATACATGGACAGGGTTAAACGTCAGATCTCAGCTATGAGAGTCTAATATAAAAGTTCCCTGCTGCTTGGAAGGCGTTTACGCTTCTTCTGCCAAAGAGCTGAACCCCACGCCGTCCCACAATACCTCCCGTTTCCTTAATTCTACATGCCCTCACACAATGTATGGAAAACCGCCCTGAAAACACATCAGACGTTCACAAACACGTGGCCTATATCCAGTATATCACCAAATACTCATTACGAAACATTACAACTTTGTTTGATAGAATGCACAAATGCTTTAAAATGTAAATGCACAGTCACTTTCTGGAGCTGTTGAGTCAAGATTTGATATGTTATTTTTTGAAGTTTACAGCTGTTTGAAAACTTACACTTAAACAAAGGTGCTTCACGATGCCATAGAAGAACCTTTTTGTCTAAATGGATCCATAAAGAACCTTTAACATCTGAAGAACCTTTCTGTTTCACAAAAGCTTATTTGTGGTGAAAGAAGGTTCTTCAGATTATAAAAAGGTAAGGAAGAGATGGTTCTTTAAAGAACCTTTGACTGAATGGTTCTTTGTGGAACCAAAAATGGTTCCTCTATGGCATCGCTTGAAGAACCTTTTGAAGCACCTTTATTTTTAAGAGTGTGGGGGACAAAGTGTTTTCTTTTACATCCGAGACTGTTCCCGATGGGGCGGGGGAAAGAAATGGTAGGACAGACTGTAATACAGAACAGAATGTAGCAGAGCTGTTGTGTCTTGTGACAGACACAAAAACCCAAGCGCAACCCTTCATCCACCCTTGAGCTCAGACCCCGAGTCACGTCAGGTCAGCGTGTGTTTCGTAATCCCACCCTTGGCTCTGTTTACTGCAGGAACGATAAATACAGTGTAAAACCGTCAGCGTCTGTCTTATTCTGTGCCTGCTCCTCACACGTCTGCAGTCCTCCAGTGACGTTTAGTCTGCTGAAGGGGAAAAACCATTATCAAAACCATTATTAAAACCATAGATCAAAAATTGAGCATATTTACTTTCTTAATGCAACAGTTCAACCCAACAAAAGAGGATTCTGTTTTCATTTACTCACCATCATGTTGCTGCATGCTGTTGTTTTTTTGTGGAATGCAAAAGGAGCTCTTTTCCAAAGCAATGGCAGTTCAGAAAACTGTAAAAGAACCAAAAGCCCATACTTTTGTATTCATATTTGTTTATAACAACTTGCGCCATCTCTAAAACAACTTAAATCCCTCTTACTTTTTTGACTCCTCACTTCAACCACCTGATTCTGTTAAGCCACACCCATTTTTTACAATCCAGAGAATTTCTAAATAATAAAATGAACCTCTGCCCTAAATTCTGTCTCATTTACATATACTTTTGACCTGGAAATATGTACGATTATGAAATTTCATGCATTTCATGCTTATTTTAACGTGACATCCGTTCTCAGGAGTGCTGATAGAGACAGAAGCTGTCTCGAATCACTTCACTTCTAGTTTGTTATGATGTTTAATCAATTAGCTTTAGAAATCTTCATAATTTCTTTAATGGTCTGTCAGCCCTGTAACAACAACAGTACAGTGGCATTTAGGATTGTCTGGTTGACATAAGCGGTGTATAATAGTCGTTTTGGGTATTTCCCAGGTCGCGCTCTCTTCCCACATGCAATTCTCTCTGTCTTTCTCTCCCTCCTTCTCTCTTTTCCAACCCTCTGCGAGGAATTCCTTAGTGTCTGAGATTTCTGGCCGAGAGCCATCCGTAGGCTGGCAAGAAGCTTCCTATTGCAGTCCTTCTCCTTCCTTGTTTCCCTCCTACTCTCTTGAACTCCGTTCCAAAACCTAATGAGCTCCCTACTTAGACAGCATTCAAGACATCATATACGCCTCATATAAGTCTCTTACGAAATATAGGCAATAATATTATTCTGGCTTATATTATGCTGCCTTCTAAGGCTGCATTGTTTATATGGGTCCTTGTATATAAGGCAATCCCAGATCGCATTGCAGCAAACTATTTGAATCAACCGTAAATTTAATCTCTTGAGTACTTTGTATGAGGAGCGTTATACAGAGTTGCTTCTCATGTTGTAAATCAGTCATTTATTATATTTGGCTTCACTTTAGCCTGGTTAAAGTTGGTCCTATTTATTTCTTCTAGAGTACCGCATGGTTAGCTTAGCAACATGCTAACAGATTCGATTGCAACTGAGTCTCAACTTTGCATGAGGAGCATTATTTAGGGTTGCTGCCTATTCTTAATAATTTATTTACGATATTTTGCTTCACTAATGATGCTTTCTTAGAAGACTGTTGCCTGTGTAGGGAATAGACAGCAAGACAGCTCACTAGGTTTAGGAAGAGAGCGTTTCGCTCTGTTTTGCATCTTTTTTCTCTTCTCTTCTCCTCCTTTTTTCCCATTCTCTCACAATTTTTTAGAAATTGGACCACTTTCACTGCTTGGCAGCTCTCCGTGCATAGCCCCCGCTGATGCTCGCCTCAGATCCTTCCACGATTTATGTGGCTCTCTCCTCACCATTTTTCCTTCCTTCATCCATTCTTGGTTTCTCCCTCCCACTCCGTTTTGGGTAATTACATAACGTCGTGTAAGTTTCTCAAAGCATTTTATTTTACAGGAAGACGCTGTGGAGGGCTTGAAATGAAAAAAAAAGTGGCACACACAACAGATTTCAGGCTCCATTAGCGGGAGGTCCTTTGAGGGAAACAGATCGATTGCTGTGTTTTGCAAAAATAAGAAGGTGGGGAGAGAAAGTGGCCATCCGTATGTGCACCCTGTGAACTGTACAGAGAAAGAAATACGTTTAGGGAGGGGGAGAGATGATGGGAAAACAGCAGGGGTGGGAGAAGAAAATCCAAGGAGGGAGATGGAGAGAGAGAGAAGGAAAGCGAGAGAGGGGCCCTGTGGAGGCGGAGTGGAAACTGAGGTTTCCTGTCTGAGAAGGTGGCTGGCTGAAGGTGGAGGGGCGGCAGGAAAAAAATCTCAGCTTCGAGACTGTGTTAAGTGTGTGTACCAGGGAAGGAGGGGTACTATGGCTCGGGTGTATGTGCGTCAGGAGAGGTGGGGTCAGTCTGCCGCAGGGAAGGTCAGGAAAGGAGAGAGAGAGAGATATGGTTAAAGCGATAAAACCTTCTAAAGGTTCCTCAAGGGTTCTTCAAAACACCTTTTTGACTGTATCTTGAATGGCTCTTTTCATTTCAGAATAGGCTCTTCAGATCAGTGTTTTTGGGTTCTGGGTTGTTTAAAGCACCAGAACAAAGATGCTTGCTCTAATTGGAGGTTCTAAAGTTTCTAATTGGAACCTTTGCTTTCAAGATACAGGGTTGCCTAAGGCTTTTCTCTTTAGAGTTCTTGAGTTGCTATATTGGAGATAAAAAAATCTATACATTATATAGTATACACTATAAGTTATTGGTATTATGCATTAGCAGGAAAGATGATGCTCAGAGATAGAAGGTATTTTAAACGATCAATGAAATTATCATCTATAGCATTATGCTTTAAACCATTTTTTTAAAGTTAATTTACTCACTGTCCTGTCTGTCCTGTATATTCTGTAGAACACAAAAGAAGAAATGTTGAATGTTGACACTGATTTTTTCCCATATAACTAAAGCATATAGTGACTGGGTGAAGTCGAGCTTCATTAAGGACAAAAAAACTAAATAAAAGTCTCAAGTTGTCATTCACAGATAAACATCAAAGTTTCCAAAGTGTCTCTCAAATCTGTTTTGCAATTTGAAACATTTAAAGAGGTGCATTGCATTCAGTTACGAGACACAATGCCATGTGTTGTCAAACGCAGACTGTTCTTTTTTTTTTTTTATTTTGCAATAGACTTAAGGAACAGTTCGACCAGAAAATTGAAGTTAAAATGTAAAAACACACAATCGCACAGTTTTGGAATAGAATGAATGTAAATAAATGATTATATAAATATAATTTTTGGAGGAATTATTTTCAATGGCAGTCTATAGGTCTATGGCAAAATCTTGAGTATGTAAAAAGAGTCTCCCTTGGCATTGGGCTCAAAGGCTCTTTTAGAAACTGTTATTTTTAAGAATGTCGACATTTGCTGTTAAATCATTCATTATTTGTAGCCTCAGAGTCTAAAAATCTGCTAAAACAAATGGCAGTTTGTTTGAGGCCTGTTAATGGCCACACTAACCCCCCAAGCCAGACCATTTAGCAGGTCCAGACACAGCCCTTCAGGTGCGGGACATCTCTGAGGAAAAAAAATCCCTCTTGTTTCTGATGAAGGGTGTGTGTTTTTTTTTTTTACAGCGGTGTAGAATTTCAGCAGGTTTCATCACTTGCAGGTGGTTGCTCTTGAAAACTCATGATTGCAGACACATTCAGATGACTAAAAAACACAACCAGCTGACCGCCTGCATTTATAACCAGCATTTATAACCAGCTGGCCACATGCTCATTAAATCCGGCCAAAATGCAGCGGTACTAATGCCAATGCAGACATGAAATTAGTGTGTGGGTAGCCTTATGAATACAGATCAGATCCAGACACTTTTCCACTAAATTACACGTATAATAATTCAGCTGCTGGGAATTTAAGTGTTTTTTTTCTTAAATAAATTTGTATTATTTACACTATTTAAAAAGCTTATTCTGTATGTCATAAAAGGGTGTCTACTAATATATGTTGTACCAATTTGACTGTACTAAAGCATACAAATATCACTATGTCAGATATTTCGAAATTTGCAAGTTTACATTTGATCTACGAAAGACTATGTTACAGACAGTTATTCTACTTTGAAATGTGTGTTCTGTGTGGGAATGTCTGTTTTTGTTTTGGTCTGTGTGACTCCGCCCTCTGACAGTTTACCCAATAGTATTTAGACACCCTGGGTTGCCAGTTGGTGGAGAAAGCAAGGCATTACAGCCACAGAAGCCAGAAAATGAATTGGGTCAGTGATCGTAGATTCTACCTGACCCAAAAAGCATCAGCATTCATCTAAAAAGATCTATAAACGGAGATACACTATATTGCCAAAAGTAGTCATTGGTGTTTGGTGATGAATTTTTGGCTCAAGGTCTGCATTTAAAGTCACACCAGAGGTGTTCAGCTGGGATTAGGACTTGTCTTTCTGCAGACCAGTCAAGTTCTTCCACACTGACTGAATCATCATTTCTCTTTGATTCTTGTCTTATACACAGAGACACTGTCATGTTAGAATAGAAAAGGGTTCTGTCCAAACTGTTGCTATAAAATTAGAAGCACACAATTCCCTAGAATATCATTATATGATTAAACATTAAGATTTGTACTCATGGAAATTACTAAAGTAGTCAAACCTTTCATTAGAAGGGGGTGACCCATAGTGTATATTAAAACACGGATAAGTCAACTCATCAACTTAGGGCGCTTTGCCTTCCACAGTTGCACACGCTCTTGTTGCATTCTTGTTGCTCTGAGGAGGCCGGGAGAAACTCTCTCCAATATTTAGAATTTGGACTGCATTTCAACCTCTAGCTCTCAATATACTTACTGAAACTTTAAGAGTTAAATTAATCTTGAATGTCACAAGAAAAACAATTTTTAAATCCGTAAAAATGCAATCTCTTCTAGCTACGTCTCGCAGGTTAATTGTTGTGCTAAAACAAATCCAAGCCATTGAAATTCTTCATTACACGTCTAATACAAAGCTAATGTTTGAGAATCACCTTTCAGCAAATCTCATTTTTTTGCAGTTGCATTAATACCACAAACACATAGAAGACTATGCTTTCTTTATGCACAATATATCTGAGAGAGGGTGAACTGGAGTCCTTGAACACCTGCAGGTCCGCTTTCCTTCTAACATTGGTGTGGCAGTGCTGAGAGAACGCATCTCAAACATGTTTCTACATGTATTTGTGATGTTGGAGACCTCAGTCGAGGTTTTTGGATGTCGGAATATGAGTCCAATCTGGTTTGTGTGTGTTTGTAGGGGTAAGAAGCTCTCCTGCAGACGACCTCCCAGGGCCAGAGCGCTGGGAATATAGAGTTACACCCACAGTTCAGTACAAAGGAACTCGTACTCAAAAACACATGCGCTTCACACTCACACCCAACAGCTGGCTTATAAAACACACAATCACAAACCAGCCACCATTCACCAACGAGTACAGCCATTATCCAGACTCAAGTCCTCCTGGGAAGCTCAAACTTACAAGTTCAACACTTCAATGACTTTTTTTCTCACTTTTTTAGCACCAATGGAAAAAAAAGAAAGGAAAAGGATGTGCATTTAGTGCACAATTGGTGCATTATTATTTAATCCACATTTTTCAGTCACAGAGGATGATGGGAAATGTAGTTTGGTTACGTCAGCTCATCACTGTATCACAATGCAAAAGCTTAATCAGTGTTGTTTTGTTCAGAATCACAGATTCTAGCCTACGTCTTGGAATATATGACCAAAATAAGAATTTTCACCAAATAATGTCATCTGTACAAGTACATCAAACCGTGCAAATTATTATTATTGTTATACTTTTTTCTCAAATTGTTAATGATTTACGTGTATGTAGTGTGTATTAGCGTTACATGTAGATTTCAGTTTCTGTACACTCTAATTTCTAATTGTCATACCATTCAAATTTCATACAAAGATATTATTTTAATCCAAAAATCCAAGCAAATTATTTTTCCTTCGAACTGGTTCTCTTTAAAATACAAAACTTGTGTAATCCCACGAAGGCTATCTGTATCAGATGCACATTTAAAACTGAAATATAATTTAATTCAAGTCACATGATGTATATCATAAACACGTAATCCTTTATGGAGTAAAATCCGGCATCAAAATGATACATTTAATTATTCTAGCTGCTGTGAGAAAAGGCTATAAACGATCTGCCACCTGCAGGATCCTCACATGCAATATAGCCTACTAACTGGGAAAACATTATGTTTACAGACGTTATGTAATAACGCAGCGGCATGTTTGAATTTCCATAAGCTAACCGTTGTGAATTGGGCTAAATTGAACATTGACTGGTTATGTACTTGCTCAAATATTGATTTCTGATCATTTTAAACCCAAAAAAGTTATGAACTGCAGCTTTAAGTTTTAGTAATTTTTATGTGCATTTGCCATTTTTATTCTGTATTTTTTATTTTGGTTTAATGTATATTTTAGTTTTAGTAATTTTAGTACTTATATTTATGTTTTTATTTGCCAAGGAAACATTTCAAAATAGATTAACATTTCAGATTAGGTTTTTCAACAAATAATAATATTTGTATTAATCTTAAATTATTTTTGTTTAAGTTTAAGTAATTTTAGTACTTCAACTACTTCAGTTAGCTGCCCAGGAAAAATGCACAATTGTATTATTTTAATTAACGAATACTATTTTTTAAGTTGTACTTAACAATAATATCGCTAAGCTGAACTGTACATTTACTTCTGACATAAAACTTCCCACTCGCACTTTAGTTGTAGTGGCGTTCGTCTAGTTGTAGACTCACAAAAACGCGAGAGTAGAAATACATCACGCTGAGCATGTTGTGACCCGTGGCTGTCTGAAATCTTGGGTTAATTAGGATCAGCTCAGAGGTTTGACCTCACAGGGCCGGTGAAACCCATACCCTCCCGTTGACCCTGCCTCATCCTGACCCCATTCTTTACCCACATCGCCCCTACCCAGGAAATGGCAGATTTGGTGACTTCCGCAGGGGGCGAGGAGGGCAAGGGGGTCCGGGCGTCGAGGCCTCTGGCCGCTGGGGTCACAGCGGAGGCACAAACATTTCATTCAGCAGCGCACCATGTGGAAGCCAGCGTCCCGTTCCAAACGCGGCCCATGTTTACTCTGCAGGGGATAGGAGCGAGGGGGTGGCGGGACACGGACAATGCTGCCTTTTAAAGCCCTGCCAAACCCACGGTGGGGTGGGGAAGTCTGCATGGGGCAGAGCAACACCTTCTCCCAAAACTTCACATTGAAGCGCTACCGCTTGGCTCCGTCTCAGCCCAGCACCTCCACAGTGAAAGAACTCCCCACGACACAAACCGTTGAGTTCGTTCAGAGGTTTTCTGAGGTGAACAAAACAAATGCAGTGTTTAAATATGATGTAGACATAACAAAACCTGAGATGTATAAAGCTTGAAAGATATAGCACAGTCCTCGTAGCGTCTGAGGCTAATATTTACGTTCTCCAGTCGGCACATGCAAGAGAGAAATTGAGAAGAAAAATCATGACGTTTTAATAATAGTCTTCACTAAAACCAGTGTGTTTTGCCAGTTTAAATGAGTTAATTCCTTAATTAATGTTAATCAATACGGTTTTATATGACATTTAACATAAAGTGAACTCCTCAACCTCTGAAAGAGAAATCATCTGTGAACATGCATTCAAAAGTTTGTGACCATTAAGATGTTTTTTGAAAGAAATAACTACTTTTATTCAGCAATGAATTGATCAATGACAGAAATAACTTTCTATTTTAATGTATATAAAATGAGTTTTCAACATATAATAATCAGAAATATATCAGAATTATTTCAAAAATATTTTACAAATCTTACCAACAAATATCAGTATGTAATACATTACCTTACACTGCAAAACATAATATTCTTAATCATTTTAGAATGTTAAAATAAAAAATATAAACACTTGTTCTGTATCCTGTTTTACTGCTGATTATTATTATTTATTTATTTTAAGTTTTAAACACGTATAAACAAGTTATATATTATAAATGTATATATCATTTTAATTTTCCAAAAGAAAAAAAGAGAGAGAGAGACTAAGAAAATGTGTCTTATTTTAATAAACTCATTTGAAAGTACATAAAAATACATAAATTACTACATTTACATTTATTAATTTAGCAGATGCTTTTCTCCAAAGCGACTTATACTTATACATCAAGCGATTCATCTGAAAGAGGCAAATAGACACTAAGGCTGCTTGATTATGGCAAAAATCATAATCACAATTATTTTGGTCAATACCGTAAACACTTATTTAATAATAATGAGTGGGAGATATGACATATCTGATAATGATATATATATCAAGTGTATTTTGTTATGATATAACATTTTTGGTAACAGTGAAATGTTATAATTCTTGATAAAAACAGTAAAAATACAAACAATAAATAATAGTGGTGACAAAAACAATAGCATAAAGTAAGAAAACAGCTAAATGATAATAATTATTACATAATTATCACCGCTTATAATGATCAACAGGTTTTTATGCAGGTTGAAAGAAAGAAAAAATGTCTTGTATTTTTGTCTCAAAAAAACACATTATGTCTAATAAAATGCTTTGTTCCCTCAATGTTATAAATGAGATGATCATGTCAAGTTCCTTCTTTTTCATTGAAAGGAAGCATTATAACTGATCTTTAACCCCAGATGGGATGTAGCTGATCCAGGCATGTACGAAGCCCTATGACTGTCTTACACTATATATCTGTATCCTGTCAAAAAACACAAACCCTGTCCTGCCTCATACCTCAGAGCCACACGAATCTTCTCCTCAAACAGTCTCTCGGAAGTGTGAGGGGGGTCAGACGTGGACCGTTTGGGGGGCTAATTAAAATAAGGAAGAGATGATTTATAGCAGCTGGCCTTAGGCAGGGACTAGTAATGATTTACACATGGAGCCGTGACCAGCGCAAGGAGCTCTTTTGTTACGAAACTTCTGGCTCTCCTGACCGAAACATGTGGGCGCTCAGGACTGATGCAGAAGCTTGGTATTGATCATACGATTTCATTGTGAATCTTCTGAACTGTATACACTTTAGTTTGTGCGAAGTCATTTAGCTACAACCACATTTTCCCATTCTTCACTGTGGCAGCACATAAGCATTTTATATGTGCATGATATTGCATGCATAATGCACATGCTTCGTTCTTCACTTAGTTGCTCTTACACTCCAAATGTATTCTTTATCTGGAGATGAAAGAGTGAGATTTTTTTTTAATTGGCCGACGTGCTTATATCAGACTGACCAAAATGACTTGAGCACACATTATAAATATGATTTCCAAGGTCTTACCTTCTGACGGAGCTTAGGTCCAACTTTAATCAAGCACACCTGCTAATCAAGGAAAATTACAGGCAGGTGTTAGCAGTAAACTGAACAGCAGGAAGGCCGACAACCAAGACCTCTTCTCCATCCCAAGAAACGTACAGCACTTGACTACATAGCACTGTAATCTTCAGAAACGTTATTTTAATAGCTTTGTGCTTATGGCAGCTATTAAACAGACTTAATATAAAACAAAATGAACTAGCAGATGCACTGATATTTTAATTCTGGCTGACATGGATAATGAATTTAGTGTTATGACCAATAAGCAACAAATGGCTCATTTTAAAATGCTAGTATTTTGTGTTAAAAATTTTATAAATAATATGATACTTTTAATTAATAACATTAAAACAAAAAGTTTAGACGTCACAATATTATAATTAAAGGTTTAAAAGATAAATATTCATTTTGAATATGCAAATGATCAATAGTAATTATTATCATTAAATTACTAGTGTTTTGATATTTAATTAACTTTGAGTTTTAGACGATGGTATATAGATAATATATAAATAGGCACAGGGTGATTATTTTGAACTAAAACCATTAAAAACAAAATTTTTTGTTACTTAAAAAAACATTAACTGAAATAAAATAAAATATATATAAAAAATTTTTTTTTTATTATTATTTCGGCTAGCTGCAAAGGCAATATTTCTCTTTTTCATTTACTTTACAGTTCTAAAATGACTAAAACTACATGAACTAAAACTTCAAATATGAAATAAATAGGCTATCAGTGATATAAATAACTATAAAAAAAAAGTAAAAAAAATATATATTTATATATAATAGTCCCTGCATTTTCCTTTTTGTTGACCCAATTTTCTTGTAAAATGTGGCATTATGAAAGTAATATGGGCTGTGAATGCTGTTTTCAGGTTCTGACTGGACGCTCAGACCACACAATAGAGTTGAGTTACAAAGCAATGAGTCTTTATCCGCCGTATTGAGACACAATTATGTGAAAATCATTAACTAACCCCTTAACATACCACACATATCACATCTCTAACCCCACCCCGGTCTGAGATAGCACAGGTTCAGTCCACACGGGACGCTTACACACCAGACGGCTGGAGATACCACGGCTTGCACATTAACTCCTGCCGTGACGCAACCTGTTTATTCTTCTGACCAATCGTTGCTAGTTGTTATAAAACTGCCTGTCTGCTTCTTTGGCACGGCATCAAAGACCAAAAATTGGAGCGTTTGAGATCTTTCCGAGAGGACACAGATCATTTCAGGACACGGTTGAGACATTGTGGGGGGCCGAGGATGCAGATCTGCTAGATAATGCAGCTCTGTGTGCGGTTATCTGCTGATTATTGGCTGGGCTGTTGAACTCGGTGACCCGCTGCCTTCACCTCGCTGACCTTCCTGCTGTTGGCACAAGCTAAACCCTCTCAAAGAGGCGCGGCTGGAAGCATGCGTACGCGCTTATATGTCACACAAAAAGAGACGTGAGACTGTGCTTTGAGGTGGAGCTCTGTGAACGTTGTATTTCGCAGGCAGTCGGCAGGAATGTGGAAGCTGTAATGGCTGTAATTGTGAGGAACGGTTTGTGTGGGGGAATGAGGGGAAGCTAGTGGAAGTAATTGTGTGAGATCGGGGATGTTTTTCAGACGGGCTGACCGTGTGTGTGTGAGGTGTTTAGAAAGACAATGTGACAATGTAACTTTCTTGCCAAGTGAAATTCAGGACAACCGCATCTAAACGCTTGTGTGTGTGTGTGTGTGTGTGTGTGTGTGTGTGTGTGTGTGTGTTTCTGTATAGAGCTGCATTCTGTCACACTACTTTCTGAACTGTATATGCATGCAGAGTATGCAAATTGCTTCCATGTAACAGATTAAACTACCTAGATACCTCAAAAGTGCTCGCTGAATTAACTTTGTACCACCTAAACACAACTTTATTTCCAGACGTACTAATAATAAACATATATGCTCCATTTTTAATGGTTTTGAAAGAAGTTTTCAAGTAATATTTACAGTAATGTTGTGAAATATTATTACAATTTAAAGTAACTGTTTTGTTTATGAATGTATTGTAAAAATATAATTTTTTCTGTGATGAAAGCTGAATTTTCAGCATCATTACTCCAGTCTTCAGTGTCACATGATCCTTCAGAAATTATAATAATATGCTGATTTGCTGCTCAACAAACATATAATTAATGTTGGAAGCATTCGTGCTAATATTTTTGTGGAAACCGTGTTATTTGATGAATAGAATGTTCAATGTATTCAATATTTGAATATATGTATATAATATGCAGTTACTATAGCATTTTATTAATAGTAATAAAACATCAGACAGTTGTTTAAAAACAGCTCATGTTCAGAGCTGATTTTGTTATTGTTATTAATAATAATAATAAGTCGTTACATTTATCTAGTGCTTTTCTGGGTACTCAAAGCGCTTTACATGGAGGGAATCTCCTCAACCACCACCAGTCTATAAAAAACATTATTTCCAAAGCTGTGTAATTAATTATACGTGATTTATAAGTTATTAACAAAAAGCAGAAGCACCAAAATATAAGAATTGGCAGATATTGTTCTAAATAATCTGATATCAAATTTTTCCTAAGTTTATCCCTGACATTTATTAGTTGTAATGCTCATATCTGACATAAAATCAGAGTTATTATATGGGAAAAAAGGAAATGAACATTTGAAATGTTGCCTTGGCAACTAAAACAAGTTTAAATTGAATGACTAAAATGAAAAAAAGGATGAAAACTGAAACTAAAATAAATTCTAACTAAATAGTTTATTATAATAAAAATGAGAACTGAAAAAGCTAATTCAAAATATGAATAAAATATGTATGTGCTAATTACAATAGCAATACACATTTTTTTAAATCTAAAACTAATAAAAATTGCAAGAGCACAGCAAAATTACTGAAGATTAAAGTATACTGCGATTAAAATGAAAACGGAAAATATAAAATTTAGAGCTAATTCAAAATAGTAATACAAGTATAATATTGTAGTGAAATACTCTGAAATGTTCTACATTTAAAAATGTGCCTCGGTCAGTAAAGAGATGCTGAAATCCACAACACAACCTCTCCATCTGAATGACAACCATCAAATTATGGAACGGTTCTGGTCCATTTAAGGCAGCTACTTCTGAATTCATCTTTCCAGCATGACAGTCATGGGGGTGTTATGAATGCTCACTGCTCTAATGCAACCGGATCTGTGTGAATGTTTCAGAGTTCTCACCTAAACTGCTCTCTGTGTCTGTCTGTGCAGGTTGCAGGCTCCGGACCGCATGCTGTCATGCTGTCCTTAGATGAGCCACTGGACCTGAAGGTGCCAAGGGGGCGGGTCAGTGGGTGGGACAGAGGTGCCAGGTCTCCACCCACTCTCACTCCCTCTCACATTCACGCCAAGGGGGCGGGTCAACTGCGTATGGCAGACGACGGGACCGCAGTCATCGTTCCAGCGCCTCCAGCCTCTCCACACACAGGTAACCAAATCAGTACAACGTGACGTATACAACACTGTAATTGCAGAGAATATAACAGAGGTGTGTATGTCCACAGGTGTCTTGCAGGATAAATCGAAGACCCCCACACCGCCCGCCGTGGACCTCAGCATGTCCCCGTCCTCCAGAAACACCGCCTGCTCTCCGGATCTCTCCAATGGGAACGGCTCAGCTCCCGTTTTCTCCAGGGTGAGTCCACAACACTAGGGAACGGCACATGTACGTGGACACTCAGAAGTATAACTTTAAAGTATTTTACAGTGATCTAAGCTTAAATTATTCTAAAATGCAAGCAAAAATAGCCTTTTTTTCAGTTTAATGATCTGTTATGTTGACGTTTTGGGTTGTGTCCTGTAGTCCATCTGATTACACTGTAAAAATGACTTTAAAAGTCTTTTTTGACTTGTCTTATATTTAGACTATCTAAAATTCAAGATTAGAATTATCTTAAAAATTGGGAAGCAACACTTCTTAAGATGAGATTTTTCACAAAATGTATCTTTAACACAAATGTTTTCTTATTAAATTGTTCAAAAGAGACATTAAAGAGATGTTATATGCAAGCATAAAATGACCATATGTGACCCTGGACCACAAAACCAGTCATAAGGGTCAATTCTTTTAAACAGATTTATACATCATCTGAAAGCTAAATAAATAAGCTTTGCATTGATGTATGGTTTGTTAAGATAGGACAATATTTGTATAATATATATTATAGGCCGAGAAAATTTGGAATCTGAGGGTGTGAAAAAATCAATATACTGAGAAAACTGTATTTTAAATGATAATATTTCACTATATAACAGTTTTTATTTATTTTTTCATTAAATAAGTGCAGACTTGATGAGCAAAAAAATAATTATTTCAAAAACATTGAAAAAATCTTACTGACCACAAACTTTAAAACCAGACTTTGAACTGTCATTAAAACAGGTAAAAAAGGCAAAAGAAAAGTCCTCTAAAAAATAATATAGACATCTTAAAATCTTATTTTAACTCAAATAAAATACAGTTTGTTTGCAATGTCCCTTTAAATGTACTATAATTAGCTTTAGACTAGTTCTGCTGCTTCTTAAATGAGACTTCTTGATTCATTAAGCATCAAGAGAAGTGAGGAGCAGCAACAGGACTAATAAGCAACAGAAGGCTCGGTTCTGTTTGGGTCATAAGTATGTGCATTAAATGCAACATTCCCCATCTTCCATCAACACGAGACATTCAGATCTGTTACCCTCAGTGACCCAGAACTGGTGTTTCTTATCAAATGCCCCCTGTGTCCCTTCACAAAAGTGTCTCTCTTTCGCCATCCGTGGGACTGACGGATGGGATGCGAGGTTAAATCAGATTTACAGCGAGGTACAGCCACACAGAGCTCTTTCTGCTTAATTTAATTCGCTCAAAATTGAATTGGGAGTGAGACGCATGGCTTTTTGTGTGCTTATGTGTGTGTCTCCGATGCCTGCCCCCCCTCCTTTAAGCTAATGGATGAACAGCAGCCCAGTCTTAGATGATGGCACTGCTGAGCCTCATTTTACATGATTTATGCACATTTCTCACATAGCTGAAACCTTCCCAGACAGCCCTGACACTGTTGTCCTGTCAAAACCATCATTGTCTCTACTCTAATTAACCCTTAAGCATCACTATAACTATTGCTCATAGTTAGGGGCAGAAACATGAACAAACCCTTAAACACAAAAAAAAAACAGTGAGGGAAAAAGAAAGAAATATACTGATGCTTCAGAAGGAAAAAACATGCATTAAACTTTTTGAATTTGAAGATCAGGGTAAATTTAACTTAATTTGTCTTCGGGAAAACATGTAACTATCTTCTGTAGCTTCTGAAGGGCAGTACTAAATGAAAAATATGATATTTATGCAAAACATGAAAAATATACACATCTTCATTTTGTTCAAATGTTTTCACGCCCCGGCTCTTAATGCATGGTTTTTCCTTCTGGAGCATCAGTGAGCGTTTGAATCTTCTGTAATAGTTGCATATGAGTCCCTCGGTTGTCCTCGGTGTGAAAAGATGGATCTCAAAATCATAGTCATTGTTGGAAAGGGTTCAAATACACAAAAATGCTGGAAAACCAAAGTATTTGTGGGAGCTGAATGATTTTTCTGAAGAACAGCAGACAGTTTAACTGTTCAGGACAAACAAGGGACTCATGAACAACTATCACTAAACAAAAAAAACATCTGTGGATCATTCAGGTAACAACACAGTATTAAGAATTAAGCATATGTAAACTTTTGAACAGGGTCATTTTTATAAATTCAACTATTTTCTCTTGTGGACTACATGTAAACATCTTTTATGTGAAATATCTTATTCAGGTCAGTACTAAATAAACTATAGCATGCATTTTGTATGACCCCTCTTAGTAAAATAATCAACATTTTGCAGATTCTGCAAGGTGTATGTAAACTTTTGACTTCAACTGTATGTTTTCAAAACAATGTATGCATTTCCTTCAAAACAATCTCTAGTTTATAGTTTACTCTCTAGTCATGCGATCTAAAACACTTTTATCAGAGTACTCATAATAGGACACTTGTGCAAAATCAAGCTGCATGTATAAGATTATATGTTCTTATTGTGTTATGTTTATTGGTGCCTTGCCATTTCGCTTTCTCGCATTAAAGTCTCAAATCTGTGGGGGAGTGCAAAGTGTGGCAGGGCATTTTAGCTCATATCAGCACAGCTGGGGGCAGACACATAGAGAGTACGAGCTGCCATATCCAGAAAAACACTCATAAGAGTCTCCCGCTGAGAGGAAGATTACAGAACACGGACCTCCTGTAGCTCCTGTTACTGAGTTTAACAACTATTACTAGAATCGCTGGCCTGCTGTAAAAAGATAAAGAGGCTTGATTTATGTTTGCCTTTTCTGGTTTTGTTCCCTCAGGACTCGGCTCATATCCGTTATGTGGAGGGAGGGGCGATGTCTCAAGCATTCCAGTTCTTCGTGCCCATTGGAGGAGGAGAAGGGCTTCACCTGCCTTCCTCGATGTTCATTCGGCAGCCCAAGGACACACGAGCTTCTCCAGACCTCTCTGCAGATGAACAGCTGGCCTGTCACTGGAGGAAGGTGAGAAATAGAAGCAGTTTAATGCAGGTCCTAATGTGCATTTTTTTTTTACCTGAGCTCATTGTGCATGTTTTCTTGTCACAGTGCCACCTACTTTTTGACTCCTTGCAAGACCTGGTGGATCACGTCAATGACTTCCATGTGAAGCCTGAGAAGAATTCTGGGTACTGTTGCCAGTGGGAGGGATGTGCACGCAAAGGACGGGGATTCAACGCCAGGTGTGTTTATTGCATTCTCTAAATAAGGCTGAATCCTTTAGCACCAGCAGAGGCCAGTTGTATAAACTAAGCCTCTATGTCAAGACTAAGTCTTAAAGGCGTACTCCACCCCAAAATGTAAATTTTGTCATTAATCACTTACCACCATGTCGTTCCAACCCCGTAAAAGCTTTGTTTGTCCTCGAAACACAATTTAAGATATTTTGTATGAAAACCGGGAGGCTTGTGACTGTCCCATTGACTGCCAAGTAATTAACACTGTCAAGGCACAGAAAAGTATAAAAACCATCACCAAAATAGTCCATCTGCCATCAGTGGTTCAATCTGAAATTAAAACATCTTTGAGAGCAAGGGGGCCTCCTGGTGTTTCGGGGGCCCTATGCAGCTTGCATATTCTGCATATACGGAGGATCAGCTCTGGGTTTGACAGACAGAATTTAAATTTTTGGGTGAACCAACCCTTTAATTCTCTAAGCATGCACCTTAAGTCTAATTTCTGCATCATTAGGTACAAGATGCTGATACACATCCGTACTCACACCAATGAGAAACCTCACCGCTGTCCTACCTGCAACAAGAGCTTTTCCCGCCTGGAGAACCTCAAGATTCACAACCGCTCACACACAGGTCTGTACCAAGTTAAATGTATGGATAGATACGTGAAGATTGCATGACCTGCCTAACTTGGTGGTTATATTTCAGGAGAGAAGCCCTACATCTGTCCCTACGAGGGCTGCAACAAGCGCTACTCCAATTCCAGTGACCGGTTCAAACACACGCGCACGCACTATGTGGACAAACCCTACTACTGCAAGATGGTGGGCTGCTTAAAACGCTACACGGACCCCAGCTCCCTGAGGAAGCATATCAAGGCTCACGGGCACTTTGTAGCCCAGGTGCAGGGAGTTCCGGGTGGGGTGGGCTCTTTGATGAAGCCAGGGCAGATTGCAGGGGCAGGGAAAGAATCTGAGCTGACTTACTTCAGTGGGGCCCACATAATCATTCCTGGTACTGCCGCTGCTCTCTTGGGCGGTCACGGTCTGCAGGGTCTCGGAGGCTCCTTCCCCTTGTCCCCCCTCAGTCCCCGCCCCTTGGACTTGAGCACACTGGGCTGCCCAAGCTCCTCTCCAGCTGGGCTTAGGGGGACCTCTATCCTGTCCTTCAGTGGTTCCCCGCTTGGCCTGGCCAAGTCACCCTTGCTGTCTCATACCTTCTCATCTTCCACATTGGGGTTGCCCATGGTGCCCATTTTGGGCTCGGAGCGCAGGGACCATGGCAGGGGCAAGGCCAGAGGCGAGGAGGGTGAGGACGAGATCCATGGCGGAGTGCTCAACTTGTCTACGGGGGCGTCCCACGAACCCCTGTCTTGGGTTGTCATCCCTTCTGGCCCGGTGGTGCTGAAGCCAGCTGTGGTCAACTGAGCGCCACATTCCAGAGGAACGGCAGGGGAAGGGTGGGGGTGGAACAGGGGTCAGAGGTCAGAGGCAAGCCTATGGAGGCTTTTCACAAAGCAAATGCGTTTCTGCTTGGAGGTGATACCATCTTCAACTTTTAGCGCTACTTCAGTTCTAATTGGTACCTTATGGTCGGACACAGCTACCTGTTTCTTGTGGCTATAGGGATGGTATCTTGAAGCGAAATTTTCATAACTATCTAGAAAGCGGCCAAACACTCACCTCCATTCCATTTTCTTTCTTTCTGGCTTATCTTATTACCAGGGTTATCTAATCTTGCTCCTGGAGAGTTTAGCTCCAACCTGCTCCAACGCACCTGCTTGAAAGTTTTGAGTAATCCTGGAGAGCTTGATTAACTGTGTTTAATTAGGGTTGGGGCTAAAGTAGTGGTGGGCAAAAAGTCCACTGTCCTTCAGTTTAGTTACAACCCTAACTAAACAGAAACTAAACTAATCAGCCTATAAGATTGCTGGATAAATTACAGCCAGGTGAGTTTGTTGAAGGTAAACTCTGCAGGACTTGAGGGCCATGGTTGCCCTCCCCTGGTCTAAAGTCTGGTGGCTCTCCAGAAGCAAGATTGGACCCCAAGTCTTATACACATTGTTTTCTGTTTTAATGAGAGCACTGATCTAAATGGCAGACTTCATAATTTGTGCCCTTGCTTCAAGAGACAATTGTATTTATGCGTAAGAGAAACTTTTGGACGACAGTGTACGCAACACACTTAAGACACAAATGTATGCTATTATTCTTCAGGAACTGACCTTCAAGCCATTCCGTGCATTATGAAAAGATGCCTGAGCATAGCGAGCTAGAGATCTTTGAGGCTAAATCGCATGGGCTTGGTCAGGTTTGCAAAGGGGTGCTGAGGTCGTAGGTCAGGCAAGAGCAGCTCTTTACTTGCGTCAATCAACATCTGTTGTACCCTTTAGACCAGTAGTGTCCAGTTCTGGCCCTGATATGCTACTTTCCTGCAGAGTTCAGCTCCTACATACAAGTTTCTAGTGATCATGAAAAACGTGATTAGCTGGTACAGGTGTGTTTACTTAGGGCTAGAGCTAAACTTTCCCGGACGGTGGCCCTTTAGAAGCGGTAATGGACACCACTGCTTCAGACTGTCCCGAATCCCACCTCGGTCAGCAAGTACGCTCTGCATCCCTTGCAAGTGAACTTCCTTAGCTCAATGCTATTGCAAGCTATATGAAAAAAACCTGCCTTTGCTGCTAGCTGTGTCACTGCAATGTAAGCATACATATTTGAATAAAAATAGACAATGTATGAACGACAATCTGTCCTCTGAGGAGGAGGAAATAGAAACCTTGACTAGCTCTATTTTGTTGAATAAGAAATTTACAGACACAAGGCTCAGACTGACTGAGTTTTAAGTCATACAAGGGCACAAACTCACCAAGCGGACATGCTAATGCCCCATAGTATATGGCACTGTTGTAAATAGTGCCATCTTATGGTCATCACGAGTACTGCACACTACTAGCTGAACCAAGGGATTTAACAGTATTGTCCCACTTTGCAGTATACTAGCACGGCAGGGTAAAACAAAGGACCTCTGGCTGATGCATAATAGTGTAATGTTAAACCGTTATCCAAAACCCAGTGGACCCTAGCAAGCTGACACTTGCAATACACCAGTTTAAGTGTACTGCAACGATTAAGGGCCTAGTTTGGTTAAAGTAACTTTGCTTTCACAGTTTGCCCCATGTTAAATCACTGTGCTAAAAATCTAACTGTAAACCTGGAGATTAAAGTAGGGACTTAAAAATAAAGTGTAGAAAGCACTATTCAGGTGGCCAAAAGATAGCATTTTGATTTAAGACCCTTTCACATGACCCACATCAACATTCTCCAATGCATCAAACTCCAGAGCGAGGCGTCAAGTTTCAGCATTACTCCTGACGCCACCTTACACAAATGGAGCTGTAGGCGACGCTCCAAATACTAAAAATCTCACATTTGACCCCATTTGGCTGTGATTTTCCCCTGTTGCATGTGTCATTATGTGGTACATCATACAAACTGAAAATCAAAACTCAAAAGACAGATTCTCTCCTAGATTTTAGGCACATCAAGTTGTACAACACAACATTTAAGGCAGATATTCATATTGTACATTTTATGATGCAATCTACAACGTCAAAGCAACGTATGATTCTTGTGTTGAAAGATGCATTGAAGTTCTGAAGTGGATCATGTGAGAGAGACTTTACACAGTCTTTGTCATCCTCCATTGATGATAAAAATGTCGCAATCAAGATCTCATTCAGATTAAAATAACTCTCTTGATTTAAGTCTTCTCTCCCGAACTCAGGCACGAAACAGCTTGTCTTCTCAGGAGAAGTACTTCTGTAACAGAGATGACATATTTAGAGCATCTTTCAGTAATGTCCATTACTCATAGTTTGGGAGAAAAAAATGATATAAAAAATGAATGTAATGTAAAAACATTCTGACTGAAATAATCGCACTTCCTTAAAGCATGTACCCTGCCCTCCCCTTCAAACCATTTGTACACTCAGAGTCTTATTCCATAATTATTTTTGTTTTATTGTTTGTGGAAACTATACAATTAATGCTGTTTTGTTTTACTGACTTTTTTATTTTGTTTTTGGACGTGACATTTCCTGATGTTGAAATTGCTTCGTTTGTACTATCGCTATTCTGTGTTCAGCTTTCTCCAGAAGATGAATCGCGAGGAAAGAGGGAGAAATGACAGGAGGAGGTGACGGTTAAGTTTGTGTGAAGGTTTTGAGAAAGAAGCCCTTACATTTAGCCCATAACCATACCGCAATTTCTGAAGTGTACATACTGTATAATGTTCTTTATAATGAACATTCAAGCAATCAACATGTCCACAAGTCCCCACTGTCCACATCTTGATCGTGCGTCAAGTTTCAAGAGTAGGTCACTGACCCTTACACGGCCCCAGATCATTTTATTTATTCGGTTAAAGCCAAGAAAAGGTTAACCCTGTGCTTCTATAAAGACTTTAAGTAGAGATAACATGCAAAAACATGCAGTAATCAAACACAATCCTCTCAGGTTTGGAGAGCTTTTACATCAGCATGTATTTAGGAGGCTTTACCGGTAATGACGTTTATTAACCCTTGCATCTATAAACAAGTTGGAAATATCTTTGCCCACCTCCTCCTTCTCCCTTTTCTCATGTTGTTAGCTGGAGAAAGCTGATACTGACACAGACCCGTCAAGGTCTACATCAATGTTCAATATCAGATAAGCTGTTTGAACCTTTAACCCTTTGAGCACTCTGAAAACGGCCACAGTTTTACACAGGAGACTCCAAAGGCCTTAACAAAAGGATGGTGCATCCCAATGACTCTGAATTTACTACAACTGTATGTGAGAGACTTAAGCAATAAACTGAATGGCAGGGAAGATGTCAGAGCTAGATATTTAAATTTAGATATTCACTCCAGTAAAACTCCAATGATGCAAGGAACTATATACGGTACATAAATTAAGCACCATTTTAGAATCTAAAGAAAAAAGCTCACATTAAAAGTAAATATGTTTCTAAAATTAACTAATAATCGGACGCTTTCTTGAAGTGCCACAGAGATGCACAAAGGGTTAACAAAAAAGACTATGGCCTGGAAAGGCCAGTATCCATTTTTTTATTTGCACATTTTTGAGATATTTTAATATCAGTATTTGAATTTTTTCCAAGTGCCTTTTATTATAGTTGAAATGTAGATGTAATACAGTATATGAAAATAAATATATATATAAACAAATATATATTTTTCCCAGCATCATGTTCTGAAGCTGAACATGCAGAATTTTAGAGCGGTAAAAGTCTCCAGTTGGTACAACATAGCTGTGTGCTCCTGTTTTAGAGGATTTTATTACGATATTGATAATAATGTCAATGAAAATAAAGAAACAAATGTTTAATAAATTTGCATTTGATATATTGCGCTTTGCTGTGTTGTTTTTTTTTTGGGGCCAAATGTTTGGGATATTCATGTACAGAGGGCTGAAATGTTTACAGTATTAACTCTTAGCCTCGGATGAGATGTTGAACTATTTTTCTTGGCTCTTTCATCTGTTTGCTTTTGCTCGACTTGTCTGACTGACCCCTGTTTGAATAACTGAAATATACATAACAGTAATTTTAGTGTAAATACAGTGTTTGTGAGGATCCCAAAACAAATTACAGTAGTCAGTGTTTATGACCTTATCCTCATTAACATTTGATATTTAATCCTGAAGAAAAAACAGTATAATTTCAACAAATGTTCAATATTCAGTCATTGTCTTTGTTAAAGATCCAGTGTGATTAGCTGGATTAAATCACAGAAGTCTGGAGCTCTCATTAATTCATGATACAGACTACATTCATAATGCATATACTATAGGATTGGGCAAAAATAAAAAAACTAACACATACAATAACAAATGTAGCTATACATATTATATATTACTATTTAAATATATTAGTTACAGTAATAACCAACCAGCGAAAATGTATTGATCACTCAAATAGCAAAACGTTGTATATTGCTTCACTGACAGTGTTTATGGTGTGAATCTGACATTAAATGAAGGCCAAATTGATCACAATTTTAAGGAAAGTTCTGGATGAAAAAAAACAAAACCTTCATCTGCTGCACTGTTGATTACCAGACAAGCATCATCCAGACTGGACTGTTTACAGTTACACAGAAGTCTATGCATAATATTATATTGGGATAAACAAATGACTGTTTCTAAAGTACAGCCACAATACTTTAACATCATGACTGGTGTGATAACATCACTTATCCTTGTCTGGACAATATATCATCTCCTTTCATAGCTAGGAAAAGATGGACATGCGATACAAGCACTTTTTACTGAAGAAAAGTCCATCCAAAGTTTTGCCTAGACTTTAATTGTCGAATCACTGCAAACATTTCCCTAGTTTAAACTGTTTTAAATTACTTCTGTGGTAACATACTTTAAGCCTGAAATGAAGTTATACCTTATATTAAATCCAGATCATTCCTTTCAACATGAAGAAATGGATGGATACACAACTTTTCAAAAGTTTGAGATCAGCAAAAAAAAAGAAAGAAATCAGCAAGGATGCATTAAATTGATCAAAAAAGACATTCATGTGTTAAAAAAGATTTCTATTTCTTAAGCAACAAATCATCATATTAACATGATTTCTGAAGGATCATGTGACACTGAAGACTGGAGTAATGATGCTGACAATTCATCTTTGATCACAGGAATAACTTACATTTTCCAATATATTCAACTAGAAAACAGGTAATTTAAATTGTAACAACATTTCACAATATTACTGTAGTTTTGATCCAATAAATGCAGCCTTGATGAGAATAACAGATTTCTTTCAAAAATCTTACCAACACCAAACTTTTGAAGAGTAAAACGATGTTAGAAAGTTCCATGAGCTCCTGGATGAAGTCCAACAAGACCTCAGGATAAATTACCTTCCAAGTAATGTCCAGAAAACACTCTGACAGATGGATGAATAAAGAAATGATCGACATCTCAATGTACAAAAAGATGAAGTTTTATTGTGGGTCTGGGTCGTAATTACAGTGGAGGGGCGTGAGGATGGAGCTCATGTCTGCTGATGCTGGTCTGGTGGTTTGGTTTGGTGCTGATGTTGAATGGAGAGTTCTTCATCCATACGCTCTTTAGCCCGTACCACCTATACAAGAGTCCATGACAAACACACATATTATTATTTGATCTAAAGTTCTGGGCTCAAAATCCATGGGTGACCCTGAACCAAGAGTTTCTGTGACCACAAACCTGCTTTATCATTTGATTGTGATGTTAACAAAAAGACAAAAACAACAAAAGAATTACCAGACTGAATGATTGTCTCATTGCTTACCTTTGATTGAAGATAGAGTGAACCGCCAACAGCTTTGTCATTGACTTTAAACAAATGCTCATAATTCTGAGGAGAAAATAAAAACACATTTTGTTAGAGGGTGAATACTGTAATGATGATCCCAATTAGACACTATATTACAGACTGTGACAGACCTTCTGGATCTCCTCTGGTGTTAATGTGGAGATGTTCAGTATCTGTTGGGCTTCTTGTAAAGTCATTCCTGTGAAACTAGACGCAGCCGCAGACTGTCTGCCCCCTTGACCCCGAGCCTCAGCAGCCGCCTGACTGGCTGCATTCACATTCACACAACATACTTCAGTCATATTTCACATAAAGAGTATTCCTCATATTGGAGATCATTACAAATGTTCCCCAGTGGTGGACAAAAAGTCTAAACTAACTAACTTAACATCAGTCATGGTAAGATATTTGAGTATTAAGACATTGCAATGCTGTCATATTGTCCTAAGACGCCTAAAATAAGACGAAATAGAAGATTTACAATAATAACTGAATGTACGTTGTAATATTTGGTTATTTTATGGAGATATAAGGATATAAGGAACCATATTTTATGGTTAAATAAGAATAAATAAATAAATACACACACGTATAAATGTATTTATCAAGCAGATATTAACAACAAGAACAAATTCCATTTACCTAATGGTGAGAAATGTATGAATAATAAATGCTACACCTAATAATAAGCTATTAATGATTAATAAATGAATGGACATTATATAGCATTTCTTTGTATTGACCTGCAAATTCTTGACGCAACGCTCTTGCAAAAGCTCGCCCGACCACCTGAGCCCCCATCACAATGATCTGAGCCAGATACTTGGCCTAAGTGAACACAAACACACAATAAATATACGAAGTAGAACAGAAAACATGAAGAAAGTGGCATACAACTGCATGCGAGACGATACAACGTTTGTAAGGAAGGCATTATTCTTGTTTCTGAATAAAACGTTTGAATACAAAAGTTCCATGATAATGAATGTGTCGTTATGAGTGAAATAAATGACATTAAATAATAAATACATGTATTTGAGCTAGCATATCGAATTCCCTGCTTCACAAACACACAGCGACTTTAAATCATCTTCACATCACTTCTGCGGTCATTAAGATTCATTAATCGTTCATCATGTAACATGGCATTAACGTTACTCCTACTATGAAATGAAATGCAAGGTCGTTGCATAAGATCATCTGATATGGAATTATCCAATATTAACATTTCTAGGGATGAAATACAGAGCTGCCGAAATAAAATCATAAAATGATTATGATCTATAAGTAACTATATGAACATACCATACTGATCTGCTGTGATGATGTTAAAGCTCAGTTTAGGGCAAATGTTTTCACGTGTAACTCCATCAAGGTTGATGAAACCGGCGAAGAGACGAGATGAACACGCACACGACACACACTGACACCTGCTGGCTGGAGGACATCCACGAGCTGCTCAGATTGCGTCAACGGGACGTCATCACGCAGGACAACCCGGTGGCCAATAAGAAAACACAGTTATTACTCATTTCAAGAAAATTGATGATCTGTATTTACATTCTTTAAAAGACTAGTTTAATTTTAGGTTTAGTTAATTTTATAGTTTATTGTAGCCTATTGTAACTCTCTACGTTTTGTTTATTCTTATTGTGCTTGTAAATGTAGTAGAAGTAGTAATAATAATAATAACAATGAAACATAAGTAATGTAATATATTTAAAATCACCAGATGGGAATCTGGTCTATAACCAGTTCTTGAATAAAATATACATATATAGAGAAATAATAATAATAATTTATATTTCTAATAATAATAACAATAAACAAAATAAATGTATATTTATTATTACCAGATAATAAATTTGTCTATAAGCAGTTCTTGAATATACAAACAATATAGAGAAACAACAACTATAATAATAATATACTGTATTAACAATATATTATATAATGTATAGTATTGTATCATTAATGTGTGTGCATGTATATATTATATATATAAATTACATAATAATACATTGCATAATAATCATTATGATGATAATAATAATAATAATGAGGATGGTAATAATTGCAACAATAACACATACAATTGCAACAATTACAATATGATTGTTTGTGATGATAATCAATAAATACACCACTCAATTCCATATTTCTTAGCTCTCAAGGTTTTATTCTGAGGCAACATTCCCACAAGACTGAATCCATTCAAAAGAGGAGTGAAAAACATTATTGCCTATAAAGTATTAAAATGCACATGATTACAAGTGCTGTGAAAAAGCATCCCAAAAACATCAGATTAGTAACAAAATGAGCTCACATTTAAAAAACACTTAGCAGATCATTACCATGTCTATTAACATCTACCATTTACGTGTGATTACATGTCAAGCACAGGACATCACACGGCCGTGCCGTAACATGCACGATTCCTTACCTGGCGTATGTAAACATGTTCTGTTAAAAAGCTATATTAGTTGTATTGCCTTGTGATAGACCTGATTATTGGAGAAAATACCCTTGTGAAGTATATTTGTGTTAATACTGTTGATGAGGTTGAGAAGGAAATATGCAGAAAGGAGTATTTTCCAGTTTAAAAAGGAGTGTTTTCAACAGTCTCCAGATCATTCATTTAGAGGTACACAGACATTTTTGCTCAAGACTTATTAAAGGATATCTAAGGCTGCTAAGAACCAAAGGAGGTGACATTTAATCCAACAGATTACCACAATATCGATGTAAAACATATATTTAACCATTTCAATAGTCAAATGATTGTTTGTATTAAATGCACTTTTCACCAATGATACTATCTAGAGAGGTTTTGTGTTACAGATTGAGAAAGGCATGTGCTATCATGCAGTCATTATACAGTCAATTACAGCAGTACAAAGCTAATATCCATCATTAAAAATGTCATATTGTAAATGTGTGTCATGCATCTGAGATGAACGTCTGAGCTATGCATAGGAATGTGTTAATCTGTGAAGAATCATTTTAACCGTTAATAAAAGATATTAATACTCCAGTTAAACCAAAGCAGAGAGATGATGGGTGGATTATCTAGAAGACGGATGGAGGAGTGTGTGAGAGTGAACCAGCAGGTTGTATGGAGCTAAAGCAGATGGGATGAGGAGCGTTTCGGAGGTTCAGAGGTATGTTGGCACCCTGGAATGGCAAGATTCAAATATAGCAGGCAGGTCCCATGTCTGCTGCTGGCACCCTGACTGGACCGCGAGGCAAGGCTTGTGTGTTAGTCATCCTGAAACACACACAGACAGGATTTAGATGGTTTACGGTGTGTCATGAATCATCTGGTGTGTGTATGTTTGTGGGGTCAGTTCTTTACTCACCCACTCGTCTTCATCCACCCCCTCATATAACTCCTGTGGCAGAGGGTCTTCCCTGTTTCCCAGCTTCGCCACCATGGCACTGAGCAACTGCAAGAAACACACATACACGCAAATAAATGAGACAGATAGATAGACAGCATGAAGGAATGACTGATGGACAGATAGAATGATTTAATTAATAAACAAACAAACGACAGAGTGAGACAGAACAAATAAACGACAAACTGATAGAATTAATAAAAAACAGATGGAACGAACAGACAAAAACAAATGATAGATAGAGAGACAGATAGAACAAACAATAGACAGAATGATCAAATGAAAGACAGAGAGAATAAACAACCAAACAATAGACAGAGAGACAGACACACAGACATAAATGATGGACAGGCAGAATGAACGAACAAACAAACAATAGACAGACAGACAGACAGACAGAGAGAGAGAGAGAGAGAGAGACACACACACACACACAAACAATTGATTGAAAGAAAGAATGAACGAACAAAAACACACAGACAGACACACACACACAGACACACACACACACACACACACACACACAGACACACACACACACACACACACACACACACACACACACACACACACACACACACACACACACACACACACACACACACACACACACACACACACACACACACACACACACACACACACACACACACACACACACACACACACACACACACACACACAAATGATAGACAGAGACAGGGGTTATTCCACGAAATCAGTGCCTTTTGCGTCCCTAAGAAATAATCAAACATAGATTTAATATAACAACAAATAAAAGGGCATACATAATTTAAATACCATTTATGCTGGTACGGGTAATGTTTTTGGCCTGTCCCTGACTATGATTTTTCTTTTTCAGGACATTTAATTTGCAAAATTAAGATATAAAAATCACATTTGCATACTGTTCTAAATATAGTCTCATTGTTAAGCAATGTTTTTGGCATAATTATGCATTTTTTCTATAAAATATAAATCATTTTATTGCTGTCCCCTGATTTCATGTCAGACCTGTTACCCTCATCAAAAAAAAAAAAACTTGTAAAAATAATGTACATTAAAGTGACATCATTTCTAGGAGGTTACATCATCTCTCAACCAGGATTCATACACTTAAAACACAAGCATGTTTCTCTCTCACTTCTATAATATTCTATTTTTGATGATGTATGAGGCTTGACTGAGGGGGGGGGCATCATGCAGTGTCAATCCTGTTACCATTTTTTAAATTTACCATTTTATTTTTTACATTTAATATAATCAATATCTACAAGTAAAATCCTTTCAAAGTGTATATTATGTTCTTTTGTGAACTTGACTATTAGCTAGCAATTAACAAATTTGTTTGAAATCCTCAAACCTGTTACTGTCAACCTGTTACTTTTTAGAGTAGCAGGTTTTGACATCGATTAGGTTTGACCCTGTTTTTAAAGATTGTCTGTGTAAAATTCTAACATTTTAAAGGTCACCCTCTGTATATTATTGAGCTATTGCCTATATCATTCAGTGGAATATGAGTTCTAATTAAACTATAGTATCTAGTGACGCTTGTGTTGGTAACAGGGTTGACAAAAATACCAAAACACGAGGTAGAAAAATAGTCATCAAATAATAAATTACATAGATGGCCTCAGATGGCACAATACAATTTCTTGTCATTTTAAGGTGTCTTCATTTCTTGGATATTTAAAAAATATTGATTAGGCTTATTTTATTTTTCCAAGTGGAAAAATTGGAAATCATTCCGATTCCATGGAATGACCCACAGACACAGACAGACAAACAAACAAACAAACAACAGGTATATAGAA